>JAVGWX010000002.1:139899311-140496811 GCA_036924085.1 Ariolimax columbianus
CATACACACATCTTGTAGGATCTATTCATTTGCTGTTATTTTCGGTCGTAAATATCTTATACCCGGACTTGATTGGAGTGTATCTTCGGTTATGTGGACGTTTATCACCAGTGCGAAATTGACTCATTCAGCAGAGAACAGGTTCATACCATCCTGCATTAACTCATTTTTGTTGTTGTTGCTTGGATAGATGTTTGCCTCAGCAGTTTCTACTGGCGGAGGCGCGCCATTTTCCACCCCAGACCGTAGTCCATTGGGCGATATCATAACGCATAAACCAGTGTTTGCATGCATGTGTACGTCTGTACGTACCTTTGCTAGGTATGTGCGCCCTCAGAAGCTAGCCCAAACAAAATGCAATGGAAGGGCCTCACTATGAGGGCACGTGTGAAAGTTGTGCAAGAGTGTGACTGTAGGGCAGAGTCAAATGAAACAGAGTGAGGTAAGGGGGGAAGAGTGACCCACATGATGAACCTCCTCCATATTAACTCATTCACGGGAGTGGTCAGCAAATGAAAGTTCATGAATCATGTCACCTGCTACTCTTTGACACTAATCTGCCATCGCTTAAGAAGTTTTCATTAATGTGCTCTCTTATATGAATGCTGGATTTAGTTGTTCTTAGAGTGTCGGACATCGTCTATGGGATCATCATGCTAGACAAAAAGATGTATGACATCTTTAGAACCTTCGCACATGTTAAATTTTCATTTTAAAGGTACATGATTTGTACTTCATATTCTCTGACCAAACATTGCGATACTTATCCGTGTACAATGGTCTAGTCACTGACATATTGTTTACATCTAGCACATTACATCTTATAGTCGGTTGGTTCATATCTAATTCACCCAAGCTTAAACTATATTGTTTGTACACATTAATCAGTCAGTCGCTTATTTTTCAGCGTTATGTCGCAATGCTAACCGTGCACCTTGCGAATGTCATCTGGCTCAATTTCCAATCTGCTTATTAACGAATTGGTAAAGTTTATCATGCAGGTCACAACTATGTTCATTATTTTATGCTTGCAGTTTTCATGCTGCACATATCATGTCAACTGTCCTAACCATTCATACTTCTTCTTCTTCTTCTTCTTCTGCGTACGCAGTCAGACAGTAACAATTATTTTTTCGAAAAAAGCGGCGGTCATCCTGAGGCTGTCGCCACTGCCATATAGCTTGTCTTGCAGTTCCACTGATAATGGCCACATCTGCTCTCTCTGATCCTCGTGTATCGGGCAGTTCTGCAGCAGATGTTCAGCGGTCATTTTACCAGTACCGCACGGGCATTCGTCGTTACACCCTATCTTCAATTTGTTGAATAGGTGGTACCTGAGTCTGTTGTGGCCAGTGCGAAGTCTGAAGACAACGACCTGCTCTCTTCGGTTCAACTGGTAATAGGCATCGTTTTTGGTGTAACCAGTATGTTCGGTTTCCCATTTGGTCATGTATCTGGCTTTGATAAGCCGTTTTAACTCTTCGTACGTCATACTGGTATCTGTTTGTGGTAGTCTTGCACCTTCTTTTGTTAGTCTGTCTGCCTCCTCGTTGCCTTGGATGTTGCAGTGTGACGGAACCCACTGTACCACTACCCTTTTTGGTGCGGACTGCTGGCACAGTTTGCAGAGTGCTGCTCTTAAGTCATTAAGCTCAGTGTTTTTCTGGCTTTTTAGCGCTGTGAATACGGCGAGAGCATCTGTCAGCAGGACTATATGGCTCTCATTTTCACTGTGTATCACCATTTCTTCCACTTCCGCCCTCAGTGCCTCTGCCTCCGCTCTGAAATTGCTTGTATACTTACCAGTAGCGAATGACAGTGTTATTTTTCTGCCATTTGGTAGGTTCAGGAATGCTCCTGCCCCTCCGTTCTGTGTTGTGTTTGTTACAGAACCGTCGGTGTATGCATGGGTCCAGTCCATGCTTGGGTAGCTTTTCGTTATGAAGCTTAGGGTAGTATCTCTCCTTTCTTTTTCAGTCTGGCAGTGTTTGTTTGCAATACCTGGTATATTTTCTACCACCTCTGGAAATATATCCTGCCTCCAGGTAGGTTCTCGTACAGTAGTGATGGGTTTTGGTGTTGTTAGTGCGTTTATGGGATCTTCGTGCATCTTTGCTTTGGCTATTTCTGCAAAGTTTCTCCGCTTTAGTTTCCCATTTCCCAAATTGTTTAGTCTCTGGTGCATTGGATGGTCGATCAGTCTTCGGAGTTTCTCTGACTGCAGCTGGGCAATGCCATACTCGAGAACTGGTCTCACTCTTCCAGTGTACAGTTTCTTTAGTATGCCTTCGTCTGCTCCCCAGCTTGTGCCAGCAAGTTTCCTCATGATTGTCATTCTTTCTCTGGCTTTCATTCGGTTTCTCTCAACCTGACTTGCCCATGTCATGCGCTGATCAAATGTGACTTCCAGATAGGTTGGGTTGTCGTTTGGCTGCAGTATTTTGCCATTTAGACTTAATTTGGTACTTTGGGGTTTTAATGAAAGCGAGAATATTGTGCATGTGGTTTTCTCCTCGTCTATTTAGACCAGCCATGAGTTCGCCCACTCTTCTAGCGATGTTAGGGCCGTCTGCATCCGATTTCTTGCTATGGTGAGATTCTTTTCAGAGGTCCACATAGTCAGATCGTCTGCAAACATTGAGCTATGGACTATTCTTGGTATATTCTCTGTAATATCGTTTATATATACCAGGAAGAGTGTGGGTGACAATACTCCCCCTTGGAGTACTCCCTGCTCGAGTGTCACCTTTTTGCTCATATACCCTTGTACTTGGACTCTGGCCGTTCTTTGTTTGAGGTAGTGGTTGATCCACTTGTACATCTTCCCACATATATCAGTTCTTCTTAGCTTGACTCTAAGTCCATCTTTCCAGACTTTGTCAAATGCCTTTTCCAGATCCACCCAAACAGCTACTGTGTGTTTCTGTGCCTGGTAGGCATCTTCTATCTCCTGGGCTATGAGGATGACCTGGTCCTCAGTGGATCTGTGCTGTCTAAAGCCGGCTTGCTGTGGAATTAGTATTCGTTTTTCTTCCAGATGCCACATCAGTCTGGTGTTTATCATCCGTTCCATCAGCTTGCCGACACGGCTCAGTAGGCTTATGGGCCTGTATCCATTTGGATCTGTTTTGTAACCATTCATACGAAAGCCAAACATACTAACAGCCAGTAAACCCCACTGAAGGTCACCATTTAGGCAGATAAGCAGGTCTCTGGCCTGATGATTGCCTGCAATTGCCTTCTGGGAGATACCCATGTGGTTACCGCAGGATTAAAGATTGTTCTTTTGTTTGTACATTTATTCGATTGTGACATCCTTCATATCTCTGGAACTGTTTATGTTTTCCATATACACTAAAAGATTGTAGTGAGTTCCTGAAAGAAGCAAACGACCAAATGCTTAATAAATATATATTGGCTTGGAATCAGAAATGGTAGCCTTGTCTTAGGACATCGAGCTCATAGCCTTCTTGACGTCTGGCTCAGTGGGCCCAGGATAAAACCTCTAGTTAATAGTATCATGTGGCATGCAAGTTATGACTTATGTGGGGATGATGCCCTCCTCTCCCCACAGCCCCAAAACACGAAATGTATATGTCAATAACGCCGTACCGTCAGAACTAAGAACTGGCGATGATCAATGCGAAGTGTAGACATGATGCAGCAGGCAATAACTTTACCTAGAGTTATTCTTATTAGCATGCCCGTCAATCGCCTGCGCTTTGACGTAAAGCCAGGTATCATACATTTACCTGAGCCTGCGGTACGCGACCATATGCATATATATATAAATATATATATATATATATATATATATATATATATATATATATATATATATATATATATATATATATATGTATATATATATACATATATATATATGTTTATATATATATATATATATATAATATATATATATATACACACCCATTTTCACCACAAATTATGTGACCCAAAAGCTTCAGAACCGCGACCGCGGCCCTCAGAAGCTAAATCAGTTGTAGAACCATTGCGGTAATCCTGCAGTTAAAGTATAGTGCTTTGAAGTGCAGTTACATAGACGCCATATTGTACGTAAATCAGGACAAACGCAGGATTCCGCAATCTGTAATAGTCAGGTAAGTTGGGTGACTGCAACGATTCACCCCATTTAGCTAATCGGAGCAGACATCAACGTGGGAAACATGTAACTGTCTCAGTTGTTGAGAGTATACAGCGATTCACAGCACTATGTTAAGCGATCTCAGGATGATGATGTTATCGAAGCGGGTTTCCTGCAAGAATGAGCAGTGTGGGAAAGTCATTTCTCTCGTATGGTGAGCCAAGCTCAGTTTGGTGAGAGTCGATAATGGGAGTTTAATAATACCGGTAGTAGTAATCCAAAAGCATATTTTGAGTCGATGAGTCAGCACGAGTTGTTGTATCACTATACAATTAAATTCTGAGGACGATTTTAAATCGAGACGTAAGAGAACGCTGATCTCTCAAGTGACATGAGAAGAAGCAGAGCTTCAGATTTGAATCAAGAAAGGTCTGAGAAAATATGTTTTGAATTGAACATTTTAGTCAAACGTGTGTATGCCAGGACCATGGGTAAAAGGAAAAATACAGATTGCCAAACTTAAACTTATACGATGCTAGTTGAGAAGTTAGAGAACGTGAAAGGTCTCCCAGGGTTAAAGGGAAACGTAGTGATACAGACTTGGACAAGGCACGCTAAGACTAACTGGCACAATGATAGGTTATATTTAGGCAATTAAGTAATTGTGACTGCAATGTTCTAAATGTTGTTTTAGCAGAGGGTGGGGTTGATGATGAACTCTCAACACCTACGAAATGCTACCCTGGCGTGCGTCTCACTAGACTCTAACAACCCTATTTTTTCTTCTGGATTTTGCGCGGGGAAACTGTTTTGACTATCCTTTAGAAGGGGCGGCAGGTCAGGCACCAGTACTTTAAAACTAGTAGTTTCGGCCAGATGAGGCTCGAAAGCCAAGGAAGGCAGCTCATGTAAGATGAAGGCAGTCTCTCATTTCAAACCATCTGTGGCCTTTAAGAAGAGATACTGAAGTATTATGTCGGGTTTTGTCAGATTTGGCTGTGCAACTTGTTTTCTGATAACTAAGAAACTGGTCAGCGTCTACCAAACCTGACAACCGATGATGTGCGAAGGAGCACACGCAAGAGGATGCACTACCTTATTATAGAGCGAGGAAAGGCAACCTCAGCTGAGTGTTGTGGTAGGGCAGACCAGGCCATTAGCCGTGGTTGAAGGCTGGTGCTGGAGCCAAGCCCCGACAGGCACAATGATAGAGTCTTGCTCTAATGATCCGACATCTTCTGCAGCTTGCATTGACCCAAATACATTGGTACTACTTTTTCCTTGGAGTAAACACGGCAGATCGAGATAGGACCATACTTCATGGGTAACAAATTGTATCTATATTTCTGCCCAGGACATGTGATAATATCACAATTATTATCGTCTTAGAAGATGAACAGAGTCAATGTGTACGAAATTGGTATAAACGTATGTCTTATTTTCTTTGTTGATATTGTGAAGACAGACTAAATGCAATAAGATATAGGCTTCTATACGACACAGAGTCAGTGTGAGTGTAAGATTATAATTGATGGGATACTGCCACGTGATAGTGTAATTTGATTCTCGTGACAATTGGTAAGAGAACAACATGGCTATTACGTGCATGCGTATAATTCATGTCTATGATAAAGAATACGTCTCTAAGTAGTATCTTCAACAAGTCAGCATACATTGTTACCAGTGACCTAGGCTAGTCATTTCATTTAGAAAAGTTTGTTTATCGTTACACCGCTAAAGACAAATGACTATAGAATATATATGACAATTTCTTTCTTTAATATATATATGTGATGGCATGAAAATTACATACACAATGCTACTTTGTTTATCGCGTGATGATCACTGAACTTTTTTTTCTTTCTATTATTTAGCAAGCCGGTTATATTTCTCTTGAGACATTTATGTCAGACAATAATAGACGAATCCTTAGACAATGCTATACATAATTAAACATCTAAGATGTGGAATGTATCCGTTCTAATGGATAAATGGAAGCAAATTAGATTATGGAGGAGAACATTGTGTCAAATTAGATGCAGTGCAATCTAAGAAATGGTGTTTAAAGAATGTGAAATAGTTATTGTTAGTCTTTTGTTTATAATTATCCTTGTGGAGGAATATACAAGAAGAGATGAGACAGTCAGTGATATGACACACCGACAACTAACATAAGATCGGCTCATAAAAGGCAGTGATTGTTAGACAACAAATAGAAAACAAGATAAAGGTATGACAGATGTAAACAAAACCAAACGAAATATCGCTGCGAGAAATGACATTCACAATAATGTAGTGATCGGGAGGTTAGGACGCAACACTGTCTCGACAATGCCCTACCATCCAGATGGGATTGAAGACGAAAACAGAAGTGCGTGGAGTAAGAATGATTCTGACAACGCGAATAGAATAACTACAGCTAAAGGCGGGATAACAAGCAACACATCTCGTTGCCAATATGCCTCTTCCTTTTAAAGCAAATGTTCGTCACATTTATTCCAGCATTCAATATATATTTTTGAGAGGATATCAGCTTGAAAGTCTTGTTCCGTGAGGTAACTTGATCTTTGACGGCAGCCCTCCATATTTGTTTTTTGATTTGAGGATTTAATGGTACGTTGGTGCTCGAAGAGAAGTGGAGTCATGCTCTGTAATTATCTTTTGTCATTTAAAACATCGTTTTTTTATGTCCGCTTCACTTGCAAAAACTAGTTGTCAATTGTTGTTATCAAAATGTATATGTTCTTTTTCAAACCAATTCATGATCAATTGTTTAGTTTTTGATGACGTTTTGGAACGGTGTATTCCTGTGCTTTAACATTTTGATACTATGCATTGTTCATAAGAAGACATGACAGTCTGCACAGAATGAGAAGAATTATGTTCCCCAACCAGTTCCGGATCCATTCATACCAGTGGGGTAGTGTAGCTGTTCCAGCTGGAGCATGGGGCTAAAAGGCATTGGTGATGGGGACAGCAAATCTTGAAACATAGGTAACCTGAATGTGTGTCAAAGTCAATCACTGTCTCGACACTAAGTCGACAAAGGAAACGAGGGTAAGGAGAGGAATGTGTCTGGTACAGGTCGGGGGTTAGGAGCTGACCACTCTGGCGTTCCGATTTAGCTAGTACGCGGTTGGTGGCAGTCATAGGTCGTCACGTTCTGCTGCGACATTTTCTTCTTCTTCTTCTTCTTCTTCCTTTTTTTCTTCTTCTTCTTCTTCTTCTTCTTTTTCTTCTTCTTCTTCTTCGTACGCAGCTAAACGTCAATCTGTATTTGCTCGAAGAAAGCAGCGGTCATCCTGAGGCTTTCGACACTGTCATAGAGCTTGTCTAGTGTTGCCACTGGTGATGGCCACATGTGCTTTCTCTGGTCCTCGTCTGTCGGACATTTTTGCAGTAGATGTTCAGCGGTCATTTTCCGGTACCACAAGTGCATTCGTCAGTGCCACCTATATTCAGTGTATTTAATAGGTGGTACCTCTGTCTGTTGTGGCCTGTGCGGAGTCCACTAAGCAGTTGGAGTCATTGATTTCCATACTCTTTGTTGTGTGGGCCGTACAGGTTAAAAAAACGGGTTTTCGTTGCCTGTGTCATTATGCCTACTTCTACAATTTCAGCTTGTCCCGTGTGATTTACATATACTACGCTACTTGGTATACATGTTCGTGTCAGTATCAGATCCCCTGCGTTGTGACTTTCTTTATCAAGACGCCAAGTCTGGTATCCTCTGATTGAGAATATGTGGTTTTTGTTGAAGTGCGTTTCTTGGATACATGCCACGTCAATCTTATCTTCGTACAGGCGATTTGTTAGGAAACGCTTTTTATTAAGGACTTCCTTTGCGTTTACTGTAGTATTTTAATTGCATTGAGTGTTTGGTCAATAGCTCTTAACCCATCTCCGTGTGCCTTGACTTCACAGCACATGGGTGGGTGACTACCAGTAGCATCAGGTTATCCACTTCGAGATGTGTGGCCCGGCAATATCGCTGCCTGGTGAGACTCCACAGGATGAGCACCATACTTTTTCTGTTAAGTTGAAACGTTATCATACAGCGATATACGTTGCACTTTTTCGTTAAGCTTGTAACCCAATGCATCCGATTTCAACAGGCGTTTCTGTAGGGATGCCCTCCTTAGCCTTTGGCTGATCCCAGCATATCTGCAATGCAGCAGTTGTTTGTAGTCAGAATTGTCTCTCTCTTAGGAAATCTGTCTTGCAGGACTATCGAGTCTTCTCCACTTGTGTCAAAATGACTTATGTACTAGTTTTTCAAGTGTCCCATAAGAGTGGCAGTCAAGTGTGTCTGTGTCCCAGGATCGCCACGTTCTGCCAGAAACGTATCATATATATGTGAGTAGGGGTATTTCTTTGCTCCCCTTTAGTATGCTTTGCTCTTCTGCAGTGATGGTACGCCTGGCATTCCCCGCCAACTGGAAGGTATTCACAAAGGGGCAGATGCGCAATATCCGCTTTCCTGCATCTCTTCTGCGTCCACTGTGATGACTGATGGAAGACAAAAGTATAGAACAAGGTAAGAGTGCATTTTGACAGGAGACAAGCCTGGTCATGGCACGGAGATGTTGTTCGCCTATTGTGCGAACATACTTCAGGATCGAGGGCTGGGTTTCAACAGTTCGCAGTAAGGTGGCTGCTCTACTAATTGCGACACCCCGACCCAGAACTAAGTCGTCTACAAATGATATCATACCTCTAAGCCGCATGGGTGAGTAACGGACATGTCTTCGCCAGCTTTGATCGGCGGTACGGCAGAGACCTCTTTCTGTGACACGATCAGGTCGGGCTGAGACGCGAGCTCATGTCCCAATCTTATTGTTGCCTCTTGTCGCTGTGGTGCTAAGTAAATCGTCGCATATCCGGGCGCGATTCCGGTTTAGAGGCGTTCGGCCATAATCCCTTAGATGGTGATGTCGCACTATCTGCGGGCCAATGCTGAGTCTCAACAGTTCGCAGTGAGGTGGCTGCTCTACTGCTTACGACCCCCCAACCGGGAAATAAGTCGTCTACACATGAGTTCGCACCTCCACGCCGCATGGGGTGAATATCGGAACAACTTCCCGCCTACTTTGCTCAGCGGAACGGCAGAGACCTCTTTCTAGACAAGGGTGGGGTGAGACGAGAGCCCCAGGTCCCAACCATATCGTTGCCTCCCGTTGTCGTGGTGCTAAAATTATCGTTGCATATCCGGACGGAATTGTGACTTAGAGCCGTTCAGCCATACTCTATCATATGGTAGCCTCTCACCATTGCCTCTCAACCATGCATGTGAGGCAAGTGTCTGACGCCTGCGGTTCATCTCGGATTGAGCAGGATTACAGTAGCAACGACCTGCAAAAGTAGATTAAAACTGACCTGTCTTCTGATGGTCTAATCCCAGCACACGTTCCTTATTAGATCCAACGAAAGTGCTATAAGCATGTCAATCATTACAGTGTTGGCGTTTTGAGTCAAATTAAGCCACAGACTCCACTCATAGTTGTGCCCTTCCGTCAATTCCTTTAAGTTTATGACTCGCGCCTACTGGGAATTCCTCGTTCATAGGGAAGAATTACAAACCCCAATCTCTAGAACGAAGGAGATTCAACGGGTTTCCCATCCCTTTCGGACCAGAGAGGCACCAACTGATTACTTTAGTGTAGCGTGCGTGCGGCCCCGGACATCTAGGGGCATCACATACCCGTTATCGCTTAATCTCGTGTGACTAAACGCGCCTCGTCCCTCTAAGAAATTGCGCCAGCGCATCGAGGGACTGGCGAACTATTTAATAGGCTAGAGTCTCGTTCGTTATCTGAATTAACCAGACAAATCGTTCCACCAATTAAGAACGGTCATGCACTACCACCCACCTAATCAAGAAAGAGCTATCAATATGTCAATCCTTACAGTGTCCGTACTGGGTGCGTTTCCCGTGTTGAGTAAATGTATGCCGCAGGCTCCACTCCTGGTGGTACCCTTTCGTCAATTCATTTAAATTGTATCCTTGCTACTATACTTCCCCCGGAACCAGAATACTTTGGTTTCCCGGAAGCTGCACGCAGAGTCATCAAAGTAACTCTTGCGGATTACTAGTCGGCATCGTTTATGGTCAGAACTGCGACGGTATTTGATCGTCTTCGCGTCTTTGACTTTCGTTCTTGATTAATGAAAACATTCTTGACAAATGCTTTCACAGTAGCTCGTCTTACGGCGATCCAATAATTTCACCTCTAACGCCGCAATTTGAATGTCCCCGTTTGTCCCTGTTAATCATTACCTCCAGTTCCGAAAACCAACAAAATAGAACCGAGGTCCTATTCCATTTTTAAAGCACCATTATTCAAGCAGCACAGGCCTGCTTTGAACATTCTATTTTTTTTAAAGTAAACGCGCAGGGCACCCGGGACGCTCATCGAAGAGCACCAGCGGGAGAGAGCCGGCAGACTGTAGGGCATGAGACAACGCGCAGTGAACCGGCGCGAGCCTGACCGCCCGCCTGCTGCTGAGATCCAACAATGAGCTGTTTAGCTGCAACAACTTTAATGTACGCTATTGGAGCTGTAATTACCGCAGCTGCTGGCACCAGACTTGCCCTATAATAGATCCTCGTTAAAGGGTTTGAAGTGTACTCACTCCATTTACGGGGTCTCTAAAGAGTCCCGTATTGTTATTTTGCATCACTACCTCCCCGTGCCGGGAATGGGTAAGTTACGTGGCTGCTGCTTTCCTTGGATGTGGTAGCCGTTTCTCATGCTCCCTCTCCGGAATCGAACCCTGATTTCCCCGTTACCCGCTACAAACATGGTAGGCATGTCACGTACCATCGACATTTGATAGGGCAGACATTTGAAATATGCGTCGCCAGCACATGACTTCATGCGATCAGCTTAGAGTTATCCAGAATAACCAGTGGGGACGCCGCCACCCCTCAAAGAAAAACAACGATTAATTTTGAACTAATAAAAGCACTCTATCTGCGAGGGTCGGAGCTCGATTTTATTGTATTCGCTCTAGAATAGCCACCGTTATCCAAGTAGGATCGTGTCATCTAAGGAACATTGACTGATGTAATGAGCCATTCGCGGTTTCACCGTGAGACAGTGTGAACGTAGACATGCATGACTTAATCTTTGAGACAAGCATATGACTACTAGCATGATCAACCAGATATATGTCGGAGACGGACGTACCACACACACCGGTTGGTGATGGATGTGTAAAAAGACTCACGAGGACGGCCGCATGGACCGACTGACGGACGGGCGGTTTTTCTTTCCCTCACTCCGTCTACCTAGGACCGAATGGCAAGGGCCCGTACACACACCATCCGACCGACCTGGCTTTCTCGGGGAGGGATGGCAGCGATATGTGCAGAACGGACCCCAACGGCCCCGGCAATGATTTGCACTCGAACTGGAAAGGATTTGTCCTTGCCGGTCTGCCCTTCTCCGACCGGTTGGTGGGGCGAGGACAGGACCTTTAGGCACGATTCCTGCTTTCCAATTACCGGTCACACGCTCATTGCGAGAGATGGTCTTGAGCGAGACGAACTGTCGAGCTTGTATATACGCGCTAGCCTTTACCGAACCTCACGAACTGACAGAGCTTCTCGAGACGGACTACAGTAACGCACCGCTACCAGCGGTACGATGCCACCAACTTGGTCCCGCTCTATAGCCGGGAAGACGCGGGCGAGATTGGTAGGCAAGCCGCGCTCTCACTCCACCTTGCGGGACTGAGAACGCTGTACGAACACTGGATGCGTGCCAATCGAGCAACCGATAGACTAGCACCAGAAGAAGATTGAACAGGCATGTTATTGCTTGAGACTATATAATACTCGGTAATGATGAACTGAGCAGACTGTCCGGAAAGGAGAGGAAATGCAATTATTAGCATGAATTAGCTAGCATGCTGACTATTACTTCTTCTTCGTACGCAGTCAGACAGTAACCAATATTTTTTTCGAAAAACGCGGTGGTCAACCTGAGGCTGTTGCCACTGCCATAGAGCTTGTCTTGCAGTTCTACTGGTGATGGCCACATCTGCTCTCTCTGATCTTCGTATGTCGGGCAGTTCTGCAGCAGATGTTCAGCGGTCATTTTACCAGTACCGCACGGGCATTCGTCGGTACCACCTATCTTCAATGTGTTGAATAGGTGGTACCTCGCTGACTATTACAACAATTGAGTGGATGATACTAGCTATCAAGGTGATTAGAAGTTTTTGAGAGATATAATAAGTTAGAGTCTGACTGAACGAACATACATCTTCGAGTTTGGCCAGTCGCTCTATAAGAGTGTGTTTGAAACCCCGCGACTTGAAAATATATGAATATGTGTTGTGGATATAGGACACTGAGTGAACGGTATGTGTCCTGAAGTATATGTATACACAAATCGACTGAGTGAGTGAACACATGTGAGTACGCGATTCCGTCTATAGCGTACGTGTATTTATTTCCAATGATCGCAAATATCATCTTCTTTGCGTGAATATATCGAATATGGATGCAAAAATCACCTGACTGAAGGAATCTGAGAGTTTGTGAACGCACACAACGACATGGTTCATAATACGATATTGAAGGCGAGGTGTGAGAGTGTGTTCAGTGTGCAAATAAGGGGAAGGGAATGTAGCTGCATGAATCGTGGATTAAATATTTTGGAACGGTTAACAAAAGCTAGTGCTTAAAACGTCCGCTGTAGTTCTATATTAGAACTATTCAGTTCTGATGGATTTTGTGCTCTTTAATAATATTGCTTTTTTGTTGAATTTCAATAATATTGTTTCTTTCAATTTTCTGTTATTAAATATACATCATTTTACATGGAGAGTGTTTACTGTGTTACCTACTGTGTGTAATTGTGTCTTTGTGTAATGCATGTTGCAACACTTTGGATACGCTAACTACTCAGCCGTTGTTTCCTCCGGGTGCAACGACGTCATTTACAATAAAAGGGAAGCCTTGTTGAAGCTTGTCTGAAATCCACATTTTGAAAGTATAAACTCGAAGTGCATGCACATCGCGAATTACGTGTTGCAAATCTCTATCTAATCAATGGGCCGGAAGATAGCCCTAGCTTCTATTCTAGAACATGCCATATCACATCTACTCAAAATTTGGCCTTTTCCACGATTGACATTCACCATAAAATAGACCGCCAGGTACTAAACCAATTGTCAGGTAGCGACCGCAAGGACAATTAGGCTAGAAATTGATATGGAAGTATGCCCACAGGAAACAAAACCGCTCCCACGTTGGAATTACAAACGAACCGACTGGGACAGATTTGCAAGCCTGACAGATGGGCTGTGTGAAACAATCAACAAACCGAACAACAAAATGAAGTCCATTGTGGAAAGCCTAAGCAAAGCAATAATGCAAGCTGCCACTGAAACTATCCCAAGAGGGGCAAGGACAAATGATAAGCCCTATTGGAATGTTGATTTGCAGAAAGCGGAAGACGCAGTCACAAATGCTAGGAACATGGCAGAGCGAGAACAATCTATGGAAGTAAATATCGCCCTCAAAGCCACCACGGCGACATATAAATACACTCTAAACCAAACAGCAAGAGAAAGCTGGAAAAACAAAACAGAAAGTTTCAATTTAGACAAAGACGGGAACAAACTATGGAAGCTAGTCAGAGCAATGAATGACGAAACTCCATCAAACAAACAAATTACCATCAAGCAGGGCGAAAACTTGCTCACTGGAAAAAAAGCAGCAAACACCTTTGTTGTACATTATGCCAGAGCAAAACACATTTATGTCCCTGCAGATAGGCATTAGCGATAAGCAAAAGGGGCACGACAACACCAATATGGTACCAGAAGAGCATATGAAGACACAATTAACAATGAACGAAATGGAAGAGGCCGTGAGAACATTAAAGGAAAGGAAATCTCCCAGAAAAGACGGGATAAAAAACGAAATGTTGATGGGGTTGGGCCAAACAGCAAGGAGGAAACTACTATCAGTCCTGAATCAAAGCTGGAAAAAGGGTATTGTACCCCAGGCATAGGACGATGCAGTACTTGTACCAGTACCAAAGAAAGGAAAAGACAAAACAGATCCAAATGGATAGAGGTCTATCAGCCTACTGAGCTGCGTAGGCAAACTGATGGAACGTTTGATAATCACCAGACTTATGTCGCATTTGGAAGAGAAACACATAATAATTCCACAGCAAGCAGGCTCTAGACAGCACAGATCCACTGAGGATCAGGTCATCCTCATAGCCCAGTAAATATAAGATGCCTACCTGGAGCAAAAACACACAGTAGCGGTTTGGGTAAACTTTGAAAAGGCATTTGACAAAGTCTGGACAAAGGGACTTAGAGTCAAGCTAAGAAAAAGTGAAGTTTGTGGGAAACTGTACAAATGTATCAGTCACTATCTCAAAAACAGAACGGCCATAGTTCAAGTACAAGGGCAGATGAGCAAAAATGTGACACTTGAGCAGAGTGTACCCCGAGGGGGGAGTACTGTCACCCACACTATTCATGGTGTATATAAATAACATAACAGAGAACATACCAAAAAGAGTCCATAGCTCAATGTTTGCAGACGATCTGGCTATGTGGACCTCTGAAAAAGATTCTCATCATAGCAAGAAATCGGATGCATCAGGCCCTAACATCGCTGGAAGAGTGGGCGAGCTCATGGCAGGTCAAAATAAACCTAGGAAAAAACGACATGTACAATATTCTCGCTATCAAACAAACCCCAAAACACAAAATTAAGTCTTAACGGCAAATACCTGCAGCAAAACGACAACCCAAACTACCTGGGAGTCACATTTGATCGGTGTATGACATGGAAACGTCAGATCGAGAGAAACCGAATGAGTGCTAGAGAAAGAATGGCAATCATGAGGAAACGTGCTGGCACAAGCTAGGGAGCAGACGAAAGTATACTAAAGAAACTGTACACTGGAAGAGTGAGACCAGTTCTCGAGTATGGCATTGTGGCATGGACAACAGCAGCGAAGGCGAACTTCGATAAAATTAGCAAACTCCAAAACCAAGCCATAAGAGTTATAACAGGAGGCATGAAGCCAACGCCAATTGTAGATCTTGAAAAGATCTCAAAACTGCAATCCATGACTGACAGAAGAGACTGCAGAGGCCAGCTGCAATCAATAAACTCAGAAGACTGACTGACCATCCGATGCACCAGAGACTAAACAATTTCGGAAATGGGAAACTAAAGCGGAGAAACTTTGCAGAAATAGTCAAAGCAAAAATGCACGAAGACACAATGAACGCAATAACAACACCAAAGCCCATCCCTACTGTACGAAAAGCTACCTGGAGGAAGCATATATTTCCAGAGGTGGTAGAAAATATACCAGGTATTGGAAACAAAAACTGCCAGACTTAAAAAGAAAGAAGAGATACTACCTTGAGCTACATAACGAAAAACTACCCAATCATGTACTGAACCATGCTTACACCGACGGTTCTTTAACAAACACAACACAGAACGGAGAGGCAGGAGCATTTCTGAACCTACAAAATGGCAGAAAAATAACACTTTTCATTCGCTACTGGAAAATACACAAGCAATTTCAGAGCGGAGGCAGATGCACTGAGGGCGGCAGTGGAAGAAATGGTGACAGGTAAAAGGTATTAAAGCCATATATTCCTGCTTACTGATGCCTTAGCCGTAGTCGCAGCACTAAAACGCTAGAAAATTCAGAACCTAATGATTTAAGAGCAGTACTCTGCCAACTATGCCAGCAGTCCGCACCAAAAAAGGTAGTCGTGCAGTGGGTTCAATCTCACTGCAACATCGAAGGCATCGAGGAGGCAGACAGACTGGCAAAATAAGATGCAAAACTACCACAACCAGATACTAGTATGACATACGAAGAGTCAAAACGGCTTATTAGAGCTAGATACATGACCAAATTGGAAACCGAACATACTGGCTACACAAAAAACGATGCATATTACTAGTTCAACAGAAGAGAGCAGGTCGTGGTCTTATGGCTTCGCACTCGCCACAATTGACTGAGGTACCACCTAATCAACAAATTGAAGATATGTGGCACTGACGAATGCCCGTGTGGTACCGGGAAAATGACAGCGGAACATTTTCTGCAAAACTTCCCGACATACGAGGATCAGAGAGAGCACATGTGGCCATCACCAGTGGCAACACTGGACAAGCTCTGTGGCAGTGTCGACAGCCTCAGGATAACAGCTGCTTTCTTCTAAATAAATAACTTAGCTAAGTAGACCCTGCTACACCCATTATGGAGAACAGCTTTGTAGTTTATGGTAGTATGGACTTGCAGTACTGTAACACATGTTCATGTTATTATTTGATATTTTTTGTATATGTGCATAATGCGGATCTTACATAATTTTACTGACCAGGAAATTGGCTGTATAGCAAAGTTAGTGGCATGTAAGTCAAATGTGTGTTGAGGACAGTGTCATTGGTGTAACATATTATGTGGCAACGCATAAATGATACCAATCGGTTCGGGCTCAAAGCAAGGACAGCTAATGCTAGCTGACACACAATTATGTTTTATGTTATTGTTTTCGTGCTTGCAACGCTGAGCAGAGAACCATTATGGAGAAACGAGATGCACGAAATTAAAGAATGCAAGTCAGGCCACTTACAAATCCTGGTCCCGTTTACCCTAACTGCGGTAGAGTGCGTCAGATCGAATTGTACATACATGTGCAGTAACATCTGAATAAAAATGGTTGACACCTTCGCCATCTTCGCCTGCGATAGGCAAATAATTAACAAATATGTTATTTGCAGATATCTTAAGTAGATGTCAGCATATATTGGCCCAGTTGCACATATAGTTATTATTCATGGTTCAATTCATTATTCAATGGCCTACTAGATTTGATACGAATATACTGTTGTCGTAAAAGTTTAGTTTGGGTACTGGACCAACCCATTTGCTACAATGGTTAGAGACACATAACATAGGTAGGGGGATGTGTATGACATAGGACGTTAGAGACAGTATGTCACTAAATTATTGCCAAGTGTGACACGTTAGAAAACAAAGTGAATGTAATTTAGTGAGACAACCTTATGCCATTGATAAATATTATAGGCACGACGGTTACTCGGTCTACTTGCTGGTGAACAGAATTAGTACACATGTACTATGTATCTGGCAAAGATGGTGCCGTAACTGGCTGCGAGTCTTCATTTCTCTACTGTTTTGGATCATTATAGATGCCGCCAGACCACGGATTTGCCTGGAATTCACACTAGTCGACGACTTACACTTGTGTTCACGGATACGTGGAGTTGTTTTCCGTCTGAACTTTTTATTTCGTTCTTTTTTTGTGAATTCTTCCTTCCGTTTATCCTGGCCTGGACGCCGGGTGAATGGCGCTACGCTTAAACTAGTTATGCCTGTGTCGTATCTCACGGGTTAGTTCTGCCGGTTCACCTTCACGAATATGGCGTATGGGAATTTTAGATGCTACTATGATGAACTGAATACAGCTGGGGAGAGATGCCAGACTCACTCACACGCTGAGTGTTGTACATACGACCTCTTGTGGTTATCGGAAAGGCACGAAAACTGCGTTAGAATCCTTCCCACCTTTCTACCCTGCGGATTACATGTTTACGGAAAGGCTTAGGTGGTAACCCTGAGGCAAAATCTGCATCCTATGTTATCTCCAGTCGTCTCGATAAATGTCTTGCCACTGTCAAAAGGTAGCTTAGGCTCTGTGAGTGAGGTTGACAAAAGCGCAGTTTCTTCCTCACTTTAATCCAAATCTCCGCGCAAGTCACCCTTTTCAGCGGACACAGCAAGAGATACGACTGTCCACACGGCTGAACAAAGAGAGTGGTCTTCATCACTTGTGATGGACAAACTATCAATATGCGGGGTGGGTATATTGATACTGGGAGAGGAGTATGCTAATGGGAGTCAACCATGATCCAGAGAGATGTTGAGCAGGGAGAATAACAACTGTGAGTTTCATGTCGGTGCAATTTTGCCTAATGGAAGGGACAGTGAACCAATATCATCGGTAGGGGAAACAAATATGATCAATTCGATTGAAATTGTTTGTGTGCACGATACATGTTGTAATCACCTGGGATACAATCTTAAAGTGAGTGGCAACAATCTGAGTCAGTAATGTCAGAGGCAGCAGCTGGCACAACGAGGTTGTATCGCTGACAGGTTCAGATCTTGCGCTTGTTGAAAATGATATCAAAGATAGTCGGTGAACTGTGGATGTAGTAACGTGACTTGTGAGAATGGTCGATTTTGAATGTGATGGTCATCGGCTATTGGTAGTTAGTAGGAAATGACAACACGGACATACACTGATTCAATTCAGATGTAGACAATCGAAGAAGAATTTTGCAGAATTGTCGGTTTTGCATTTCATGGACGTCAGTTCTTGGTGATTATCTCAATTGACAGGAAATACAGGTTAATACGAACACCAAAAAGTGCAGTCACGTATTCTCCCTCGATAACTAATCATTCCAGGTTACATTGGAAAATGTATTATGATCAAATTAGTGAAATTGTTCGTTTATAGCCGCCAGATCGAAAGTGAGGTATACCTTCAGATTCCTCAGAGAGCATATTCACAAACCTTGTTGAGAAATATGTGTGTCATAGCGCAATTCCGATAAAAGAAGGTCGTAGACCATCATAGTCCAGCCACATTGTAAACTGCCGAAGTGAACTACGAAATCACGATATTATAAAGTTTAATTCTAAGTGAAATGTGTAGACAATATGAGGCGTGCATGATAGACATTTGAACTGAGTGATATGTGTAGTGGTTCCAACCAGCTCATGCTGACAACCTTTTAATTACAATTTAGTCATAGTTAGTTTTAGTTTGATACAGTTGTAAACGAATACATTTGTCATAAACGAATTATCTTTTTTTTTTTTTTTTGCACATACTTCTTAGAATGTTCTGTATTGATATTATGTAGAAAAAATTACTGGCGAAATGAGATAGGTCGCTGAAAGTCCTAGAGAAATTGTGAGTGTAACATTATAATTGATGGGATACTGTGATGTTACTGTCATTTTGTTGTGACCAGTATAGTAAGACACAGATACATCTATTACATGGTGTTCGCTGGGTGCATCGGTTTAGTACTATCGTAATCAAACATTTAGTGGCCCCAGTTATCAGGTTATTCAAGAGAAGAAAGGATTCAATAAGAGTGGAATTATAGTGTCCATCAGCTCTTTCACAATATACATATATATAATGCTACTCGCACATGAGTTATGTTAGACCGTAGACTTTTAGGCTGTAGTTCATTGCGATATGCCTAAGTAAGATCATCATTATGTGGATCACAGTATTGATTCATTCTTTGTTAGCCAAGCTGCCAAAAAAACAACCTGTTCCTAAGGAGAATTGCACTGAGATGAGTTGTGAACTCTAATCAGTATGTGTTAGCTCAATCTGACTAAACTACTCTAATCAGTATGTTTCACTTCACTCTACCATACTATGATCAGTATGTCTCACTTCACTCTAAATTAATATAATCATGATGTTTTACCTCCCTCTGACTAAAAAACTCTAATTAGTATGTTTCACCTCACTCTGGCTAACAATGCTTTTGTCAGTATATATTGTTTTGGTATTTTTTGGTTTATTTATCTAATCCTTAAAGCGGTGTGCGTTGCACTGTAGTTTTTATTTTCCCCTGTCGGCCTAGTGCATCCGACTTCACCATGCATTTTATGTAAGGGTCTGCTTCCTCCATCATTTTCTAATGGTTTGCTTCCCCGGGGAAACGGCTGTTGCTGTGATAGGGATCGAACCCAGCACCTTCGGATTGTGAACCGTGCCACTTAATCACTAGGCCACGCAGTCCTCGTCAGTATGTTTCACCTGACTTTGACTAACACAGTTTAATCAGTGTGTGCATTTATACCTTGCCTATAAGTCGGATCAGCCTGTTTTACCCGACCCCGACTAACAGTGATCAGAATGCTTCCCGTAATCAGAGGTTTGTTTTTTCTATTTAACACAATTGTTTTCAGATGATCTAAATTGAATAGACTCATGATGTTATTCCCAACATTAACTGTGTATAAAACGCAGCAGAAGATGAACAATACTAAACAATATGTCATGAGTTGGAATAAGATACTACTAAAAATGAAATGGTTCTACAAAAGACCACATTATTCATGCGTAGTGACAATAGTATTAATAACAGCATTTTTAAAATACATAAGTTCACATTTTAGAAACATGTTGTATAGTGACAAGAAATTTGATTAAAATTATGTAAAGTAAATACACAATTTAACCTGGTTTATCATTAATAGACAACGAAAAGTGCACATGGTCGTAAATCACAACAAATTAGAAGCAAGATATGTTATTTTGAAATACTTACGTTCACCGTTAACATAAAATTGGCCCACTTTATCACACTCTGATGTATTGGCTGTGTCAGGTGATATGCCCTTTATTTTCAAAATTAACGGAGGAACAGGTTGTGACTTAATTCATGTGAAAAAAAGAAAATACAACCATTACAATAGCGCATCAATATGTCACGTGTGTCATCAATAGTCATAACTGAAAACGCAGCAGCTAAATACCTACATCCGAATTTCCATATTGAACTGTTAGATGTATATCAAAGAAAACCCTGCCAATTGAGGGTCATGCGGTAACAGTTGACTAATCATTCACCGACCATCACATGATTCTTCACTAGCGAGGTGTGTCAATGCGTCTACGTGTGATATCACTACGTTATTCAACATAATGTCAAATGCTACATTCATTATTTGATCTATCGTAGCACAAGTATTATTAAAAATCGGCAGATTGTTCCGTTAAACATTATTATAAACCAGTTCACGAGATCATTTACAAAAGAACATTGTGAACGCATAGTTTGTGTTATCGATGACAATGTCATGTTATATTGTCATGAGTGGTCTCTTTAGCTTCGGACAGACATGGAACTGAGTCATTGTTTTTCATTAGCATTGAATAATACTTTAAATGCTCAGGTTAATATTTCATAAACCGTATCCACTATGATGTATCGATCATTTCTTCGATGCAATGACAACAAACGTAGTGAATTGCCTGCCCTGCGTTACAATATGTTTCCTGAACTATAAGTAATGATGTCCGCCATGCTTGTTTGCGATCATCAATCTGTTTCTTTAGGTAGGCAACTAAAAAACACATTACACACGTATTGGGTAGTTTTAGTAACACATTTTTTCATGTATCCATGCAGCATATTTCGTCAACTGCTGAATAAAGATTAAAATTAGATATTCAGACTATAAGCCGGAATTCCGCCCGGATATACGATATACTTAGTACCACATCGACGGGAGACAACGACACGATTGGGACCTGGGGCTCGCGTCTCAGCCCGACCTGGTCGAGGCACAGAAAGTGGTTTCTGCCGTCCCGCCTATCAAAGCGCGCGAGGACCTGTCCGATATTCACCCCTCGCGGCGTGGAGGTATGAAATCATGTGTAGACGATTTAGTTCTCGCTCCGGGTGTGGCAAGCAGTAGAACAGCCACCTCACTGCGACAAGTTAAGACTCAGCCCTCGATCATCAGATATGTTGGCACACCAGACGAACATCATCTCCATGCTTGTTTCCTGGCTACATGCACTCCTGCCTCGTTCTTTACTGTTGTCTTATATCAGTTATCCCACTGGACGCAGAAGAGATGCAGGCCAGCGGACATTGCACCTCTGCCCCTTTGTGACAACCTCCCAGGTGACGGGGATTGCTAGGCGTACCATCACTGCAGAACAGCCGAGAATAATAAAGGGAGCAATGATATACGGCACTCACATGTAAGTGCTACGTTTATGTCAGGACGTGACGATTCTGGGACACAGACACACTGAACTGCCTCTCTCCCAGGATACTTGAAAAACTAGTACGTAAGTCCATCATACCATCATCGTCACTATCACACCCATCACACATTATACAATTGCTGCTTTGCAGATGGGCTGGAGACAGCCACATGCTAAGGAGGGCATCCTTACAGAAACACCTGTTGAAATTAAATCGGATACACTGGGCGACAGGCTTAACGAAACAATGCACAACTGAAAACAATGAAGTATGGAGATCGTCCTGCGGAGTCCCATCAGGCAGCGAGCGTGCCGGTCCCCACGTCTCGAAGAGGCCCAGCTGATGCTACTTGTGGTCACCAATCCGTGTACTGTGGAGTCAAGGCACAAGGACATGGGGCAGGAGCTATTGCCCAAAAAAACTAAGACCCTTCAAATACTACAGTGGAATGCGGAGAGAGTCCGTAACAAAAAGGTTTCCCTAACAAACCGCCTGTACGAAGATAAGATATACGTGGCATACATCCAAGAAACGCACCTCAACAACAACCACAGACTTTCATTCAGAGGATACCAGTATTCCAACTTGATAGAGAATGGCACACAGGAGGAGCTCTGAAACTGCCACTCAACTGCATATTAAGTATCGCGGTATATGTAAATCACACCGGACAAGCAGACATTGTAGGAGTCGACATAATGACACCAAAAAAAGAAAATGTCCATATTCAACATGTATGGCCCACCCAAGAAAGACATGTCGCTCATTAGTATGGGGATTAAGGACTCCAGCTGCCTAGTGGTTGTAAACATTCAACAGTCACTCCGAGAGATGGGGATATTCAGGAAACAGACAGCAGATGGGATGAAGTGGAAGACTGGGAGATAGACACACATCTATATCTTTTAAATAGAAATCACCACAGACCTAGCTTCTATTCTATAACATGGCATACCATCTCCACTCCAGACTTGGCCTTCTCCACGGGGGGTATTCGCCACACAATAGATCGTCAGATGCTCGACCAATTGGCAGGTAGCGATCACAGGCCAATTAGGCTAAATTTTTAATATGGAAATAGGCCTCCAGGAAATAAAATCGCTGCCATGTTGGAACTACAGACGGGCAAACTGGGGACAGTTTTGTAATGCTGACATATGTACTGTGTGAAACTATCAACACACGAAATAACAATATGAAACCTATGGTGGAACGCCTAAGCAAAGCAATTCTGCAAGCAGCCCCGAGACCATCCCAAGAGGGGCAAGGAAAAACTACAAGCCATATTGAAATCATGAACTGCAGAAAGCAAAAAACTAGGAATATGGCATAGAGAGACCGATCTATAGAAGCAATTATCGCCATCAAGGTCATCACTGCGAAATACTAAAGAACACTGAACCAAATAGCAAGAGACAGCTGGAAAAAAAACAGAAACCGCAATCTAGATAAGGAAGGGAACACACTATGGAATTCAGCCAGATCCATGAATGACGAAACAAGATCAAATAAACAAATTACCATCAAGCAAGGTGACAAATTGCTTACCGAACAAAAAAGCAGTAAATGCCTTTATAGAATAGTATGCCAGAGCAAACCACATTGATGCCCATACAGACAGGCATACATACATTATGGAAGAATAAAAGAGCTCCGACAACATCAAGATTGCAACATGATGGCAAAACTAACGATGATTGAAATGAATGAGAACTTTAAAGAAAAAGACAATCGCCCGGAAAAGATGAGGTAACAAAGGAAATGCTAATAGGGTTGGGCTAAACAACAAAGCGGAAGCTACTGGCAGTCCTGAACCAAAGCTGTAAAAGGGGAATTGTACCGCAGGCATGGACAGATGTTGTACTTATACCAGTACCAAAGAAAGACAAAAGATAGAACAGATCAAATTGGATACATGCCTATCACTCTACTGAGCTGTGGAAGTAAACTGATGGAGCGTTTGATCACCAGGCTGATATGGCACCTGGAAAAAAAAATATTAATTCCACAGCAAGCAGGATTTAGACAACACAGATCCACTGAAGACCAGATCACCCTCATAGCACATGAAATAGAGGATGCTTACCATGAGAAAATGCATACAGTAGCGGTTTTGGTGGATCTAGAGAAGCCATTTGACAAGGTGTGGAACGAAGGACGTAAACTCAAGCTACGAAGAAGTTAAGTATCTGGAAACATGTACATATAGATCATCCACTACTTTGAAAACAGAACAGCCAGAGTTCAAGTAGAAGGGCAAATTAGCAAAAAGGTGACAAAAGAGCAAGGAGTACCCCATGGAGGAGTACTGTCAAAAACACGTTTTCTGGTGTATAAAAACATCATCATAGAGAATATTCAAAGAAGAGTCCACAGCTCCATGTTTGCAGACAATCTGGATATGTGGACATCTGAAAAAAATGTCACCGTAGCAAACAATCAGATGTAGCAGGCCCTAATATCGTTTGAGGAGTCGCTGTTCCAAATAAATGAGGAAAAAACAACATGTACGATTTTCTCGCTTTCAAATAAACAGCAGAACACCAAAATACGTCTTAACGGCAAATATATGCGGCCAAACGACAACGCAAACTACTTGGGCCTCACATTTGATCGGCACATGCCATGGAAAAGTCAGATAGAGAGAAATCGAATTAGAGCAAGACAAAGAATAGCATTCATGAGGCAACTTGCTGGCACAAGCTGGGGAGCAGACGAAAGAATACTAAAGAAACCGTACACTGGAAGAGTGAGACCAGTTCTCGAGTATGGCATTGCAGCATGGGCACCAGCAGCAAAGGCGAACTTTGATAAAATTAACACACTTCAAAAACAAGCCATGAGAGTTATAACAGGAGACATGAAGTTAAAGCCAATCGTAGAACTTGAAAAGATTACAAATCTGCAATCCATGACCAATAGAAGAGATTGCAGAGTCCAGCCGCAAGCAGAGAAACTAAGATGACTGACAGATCATCCAATGCATCAGAGACTAAATAGATTTGGAAAAATGAAAACTTGCAGAAATAGTCAAGGCAAAGATGAGCGAAGACCCTATGAACACTATAACAGCACAAAAGCACATCCCTACTGTACGCAAACCCCCATGGAAGCAGCAAATCACTCCAGAGGTGGTATAAAATATACCAGGTATTGGAAACAAGAACAGCCAGACTGAAAAAGAAAGAAGAGGCATAACCATGAGGGTACATAGCGGAAAACTATCCAAGCATGGACTGGAACCATGCATACAACGACGGCTCGGTAACAAACACAACACCTAATGGAGGGGGTGCCATGTTGACCAGATAGTACAAATATCTGAGTGACCGTTGGGAACGCTCAAGACAATGATTGCTGGCAGCTTGGAATAACGCTTCCTGTTCATCCTTTTTCGTAAGGTTGTGTTGCCGGTCATCGATCTCGAACTTGGCATCATCACACTATCAAGAACACAGTGTGAAAGGTTGGATCGCATCCAAAATGACGGTAAGCGAGTGGCTTTGCTACCCCGATTGTGTTGATACGCTGCATGTTAGGATTGGTATCGGTGATATTCAGACATAAACTAGCAGGAGTCATAATATATATGCATGTTGCCACATACGCGCGGCACCCTCTGTTTAGTAGTACCTCAGACATCAATGAATCATGAATCAAGACAGAAACATCATGGATGGTACAGACATAGACAACAATCGGACACGTCCCTCCAGATGAGACGATAGCCATTGGGGAAAATGGGTCTCCACTGGTGATAGATTGAAAAAAAAAGACAAGCGAGTTATACTAACCTTAGGCAAGGATAACGAAGTGAATCAGCTGGTAAATGAGAATGCGCAGGGGAGTGATGTCGGCATATACACAGACGGATCAGTGCTGCGTAGTGGGGCCAGGCTATGGCTACTCGACTAGTGAGATGACAGATCGTTGCTTAGCGCAGAAGGGCATATACGTCAACAATTTCGAGTTTGAGAATGGAGACGGAAGCAGTGGCATCTGCACTGGAATGGATATATAATACTTTTATTACAAGGGAGTCATCATGCCATACTTGTAATTCGTACTTTCAAAGGTACAGATGGGATGACTTCGATACGAGTGGATAACAGCTGTTAAGGTCTCAAACCTCCATGGGTTGATATGGAACTACTGCCTTGTCGATGCTGTGGTTTAGGGCAATGCAAGAGCTGACATCTTGGCTAATTGTATGATCGTATCATATGGAGGCCCAGATGGTATGATACGATCACTCTTGTCGTCGAACTATTTGACATAACTGACCAATCACCAATGGAGCATACTATATGAAAAGGAAACTGACGTTGTGTATTAAGGATGTCTAAAAATTGTATCACTCGTCAGTAATTGTTTTAAGTGCCACAATGCATGAGGATCTGAGTCAGATATCGGCATACGTGGAACAGAGTGTTCGGCTCGGATATTTGGAGCAGACGAACTTTGATGACAAAGGAAGAGAAGGTTGGGGGTGGGGGGAGGGAAGGAGGGGGCATGGTTCACATATTAATTGATTGTGGCGAATTTGTATATCTTATCTAAGGAAAGGAAACATTTCTCTCTCTCTCTATCCGAATGTGTAGAAACTCAAGACAATATAGTAAGTTTTCATATGATATGATATATCAGTGTCCTGAATTAAACTGCACAGCACCCATCCAACTGGCTCTAGCTTCATGCAAAGTACTTATAATCCATTTTGCCGAACGGAATATCATGGCTAACGATGAGCGAAAACTAACTATGGGAAAGAAAATAACATACGACGACCGCACGATCGACTCATAGCAAGTGTACCCCACTTGCTGCAAATATAGCCGTGCTTGGATTGATTGACATTCACTTGAGATCGCATCTTGAAGCACATGTCTGGTATCTTCATCATTGTGCTTGCATTGGCCATATATTTGTATATCCCCACCGTGGACAATCGTGGGAATGGTATATATTCTAGTCTGCTTTCATACTCCAGCTATACTATGGGAATATGAATAATATCAATAATAGTAACACTAATAATACTAATTGCACCTTCATCGAGTACAAGAAAGCGTTTGACTCGTGGAACCACAATTCGTCTGGCAATACCTAATAGTTCAAGTTGTCGACCTGGGATACACAAGAATCATTGCTGACATCAACACCGATTGCAAGACTACCTTCCAACCCTTCCAAAGATCGGTAGTAGTATTGATATAGAGAGGAGTACGTCAAAGGAACCCATCTCATTGCGCCTTTTTTCCGCATGCCTGGAATCTATCAATAGCCGTTGTGAGTGAGATACATTTGACATCACCATAATTCGCAAGCTGATAAATCACATTCGCTTCGCAGATGATCTCGTATTCATCACGTAGGCAGCCACGGCGCAAATGCAATTCTAGCAGCACTTGAATATATATATATATATATATATATATATATATATATATATATATATATATATATATATATATATATATTGGTATATGAATATCTGCAGATATACATGAGAGAGAGAGAAAGTGAGAGAAAGAGAGAGAGAGAGAGAGCGAGAGAGAGACAGAGAAATAGCGTGCGAAAGATAATTAGCGTTACAATCATTGTAGATGTAATAAGCACATGCGCACATGTTCCAAACTTACAACGTTTTTAATACGAATCACCAACTGATTGATAGATTTATCAGTATATGTCACCGGCAGAACGTTTGCTTCATAGACACCGTTAATCTCAGCATGAAACATAAAAGAATATACATTTCTGAGGAGAAAAAAAAACCACAACATATTTTTCACTTAATAAAGCAGTTTCATTAGCTACTTATACAATTATTCGTATTTTAAACTATTAAAAATGTCAGCTCCTATTGGAGTCCTTCTGTCTTATATCGTTTGTTTCATTGTTGCACACGTCAAAGTTTTTTATTTTGGTCAGTTTTTTTTTCTCCATGTAGGAGTGTATCTTTCCTTTTCTTTTCCTGGAAATTGCAAGACACAAACATCGTTGTAATGTTGTCAGATGCTTTAATAAATGTCTGTTATTTTCAACACAGCGCATTTTTCTCAACTCACATTTCACTTATCAATATTTGTTTATTCTTCCACATTATTGATCTTTTCCCATTATTTCAATCCTTTTATTATGTGCATAAATGTATAACCAATGTATAAAAGTATGTATCCTGCTGATTGCATATATATATTTTCAAAAGAGACATGGAAACAGCGGGATTAAGATCAATATGTTTTACATAGTAAATGTCTTTTTTTATAAACATTGGAGGTGTTGAAAGATAAATGATCAGGTCAAGTTGGTATTCATCTAAAATTGCGGTTTGAAATTAGAGGCCAATTAGCAAAATCATGGGCTATTATGTTCTCAATCACTTGGAAAAGGGATTGTTCCATTGGATTGGACAGATGCAGGACTGATCACCTTATTCAAAAAGGGCAACACATTAGATCCAGCAAATTATAGACGGGTGAGTTTATCGAGCACAGTCTGTAAATTGTGAGAGTCAATAATACAAAATGAAGGAATGTATTTAGACAGGTGTAAGCTAATCATAAATAGTCAGCATAGGTTTACTAATCAAATGTATTAGATATTACGGAGGAGGTTACACATATGATAGATACATTGGAGCCAGTTGATGTTATTTATGTAGATTTTACAAAGGGCTTTGATAGAGTACCTCATCAACGATTATTTTGAAAGTTACAATATCATGGAATAGGTGAGGAAGATGTCAAATGGATTGAAAATTGGATATTGGCAAGAGGGAAGAGAGTGGGCATAAATAAGGAGTACTCCAGGCGGTGTGAAGTAAAACGTGAAGTGCCATATTCCTCCGTTTTTTGACATAACTATGCGTCAATATATCCACTTCTACTTTAGATGAAACACGGAGTAGTGTTTCATCTAAAGTAGAAGTGGATATATTGACGTCAAATTTAGATAACATTCAAGAATGGTCTGTAAGCTGGCAAATGGAGTTTAAAGTTGATAAATGTACAGTCATCCACAAGAGTAGATCCAATATGAAAAAAAAATTACACAATAGACCGGATCAATATTAGAAAAATTGTAAAGGAAAGGGATCTAGGGGTTATAATAGATCATACAGGTAAGATGAGTGAGCTAGTCCTGGTAGAAGTGAAAAAGGCAAATTCTATGTTAGATATGAGAACAAGAAGAAGAAAACATAGGAGCAAGAAAGTGGTACGCAAACTGTACAAAGCATTAGTTAGACCTAGATTGAAGTACTGTGTACAGGCGTGGAGTCCTTATGACATAGGGGATATAAACATGCTGGAAAGAATACAAAAAAGAGCGACAAAGCTGATAGTGAGATTTCAGATTTACAGTTATGAGGAACCACTCAGGAAAACCGGCCTAGAGTGTCTTAGAAAAGCTAAGAATTTGAGGTAAAAATACAGGTTTATTAAATGATAATAGGAACGGATAAATTGGACTGTAACAATTTTTTGTTCAAAATACAACCACTGAGCAGGATAAGAGGGCATAGCTACACATTAACTAAAGGGAAGTACATATTAGATATTAGGAAATATGTTTTTAATCAGAGAGTGGTTAATGCGTGGCATGCATTCCCGCGGAGGTAGTGGGGGCAGAGACAGTTGATGCATTTAAGAATAAATTGGATCCGTTTAGCTTTTAGAAAACAGGTAATGAAAATGAAACTCTGCAGACGCTGCAGAGTCTTCTAAACCAGTATTAAGACGTTAAGTTAACATCGTACTTAAAAAAAAAAAATTTCAAATCATACAATAAAACATAATTTTACATTCAAGTTAAAGACCAGTATACTTCTTCTTCTGCGTACGCAGTCAGACAGTAACCATTATTTTTTAGAAAAAAGCGGCGGTCATCCTGAGGCTGTCGCCACTGCCATAGAGCTTGAAAGACCAGTATACGTTTCTTCTAATTTGTATATGTATCGGTGCAATGATATATCTTATATTAATATCCGTAGAACAGAAATACGTTGCAGATTTGATCATTTTATATTCGATATTTCTGTCATTGTGAGCCATAGCCAGAACAACATCTACTTGTTATTTCCGTTGCCACTGTTTGCACTCACAATTTAGCACACGAATTTTCCGGAAAACTAAAGAATGTAACCACAGAGAGTACTAGGTTGGTCGTTCGAAGATATAACGACATATTTACATTGCAAAAACTTGCCGTTTTGGCATATGTTGCTACATTTTATTTTTTTAATTGTTCAAATTATGTACACTTATATAGGGATATCATTGCTTAACTAAACTGGACATATATTCCGTAGGAATAACGACTACACATAAGCACCTAATGGAATCAATACTCATTTGACCAATGCATGTTAAAATGTCTTATGTAAATACCCAATGTACAATACAAACGAACGCAGCATATTCCGAAAAAAATGTCTTATTAGCACTAGTGTACCGCACGTTTGTGTACTATTCCATTTTATTTGCATCAGATATATAGAAGCAATGTGTAAGAAATTAAACATTAGCTGGGGAAACAACCTCAGTGATCACATAAATGCATTCCTCATTACTGGTATGACTACATGTCATGTTCTCTCACAAGTAGACGCGAGTTGGCCGTTCAAGCACCATTTAATCTCTTGATAAGCGATTTAAGAATGTGACCTACATGTTATAAACTACCAGTTATCATTTGAATACTAACAACATTAATACTGTTCAATACAAAAATAGTCCAATTAGTTAAGTAATGCACAATAACATCGACTGTAAACATGGACTTTGTATGGTTTCTTGCAGAACGAAGAAACTGTTGACCTTTACTGGTTTTAGTGACTTTGCTCTGTTCGATGATTCGCTATACCAAGCGTAGTTCCCCTAACCAAAAACATCAAGCAAAGTGGAATGGTAATATGACATGAGCAAATGTCATCCTGATTATGATATCATGATGGAGGAATTTAGAATCTACCAGGAAAAATTACATTGTTGTTTAGAACAGTGGAAAATTAATGTACTTATACATTTGTGGGTGACCAAGGCACGCCGTCATAAAAGGAACATGAACAATTACAAAAGGTATTTCCCAGGATTAACGACGCATTGATAAATATGATACATTGAGCTAAATAGGTGTGACGAGGCTATTGACATGACATGATCTATTAACTCCAATACCAGTCTTATTACTGATATAATGAATTATCATTTATTGCATGTGCCATTGTCTGGCATTTTGGAATAAAATATGTAAAATAAATGTATGTACACACCACAGACACACACACACACACACACATTCACCACACACACACACGCTCATGTTCACCAGACACGCATACATTAACCACATACACACATTCACCACACACGGACATTCACCACACGCACATATATTCACCACACACCCATTCAACATACGCCGCATTTCCCACACACACACACATTTCTCACACACGACGCACACACATCATCCAAACAAATAGAACATACGAACCACACACACCGCACACACACGACACACATCACACATACACACACACACACACACTACACATCACCTACACACACCCAATACACACCGCATATAGATACATATCATTCACACACATCACACACATGCCACACACACACACACACACACATATATATATATATATATCTAGTTCACAATAAATACAATATTAAAGACACATGATATTTCAGAGGTTGGCACACAACATAGATGCGCCTTGAAATTATTTTTTATTTCGTATATTTTAAACTGAAAAACCATTTGACTTCACCCATGCTTGCTGGGCAAAATAATATTCAGCAGCAACAATATGCCAATCTAAACGCGTGTAGGTAACTTAGTATTTAAATGTTTTTTAAGAATGTGTGTCATCACATTTGCAGATGGATCGTTGAAGGAACAGAGCATTAATTTCCAAAGCTTGTTATCATTATCAGCAACACATCCAAGCATGTGGTACCAATGAAGAATTTTGACTTAAAAGTATAACAATACCCACGAACCCAACACATTACATGCATGTACATATTCTTGCAGAGGTGAAAACATCAGCAAAGGGTAATAGCATTGTCATATGGCTTTGTTGATGATCTATTATCAATTAATCTGTCTGCGATTGTCTATCATTTTAATTTGGTTTATATTTTAACTATTTCAAATATTTATAATTGTAGAGCTACATGTTGCGACACAAGAATATGAAACATATGGATGACGGTATGCAATTGAAAATACTGAAACGTAACATTCAGGGAAAAGACCAAACAGTCAAACAAAAAAAGTATGACAATCTATTCCAGGAATGAACATTCCTCAACTCTAATCCTTAAGGAAGTTTATATTGAATTAACATTACATCTAGGTATATTATGTGTATTTATGGTCTACAAATCGTACGACAACAGTTATCGTATCAATATCAATTGAAATATAGGATGTTGTTGTATCACGTGTTGTGTTTGAGTTTTTTCATCATTTAAAAACACATACTCTTCTCCCTTTCCCTTCTCACATTAACCATGCCCGCGGACATCTCATCATGTTATCATATTTCTTCATCAAAATGTCGGAAAAACATGCCACTCTTACCGTGGCTATATGTTTATAAAGGCTTTTTTGATACAATTTACCAAGAAATAATTTAAAATTAGTTTAGGTATCATGGGATACTAAATAAATTTACAAGAATTAAACATTTTACAAATTTCTTCTTGTTCTTCCTCGTTTTTCTACTTCTTTTTCTTCTTCTTCTTCTTCTTATTCTCCGTTCTTCCTTCCTTTTTTCTTTCTTCCTTCTTTCGTCGTTATTTGTTTTCTTTCTTCCATATTTCCTCTTTCTGCATACATTGCATCTGTCTTCATTCTTTCTTTTTGCCTGTTTTCTTTCTTTCTTTCTTTACTAATTCATCGTACCTTTCTGTCCTTTTTCCTTCTTTCTTCCTTCTTTCTTTCTATATGTCTTTCTGTCTTCCTTACTTCTTTTTTTCATTCCTCATTCATTCATTATTTCTCCCTGTCTTTCTTCCTTCCTTCTTTCTTTTATCCTTCTGTCGTTCTTCCTTTTTTATTCCATCGCCCTTCTTATTTACTGTTTTTCTTTGTTTTCTTTCTTTCTTTCATCCTGAAGTCCTTCTTCCTTCCTTATTTCTTCATCATCTATTTTATCATTCCTACTCTATTCCATCCTTTGTTCTTTCTTTTTCCTGCATTTCGTCTTTCTTATTGACATCGTCTTCCTTCCTTCTTTCTTCCTTTTTTTTGTCATTCGTCTTCATTCCTTTTTTCGTCGTATCTATGGTTCCTCCGTCCTCCTTTCTATGAGCCATGTCTCTTCATTACTTTGTACTCGTTCATTACATCATCTTTCTTCCTTTCTTCGTTCTCCCTTCATCCTTTGTGCTTCTTCCTTTCTTCTTCCTCTTTCCTTCCTTCGTCTTGCTTCCTCCATTCGTCCTCCTTTCTTCGTTGGTTTTCATTCTTTCCACAGTCACCCTCCCTTTCTTTGCCTTCCTTCCTTTTTTCATTGTCCTACCTTACTTTGTTTTCCTACACTTCTTCGTCCTCCGTCCTTCATTCGTCCTCCTTTCTGCTATCGTCCTCCTTCATTCGCACGCCGTCTTTCCTTAATTCTCCGTCATTCCTTTGTCTTCCGTCGTTCTTTATAATTTCTTTCTTATCCCTCCATTCTTCCTCATCCTAATTTCTCTTCTTCTTTCTCTTCTTCTTAATCATATTCTTCTTATTTTCTCTTCTTGTTGTTCTTCTTGCTCTTCTTCTTATTCTTCTTCTTCTTCTTCTTCTTCTTCTTCTTCTTTTTCTTCTTATTATAATTTTAGTTTCAATTTTCCGCTACCAAAAGGTTTCATGTAGAATAATCCAAATATTTAAATTTGTTCAACTCGTTTGGAGGTGAAGCCACTGTCGGACATGGCTGTCTACTTTTTGTCAGTAGTCTTTCTTGTGATCATAAATTCAGCATGTGACAAACAATACAGGTAAGAAAAACAAGAATGAAATCAATGTTTAGTTAGCAGCTGCAATACTCCAATGGTACCTATATATACACGTATGCCGCCACATATTCACCAATGCATTCAAGGAAATATACACAGACTAACATTTGAGGCAGATGGGACATTGGAGATTAGTGTAAACAAAATAAATAACATGAAAATAAATTAACACACAAAGAGACACCATGAAGATCAGTGGTGAGATAATTGAATAAATACAATATTGTTACATACCTAGGACTTAGCATTGGTAACGACGAAGAAACAGATGATGTGTTCAAGATCAAAAGGCAATAATTTTTTTCAGCTCTCTTCAATCCGAAATGGAACTTGACATCATGATCAGTGGAATGTAGTTCTGGGACATTATTTGACTAACAACGTCACATTCACACTGTCATTTTTTTTAAACAGGTTTTGTTGTGGCACACTTTATGTTAGATGGCCATAGGTAATGGCTAAAACATATGTCTCTGAAAAGAGCAAGGCAACAACAAACACAGCAAGGAATTCTGAGAGATAGTGGATTTGGTTTGGATACATTCAGAAAGACAAATATCGTTTAAAGCTCTTTCCACCAACTCCCAAAGCCTGACAACGACATCACACTCCCCAGTAACGATAATATAATCACTCCAGAAAATATTTACACCATGTATCTTGCAAATATATTGAGAATGACCCCCGCTTCCGTTGAGACACGACCGGGATAACTCTTTGGAACCAACGTATGCAAGGTCTTTACATTCTGACATATGACGAGTGTTCCTGGTGAATGATGCGGTAATTCACGTAAAGAAGGAAAAATATAGAAGGACAGACTACATATAACAATGGCTGATGCATCGTAATAATTACAGTCTGGTACCTCTGAGGTAAGAAGAGACTGCTTAGACGACCTCCAATGCGAGAAAAGACGTGCTTGTCAAATGCCGTACGCTACAACATCATAGATGCATTTCGAGGAGTACGCACCACGCACTGGCCTTCGACTGCCTAAGACAGCGTCCGCTGGAAACAGGGTTGAGATCCGCAGCTACACTAATAAACGGATCATCAAGATCTGTAAAAGATAGTTACCAGAAACGTACTGTCCCATCAAGAACAGCAACACGTTCTACCTAACACTCGTTGTAGGCATGGGCAAACTAAAGAGATCAAGGATATTGATGGGACATTTTCATTGTGTTCATGAAGACTTCATGTATAGACAGGAAAAAGTCGAAGTTGCTTTAGACCTAGACGAGCATTATAACCAGGTCGACGTTGGTGCATGGATCATGTTCGAAGCAGTGTGGAATCAGCACATGAATGGTGAGCTGTATTTCAGATACTCTCGTGCAGAGAACAATTACACTCTGCTTGGAGTCTTGGACATTTCCATTCCAGTTAAATAATTCCCAAATGATTTCGAAGATATTGTGTCAAGCCAAATATTTCTCAGTTATTCCATTACTCATTGTAATGTACACACAATTTGCTACACAATAATGTAGCATTGGTAGAGATTTGAAAGTAACGTTTTCCTTTTCAAATCGCTTTATTTCAATCTCAAAATCAGACTCTGTGTCAACATGGTGGCACATCGTGCACACACGTGACTAGAATAGTGTGTATTGATGTGTAATTAAAAAGCTTTAGACTCCGGGATGCGTTTTTCATAACGATCAACAGTTTGTGGAACGTGACCCAAATTAGAAAATGTATGGCTCGGAAGGTAACACGAACATATTCCGAAGAAGTTCTAAGCCTATGTGCAGAACATAACTTGATTTTCATTAACGCTTTTATTAACACTATCAAATAATCATGTGGTATAGATGGAACAATTCAAACCAGTCGTCCCAAATAGACTTCATACTAACACGAAATGGAAATAGAAACACGATATAGTGGAATAGAAAATTCAAAAGCTACATTCAAGAAAAGACCAAATGTTGTCACAAATGACAGACATTAAAAATTAAGAAAGATTGCAAAACCTACACATAAGCTACAACAGACAGCAAAACAAATTTTGAAAAAAGGATTGGAAATTTCAAAGTAAAATTCATGGACAAAATATGAACCATGCACAAAATATAGAGAGCAAGTAGCAAACTTACACATTGCATCACTAATACATTTTGACCAAAGCATCAAAACGAAGAGAGTGTGAGAGGGAAAATGGAACACATCGAAAACTATGATCAGTAAATTCAAAGAACAGTCAAAACATAAGAAACAGATGTAAATAATACTTTATCAATCTGTTAAACCTAGGGCAGTATGAACTAGCGAAGCACCAGATGGAAAATGAAACACAGAGCGGCTTAAATGTATTTAAATCAGAAGATTAGGTAGGCTTACGGGATATGACGTCCAGAAAGGTCCCGACATATTTGCAACAAGCGATCATCGTGCCCATGTGTAAAAATAAAGCCGACTAGCGAGAGTGCAACACCTATAAGGAAATCTCTCTTCTATATGAAAAGACAAGATATATGCAAAGATACTAGATATAAGAGCAAAGACCCATTTTTAGAAAAAGAAATAGCTACATCGACGAAAAATTTACATTGAGACAAATATGTGAACGGTCTATAGAATACATGGTAACAGCAATCATATATTCATAGATCAAAAACAGTGGCTCGATAGTCAACATGAGACTTACAGGAGATCCTACATGATTATGTACTGTAACGTTCTCTTCTTAGTAGCATCAAAGCCCTACATCAAGACAGCCAAAGTGCTGTAAGAACAGCATAATACATGTAGGAATGGTTTCCTTTTTTCATGGGGCGTCAGACAGGGTTGTCTTCTCTCACCACTCCCCTTATTCACTTATTTTAATACAATCTTACTGAAGGCAAATATAGAACATCAAAGTACTAATGAAATGATCTTCGCAAATGGCCAATGTTTGAACCATCTCAATGAACATAAACTACAACGTCATTTTAACTCAATGTAAACTGTAATAAGTGCGATGTGAATATCAGCACAACAAAAATAGAGACAATCAGTAAAGGTAGAAAGTACACAGCACTTTATATTCATTTTAATGAGGAAACAATCAAGCAGGTGCAATAGTTTATATATTTATGGACTGTTTTAACTGAAGACTGCAGATTTGATTGAGAAATAAAGTAAAGAGTGCAGAGGGCAAACGATATCACTTACCAGTTGTTTCCACTACTAATACACCCTAATATTTCCCTCCAAGTAAAAATAACAGATGATGCTTAGTATCTCTTTCGTTACCCTGTGCTACCAAAGTCAAGATAGAGTTTTGCGTAGGGCTAAGGAACGAAAGTTAGCCATCTGCGAAACGCGGTGTGTACGAAAGGTCATTAATACACCAGAAGAGACCCAATCACAAATACACATATTTTGTAGGAGATTCGAATAATTATCTAACTACATTACATCGAGAAACAGAGAACACGTGTTTTGACCGCATGGTAAGAAAGCAACAAGACCATAGTTTGCATGCAACCTTCTACATTCGAACATCAGGAAGGGTTGGGGAGGGATGGGGGCAACATGTATAACGAGGAAACGGTGGATAGATGACGTAGACAAAGCTTGCTTGAAGTGAGGATGCGTGTCTCTTGGGTCATGAAAGAGGCTGACGATAAATACATTCCTCGACACTGGGCTACAACCCAGTAGAAAGTGAGAGGACAAAAGAAGTAGAATCTCAAAATGTATTTTCCCAACCACCTGTTCCTAATTTTGGTCACAATTGTCAAAAGAAATGTCTTACATTGTACAAATTAAATACATACGCTATGAATAAGCATTATTTGTAACTAAAGACTATATGAAATATGATTATAAAATATATTTAAAATAATTCTTTTTTCAACCTACGGTAATGACATTTAATATGCTTTTGTCTTTGCAGAATAATATACTTATCAAGATATTTTTCAGCCGCATGTTGCGAAGTGCTCAAAAATCCACCTCCATCGTTGTCGCTATATGACTTGCAATAATATGCCAGGCAGTCAATAAATCAACCCATAGCAGAGAAGCCAACAGTTACGATTGGCTGCTGGAGTGTACCTTTCATGACCACATGTAAAACATAACTCCTACAGGTAATAAACGATGTTCGGAAGACTGCAGTCATAAACGAATCTCACCAGCATAATGTAAATGTATACTTAGATATTTCGGTTACATTGCCTTCACAGTTTCAGGGAAGTATGCGATATATGCAACATAACTATATGATGGAATGCAATAATCAAAATGTTGTCAGCCAGACATATGTATTGCTTTCATTTGCAACAGCACCATGCCAGATATCACAATTTTATATTGGGAAATCTAGTACCTAAAAATAGACCTCACCTAATTACCAGGATTTTCTAAATGAAGTTATCTTAACCATTGTGATATTTTAAATACCAATCTCTTTATATTGCCATCACATTTTCTGAGAAAAAAATGTATATATGCAAACGAGACGTTTGTAGCAATTTGGCGAACGCTGGTAAACGCCTCCTTCCTTGCACATAATTTCGGATCACTGCTAAATGCGCGATGGAGTGTATGCTTCTCCTCTGGCTGACGTTGTATATGTTCGCAATTTCCATCAAACCAGTCTTAATAATTGCGTTATCCAGTAACAAGTATGTTAGCAGAGGTGGAGTATAACATTAACCTAAACATGGCCTAGGTTACTTTTATATCAACTGTAGTGTCAAAATTGATTTTTTTCAAGTTGGCTAGTTTGTTTGTCTCCAATACACTTCGTTGTTCTGTTGTTGTCCAGCGTCATTATGTTAAGTCGCTTGGGAACTATAACTTGTTGTGGGAGTTTTGGAGTCTGGATCCTAATGATAAACTTGGAGATCAATAATATGTGATATATTCAGCAGTCTACACTACACATGGCCGTGGTGACCCTGAGATCATGTCTATCTTTCCTAAGGACAATAACACAATCAATCAAGTGCTAATTTTAATTTTTTAGCTAGGAATGCATCAATGTTGTTCTATTACGCTTTGGCATGCGAATAAAATGTGTTGTAATCATACGGTCGTTGGCGGCACGTGTCCTTAAAAGGAGGTGATCGTTTTGTTGCAGTTACCTACTTCAAATGTTCGTTTGATTCTTCCTAAGAAGCATTGTCTGTACCAACTCTTGCTATGAAATCGCCAAGAACAATGACGTTGTTGGATTTCTGCACATTAGCAATCACTGCCCGAATCTTTTCATAGATCGTGTCCTTGGTATAATCAAGATTCGTCATGTTAGGTACAAATAAACTTATATTTTATACCACTTTCTTACTACTTAGTCTGAGATTTAGTAGCATTATCTGGTAATTCATTCATTTTGATAGGCTGGTGAGCTTCTCCATCAGGTTTAACTTTAAAGCCAGGCCAACACCAGATTCTCGGAGCCCGTCTGTTGCCCAACTACTCCAGAAGATATTGTACCCAGCAATATTTTCTGTAGACTGTGTCTCAGCAGAAGGACGAGTTTCACTCAAGGCAGCAATGTCGAAATTGTATCGGTCCAGTTCTCTAGCAACTAGGACAGCTCTTCCAGCAGATCTGACTATATTTGGTGGTCTGGGAGGGTTCGCATGTTCCACAGACAAACGTTCACTGGAACGTGGCGAGTTTTTCAATTACTATTATTGTTATTATTATTACGATCGCAAGAATAGGATAGATCAGGAACGTTGAAGGAGGCACTGTTTATATATATATTTTATAGACTCTGTTTCAGGCTATGGAAATAACCAGTGCAAATCCTAAAGAGAGCTGCTTAATCAATCATATGGCTACTACCAATCACTGTTGCTTTTGTTTCAGTGGAGGACGACCCTACAACCTCAGCAGTTTACGTGAGGGTTCACAACTACGGATGCCAGTGATTCTACACATGTTGCTTTGCTAATAGCCAATCGCCGACTGATTTGAATAGATAATGTGATGAGATGAAACTATGAATTGCGAATGAATTACATTTAAGCGAAGGAGTGTAGCGCGCCGTCAGTTAAATTCTTTCTTCCTGCTTCCATTTCATCCAAAGAGACGATTAAGCCTTTATAGTCTATTCAATAGCGAGCGGATATGATAAATCGTGATAAAAGACATCTTTCGAAAATAATTTATCTCAAAAGTTTAAGAAAGCTGACATCCATGAACAATTAATTATCTTTAAATCAATGTATTAAATATGTTACTGAACTCCATTGTCTATTACTGGCCTACACGTTTTGAGTGTATTTTTATAGTCTATGAACCCGATATAAAGTTGCATTCCACATTTGTAGCAACTATTGTTCTTAGTGTGACTATATCGTATTTGAAATACGAATACTTGTGTTAAAAATCCCCTTCTCCGTTCCTATCTGAGTAGTGTGTCAGTGTGTGTCCTCAGTTACTTCCTAGTGTGATCACGCTCACTATTTTCTTTGTCACCTGTCAAAACATTATTCATTTACCATTTAATTTTATTGCATACATCTCTGATATTATCTACTAGACAATCTTCCTTCTAGTTTTATCACAGAATGTCTCCATTCAAGTCTTTAACGATATATTTGTGTATAACTTACATTGAAGTGTTCTCTGGTTTGATTGTTTTACTGAGATTCCATCTGGTCCAGCTGCTTTAAGATATATCATATGCATTATTGCTTAAATGCAGGAGGTGCATTCTTAACTCCAGTCTTCCAAGTATGTAGATACTCCCCTCCTTCGACAGCAAAGACGGCAGTGTCATGGTCATGTTCGTCGCATGGAAGACGGTCGCATCTCAAAATATATTCTATTATGACAGCTAGAGTGTGGTAAAAGTACAGCTGCCTGACCAGGGATACGATTCAAAAATGTATGTAAGCGGGACACATAGACACTGGATATGAATCTAATATTTTGGAAAAACATAGCTGTAGACCGATCTAAATGGAGATGGAACCTGAAAAGCCACATCCGACTTTACGAAAACAAGCTCATGAAACACAGAGAAGTGAAAAGACAACGCCGCAAGGAAAAGGACATTTAAACGGAAACGCAATATGGAGTTATCGCTCAGAGGGCGCAACATCATATAGGCAGACATGACTGAACAATAGCTAATTACTTACTTCCTACTCATGTGTGTTGTTAAATAAAATGGACTTTTTATCTGTATTTTCTTGTAATACGTATTTATATTTTGCCGATTGTTTCTTTATCATGGTGCAGTTGCCTTTCAAATCCCCTTCTGATACAGCTACTGTTTCATTTCCAACTCATCAATATAATTTATTTTGTCTCGTGTGATGCTCTTTTTTAAATGCATTGTTCGCCGCATATTTTGCTTCTAGTGTTTTTTTTTAATTTAATTTTTTAGTTTTTGTCCAAACCTATATTCATTCTATTTTCATTGGGGTAGTGCTTAATTTTGACATCACAATTCAAGAAGTCGAATCTTGTAAATTTGTATATGTTGTCAATGGTAACGACGAGAACTGAGTGTCACTGGACACATATTTATCAAGACATAACCACAGGTTATTGATGGTGTTTCTGGAAACAGGGTATACAAGTGTACACCCAACGATGGTAAGACTGACACTGCCACCCCCATAATGCGATCTTACAGAGAAGATCTATACTGCGCCATACCAAAGAGGACATCGGTGTACCTTTTCAAGTACGATACATCTGCTACCACTGATACATCGGAAAGCGGCAAATCAACTCAACTCATCAAGAATACATGTGTACTACAACACAACCGGCATATATATATATATATATATATATATATATATATATATATATATATATATATATATATATATATCTATATATATATATATATATACATACATGTATACGTGTGCATGTGTGTATGTATAAATGTGGCGGAAAGTTGTGAATCTGGTTCAAGTTCCTCCTTATTAATCGAACAATCCAGACTAAGATACATAATGCGTTCTCTTCTAAAGAAGTCAAAGAGGAAGGCTTAATACCAGCCTCTGTTTAGCGCTGCACTCTTTTTCTCATCTACATTAATGACTCGATCAAACACATAAAAGCTGAAAAAAAACATGTATACAGATGATCTGACAAATGGTAGACCTATGAAAATGTATATAGTGTAGCACACAGACTAAATGGAAACCTGAGACAAATGAACGATGGTTGTCAAATGTGATAACTGAAATTGAATGGTGAAAAGACGGTGTATCTTGACAAAGAGCCCTAAAGAAGACACCGAAAATATCTGGCTAGGATGCACCAAACAAAAAAGCTCCCAGCATGTTTTCTCGGAATCACTCTCGACCGACAGCTGAGGATCGGAAAAACATGTTACAAAAGTTTAAAATAAAGCATCTAAACGGAGACAATTATTGGTGATTGTCGCTGGGACATCATTGGAATCAGAAACGGACACGCAACAATGCTTGAATCCTGGATACATACGTACATCTTTAGAATACAGTAGCGCACTCCTGGCAACATGTTTACGGACTATTATAGAATCCCCAATCTGAGTGCAGAACAATGTCTTGCGCCTTTTTAGTGGATCTAGGAGGTCATCCATCGCTGATTTAAGAGATACTATTGAACCCATTGAGATACAAAGAGACGTGGCCGTTATTGAATTCAAAGATAAGAACACACGAATGTCCAAGGCTTACACCACTAGTCGAAATCGTATAGAACAATAGCTACAAAAAGCATTATATAAAACATTAAATCAGGTCTTCGCCCATGTCATTGAGATTAAAGACATATATAACATCCAAGAGAAACCATTAGAAACACAGAGAGTAACAAAACATTTGACACACCATACATGTCTAAACATTCAATAACGTCAAACAAAATTAACATAAAATTAAACACGAAGTTACGTCCCAGTAAGGCTTGTCAGAGCATCACATCGAACGATTGATGTCTACCCATACGCATGGATGCATGTCTAAACTGATAGGGTTATTTAAAAGTCACAATTAAAGCGGAATATAGGGTCTACATACCGTTTTCCTGCATAATATATGATGAGCTGTTAGATGCCTTTGGGGATATATATTTAATATATGAGTTGTAGCTTCACTGGAAGCAGATCTGTTCCACTTACAATTACTGTAACCCTTGAAAACTGGTGTTCTGTTTTTCAAGCTCTGGTGAAAATTATAATCCTAAACTTACCCATTTATATATACATGCCAAATCTCATGAAGTCAGAACAGTTAAGTAATGAATTACTTTTGTTAAAAAAACATGACAATGCAGATAAGTTGTCTAATAATGAATCAACTCAAGATAAAAACTAGATTTTCAGACTTCGCACTTGAAACCATCAACACACAGAAAGCGGAAGATGCAGTAACAAATGCTAGGAACATGACAGAGCGAGAAAAATCCATGGATGCAAACATCGCCCTCAAAGCCGCCACGGCGAAATACAAATACACTCTCAAACAAACAGCAAGAGAAAGCTGGAAAAATAAAACGGAAAGCCTAAACCTGGACAAAGACGGGAACAAACTATGGGAGCTAGTCAGAGCCATGAACGACGAAACCCTGTCAAACAAACACATTACCATCAAGCAGGCCGAAAACTTGCTCACAGGTAAGAAAGCCGCAAACCTCATCGAGGTCCCTGCAGATAAGCATACAGACATTAGCGAAGAGCTAAAGGGGCACGACAACATGAATACGGCACCTGAAGAGCACATGATAGCCAAATTAACAATGAGCGAAATGAAAGAGGCTATTAGAACATTAAAGAAAAGGAAATCTCCTGGAAAAGGCGGGATAACAAACGAAATGCTGATGGGGCTGGGCTAAACAGCGAAGAGGAAACTGCTATCGGTCCTGAACCAAAGCTGTAAAAGGGGAATTGTACCCCAGACATGCAAAGACGCAATACTGGTACCAGTACCAAAAACAGGAAAGGACAAAACAGATCCAAATGGATACAGGCCCATCAGCCTACTGAGCTCTGTCGGCAAGCTGATGGAACGTATGATAAACACCAGACTGATGTGGCATCTGGAAGAAAAACGAATACTAATTCCACAGCAAGCCGGCTTTAGACAGCACAGATCCACTGAGGACCAGGTCATCCTCATAGCCCAGGAAATAGAAGATGCCTACCAGGCACAGAAACACACAGTAGCTGTTTGGGTGGATCTGGAAAAGGCATTTGACAAAGTCTGGAAAGACGGATTTAGAGCCAAGCTAAGAAGATGTGATGTTTGTTGGAAATTGTACAAGTGGATCAACCCTTTCCTCAAACAAAGAACGGCCAGAGTCCAAGTACAAGGGCAGATGAGCAAAAAGGTGACACTCGAGCAGGGAGTACCCCAAGGGGGAGAACTGTCACCCACACTCTTCCTGGTATATTAAAACGACATTACAGAGAATATACCAAGGAGAGTCCATAGCTCAATGTTTGCAGACGATCTGGCTATGTGGACCTCTGAAAAGAATCTCACCATAGCAAGAAATCGGATGCAGCAGGCCCTAACATCGCTGGAAGAGTGGGCGAACTCATGGCTGGTCAAAATAAACGAGGAGAAAACCACATGCACAATATTATCGCTTTCAATCAAACCCCAAAATACCAAATTAAGCTTAAATGGCAAATTCCTGCAGCCAAACGACAACCCAACCTATCTGAGAGTCACATTTGATCGGCGCATGACATGGAAAAGTCAGATCGAGAGAAACCGAATGAGAGCCAGAGAAAGAATGGCAATCATGAGGAAACTTGCTGGCACAAGCTGGGGAGCAGACGAAGGCATACTAAAGAAACTGTACACTGGAAGAGTGAGACCAGTTCTCGAGTATGGCATTGCGGCATGGACAACAGCAGCGAAGGCGAACTTCGATAAAGTTAACAAACTTCAAAACCAAGCCATGAGAATTATAACAGGTGGCATGAAGTCAACGCCAATTGTAGAACTTGAAAAGATTACAAAACTGCAATCCATGACCGATAGAAGAGACTGCAGAGCCCAGCTGCAGTCAGAGAAACTCCGAAGACTGACTGACCATCCAATGCACCAGAGACCAAACAATTTGGGAAATGGGAAACTAAAGCGGAGAAACTTTGCAGAAATAGCCAAAGCAAAGATGCACGAAGATCCCATAAACGCACTAACAACACCAAAACCCATCACTACTGTACGAAAACCTACCTGGAGGTAGGATACATTTCCAGAGGTGGTAGAAAATATACCAGGTATTGGAAACAAAAACTGCCAGACTGAAAAAGAAAGGAGAGATACTACCCTAAGCTTCATTTCGAAAAGCTACCCAAGCATGGATTGGACCCATGCATACACCGACGGTTCTGTAACAAACAATACACAGAACGGAGGGGCAGGAGCATTCCTGAACCTACAAATGGCAAACAAATAACACTGTCTTTCGCTACTGGTAAGTACACAAGCAATTTCAGAGCGGAGGCAGAGGCACTGATGGCGGCAGTGGAAGAAATGGTGACACACAATGAAAATGAAAGCCATATAGTCCTGCTTACAGATGCTCTCGCCGTAGTCACAGCGCTAAAAAGCCAGAAAAACACTGAGCTTAATTACTTAAAAGCAGCACTCTGCAAACTGTGCCAGCAGTCCGCACCAAAAAGGGTAGTGGTACAGTGGGTCCCATCACACTGCAACATCCAAGGCAACGAGGAGGCAGACAGACTGGCAAAATAAGGTGCACGACTACCACAAACAGATACTAGTATGACGTACGAAGAGTCAAAACCGCTTATAAAAGCCAGATACATGACCAAATGGGAAACCGAACATACTGGTTACACCAAAAACGATGCCTATTACCAGTTGAACCGAAGAGAGCAGGTCGTTGTCTTCAGACTTCGCACTGGCCACAATAGACTGAGGTACCACCTATTCAACAAATTGAAGATAGGTGGTACCGACGAATGCCCGTGCGGTACTGGTAAAATAACCGCTGAACCTCTGCTGCAGAACTGCCCGACATACGAGGATCAGAGAGAGCAGATGTGGCCATCACCAGTGGAACTGCAAGACAAGCTCTATGGCAGTGGCGACAGCCTCAGGATGACCGCCGCTTTTTTCGAAAAAATAATGGTTACTGTCTGACTGCGTACGAAGAAGAAGAATAAGAAGACTGCGCACTTGACACATATAATTTAGCAGTGACTTGATCATAATCCAACCCTAATATTCTCCAGAATGCCAGCTGTGCACATCTCTATGAAAGTGCTGTGCATAATCTTTTTGAATGCCCGGCATCGCCGGTGTTAGGAAAGAGTTTCTTCCTAAGAGAGCTAGCCATTGTGAATGGAACTAAAAAACGGCTCACAGACACTTGCATATACCACTTTATTTGCATTAGGAATAAGGGCAAAAGCTAGCAGGCCGCTAGAGAAATAACCAAACAGCCATGTATGTGAGAATGCTTGTATGTAATAATGAATGCGTGTATGCAAATGAAGAGGTCATTCAACGTATTCCGCAAGTAGAAGCAAAAAAAAGCCATAGATGAAATCACAGAAGATGAAGTAGACAAGTTCATCAAAGCTCTTTCTCATGGACGAGCCGAAGAAGCAGACACAATATCATCAGTGAAATGAACATCAGACAGAGCATGTCGTGCCAGCAGTCTCATTGACATATTCTGTTTCGTGGGTTGAATGAGCAGTACAATAGAACATGAAGTGAATGATACGTCCATAGTACATATCAACAAGAGAAAAGGTAATCGCTAGCAATGTGACAATTACCGCAGCATTTCGATGTTCTCTATTGCAGGCAATATACTTGCACGCGAAATGCTCAATTCTCTGAACATATTGAGTTAGACCATCAATCCCGGAAACCAAGAGTGTATTTCGAGCTGGTCAAAAAAAAACAACAACTCGTGCTCTAAATAATACGTGTAATTAACTTTCCTAAGCGAGACAACTTGACCTCAAACAACTGCTGCTTTGCAGATATGATTGGGACAGACAAAGGCTAAGAAGGGCAACCTAACAGAAACGCCTGTTGAAATCGGATACACTTGGCCACATGCCTAACGAAACAGTGCAACGTAAATCGATGTATGATGACGTCATAATTTAAACCAAGAAAGTATGGTGCTCATCCTGTGGATGTCCACCAGGCAGCGAGAGTGCCGGGCCCTACGCATCGAAGGGAAGACCTGATGATACTGGTGGTCACCCACCTGTGTGCTGTGGAGTCAAGGCACAATGAGATGCGGCAAGAGCTTTTGACCGAAAACTCAAGACCTTAAAATACTTCAGTGGAACGCGGAGGGAGTCATTAACAAAATGGTTTCCCTAACAACTCGCATGTACGAAGGTAAGATAGACGTGGCATGCATCAAAGAAACAAACCTCAACTATAACCACAGATTTTCAATCGGAGGATACCAGACTTTCCGACTTGATAGAGAAGGTCACAAAGGAGGAGTTCTGATACTGACACGTAACTGCATACCACGTAGCGCAGTTTCTGTAAATCACACAGGAAAAACGGGATCAAAATATTGAGTAGCTGACTGCTAGCGTGAGGGCCAGCGAAACCAAGCTGCAAAGACCATTCTACACCTCCACGTGGTGACCCTGGATAACATTCTGCAGCAGGGTAGACTGGCTAAGGAGAAGGGATCGGTACCAAAAAAAATGCTTTGCTGAAGTCAGATGTGATGGACCAAAAAGGTGCACATATCGCATTCAAACTGTTAACTACGACAGAACGCAATCCGTTCTCGGGACCTCCAAAAAAAATATCACCGAAGCAAACAATCAGATAAAGCAGGCCCTAACATCGTTGCAGGAGTGGAATAAATTATGGCTGGTCAGAATAAATGAAGAAAAAAACACCATGTACGATATTCTCGCTTTCAAATAAACCACAGAACACCAACATAAGTAGTAACGGCAAATATCTGCGACCAAACGACAACCCAAACTACTTCGGCGTCACATTTGATCGGCGCATGACATGGACATATCAGATCGAGAGAAACCGAATGAGAGCAAGACGTATATTGGCAATCATGAGGAAACGTGCTGGCACAAGCTGGGGAGCAGACAAACGAATACTGCAGAATGGAAGAGTGAGACCAGTTCTCGAGTATGGCATTGCCGCATGGGCAACACCAGCAAAGGCAAACTTTGATAAAATTAACAAACTTGAAAACCACGCCATGAGAATTATAACAGGAGGCATGAAGTCAAGGTCAATTGTAGTACTTGAAAAGATTATAACTCTGCAATCCATGGCCGACAGAAGAGACTGCAAAGCCCAGCAGCAAGCAGATAAACTAAGAACACTGACAGATCATCCAATGCATCAGAGACTAAATAGATTTGGAAAAAGGAAACTAATGCGAAGAAACTTTGCAGAAATAGACAAAGCAAAGATAAGCGAAGACCCAATGAACACCATAACAACACCAAAGCCCATCCCTACGGTACGCAAACCCACATGGAAGCAGCATATCATTCTTGAGGTGGTATAAAATATATCAGGTATTGGAAACAAGAACAGCCAGACTGAAAAAAGAAAAATAGAGACATAACCTTAAAGTACATAGTGGAAAACTACCCAAGCATGGACTGGACCCACTGACGGTTAGGTAATAAACACAACACAGAATGGAGGGAGAAGGGTATTTCCGAGCCTAACAAATGGTAGGAAAAAAAACAATGTTAGTGGCAACTGGAAAATTCGCAAGCAATTTCAGAGCGGAGCAGAGGCACTGAACGCTGCAGTAGAAGCAATGATCAAATGTGAAAGCAATGAAATTTAGATAGTTCTATTTACAGATGACCTGGCCGTAGTTACATCACTAAAAAGCCAGAAAAATACTGAACTAAATGATTTAAGAGCAGTACTCTGTCACCTATGCTAGCAGTCTGCACCAACAAGAGAAGTGGTGCAGTGTGTTCCATCCTCCTGTAACATCAAACGCAACGAAGAGACAGACATACTGGGGAAAGAAGGTGCAAGACTACCACAACCAGATTCTAGTGTGACCTACAAAGGGTCAAAACGGTTTATTAGGTTCAGATACATTGCCAAATGGGAAACATAACATACTGGCTACACAAAAAATGATGCCTATTATCAGTTAAGCAGAGAAGAGCAGGTCGTTGACTTTAGACTCCGCACAGGCCACATCAGACTGAGGTACCATCTGATCAATCAACTGAAGATAGGTGGCACTGGCGAATGCACCTGTGGTACAGTGGAATGATCGCTGAGCATCTGCTGCAAAATAACCCGACATACGAGGATCATATAAAGCACATGTGGCCATCACCAGTGGCAACACTAGACAAACTCCTTGGCAGTGTCGACAGCCTAAGGATAACAGCTGCTTTCTTCGAACAAATTCAAGTTGACGTCTGACAGCGTACGAAGAAGATGACGAAAAAGAAAACGTGTTTTGACCTAGCACAAGCATTTTTTTTTTTTTCAGCAGAGGCCTATATCATCTGCTTGACAACGGCGATGCATCTGCATTGTTAAGGTCAATGACGCCGTGAAACGGAAAATGGTAGTTGACCTGACTCAGTTCAGTATGACGTATGCTGATATACGCCTGCAAGGAGTATAGGATACAAATACAGGTCCACACAGATGGTTGTCTATTCACTTCCCCAATACTAAATGTAACTGCTAAGGTTAATTGCGACACGTTATGCAAACTTCTGTTTGATGACATATGTTTTCTCAACAGTATATCAAAACGAAATATGCAAACGTACATAGACCGGTTCTCTAAAGCTTGGACAACTATTATCACGCATAACATTGATTTAATGTATTGTCCAGCACCACATACATCACAAGATAGACAACAGTGTTTAAATCGTAACTAATCTGTCAAGATCAATACATGTTGCTTATGTGCTGGTTAATATATTAGCCAAGGTCAACTTTTAACCGAATACCGTCGATAAATCAGCATATCGACTGAGCTGAAGGTCTATCCTGCCACCATGCTCTCAACACACGATGTATGCGTGTGAGAGATAGACTGCAAATGCCGGTGATGTAAGTAGGTTAAATCATCCCCACACAAATTACAGTCTGAAGGAGACCTTTACGTGTTTTTGAATAAACATTATCACATGGACCAATCTGACTCAAACTCGTTCATCCTGGAAGAGTGCGGCCACAAACTGCATTGAAATCAGTGAGCGTCTCCGTGTTCAGGCAGCCCATGATAGATGCGCCAATCAGGAAGCCTAGAGCAGATGAAATGCCATAGGTAGCTGCGGACTATGTTTTCCAGTCACGTAATATATCTTTTTGCGCTCGCATTGACCTGATCAGTCACTAGCGTACTCACATGCTCAAGGATACATGATGACATGGGATGATGTTGGAGGATCTCATGGTATGTGCTAGGGGAAATGCACTCGCCTTCCAACTGGCAATACGTTTGTATATCACCATTTACGCAACAACCATTTTCGACCAGTTGAGGTGATCCAAGACAATCCTCATCCTCAACAAAGGTGTACAGTAAAATGAAAGGGAAGACTGCAGTTAAATGTGCTTGCCATGAACTTTTTATAAACTGTTGACACAAATCATTACCTGCAGATTAGACAGGAAACCCGTCGACAACCAACCGCGAGAACAGGCATGTTTCAGAACTGGCTACTCAACCAATGGCCATCTCCACACAATCAAACGGTTAATGGAGAGTGTATGCGGAAAGTCTTATGCCCCTATGCATTGTGTTTGTAGAAAACAAATATGCATTTGGTAACGTGGATATAAATGCAGTGGTAAATCACTTGAGGAATCAAGGTTTCGAAGAAAAGTTATCTCGGCATACAGCGATATTAAACAAAAGCTGCAATCACCCGTTGCCACTAGACGTGTTCGCCATTAATTAACGAAGAGAATGACAAGGGCTTACCATTCCCTCAGAACTGACCATATCTGCTCTTGGAGACGTTCTTATGTTCTTAAACTACCAAGATCGTTGTGTAAATATAAGTGAAAAGTAATCGGAAACTTAAATTGTGATTTTCAGGTACGTCATTGCATTTGTTGAACAAAGCCTAAATCAGCTAAATGAAGCAGGCACGACGGTTGGCGTGAATATAAATATACATTAAAATCAATTTCTTCTGAACACAGGGTGCAGACAGGGATGAAGCAATTCCGAATAAATCTTCAATTTAAGACTGATAAACGATAAATATTTGGCACCTTAACACAAATTGAAGCATGCGTTTGTTGTTTTGATAGAGAATGGCATACAACGAAGTAGACAAGCAAGACGGCGTTTAACATCAACGGACATGTTATACATGTCCTTGAACACTGTCTCCAGTCCAGTACTTGTGTATGGAAAGCGATGGGGACTAGTTTAATAATCGGTCGGCGATTACCTAAGAGAATTATTAGTGAGGAACTTGGAAATCATGTTCGAACTGTAAATATAGGGAAAAGAACGATTACCAATCTTCGTTTGGCAGATGTCATCGTTGGGTTGGCAGGCACAGAAGTGGAGCTCCGGGAATGGGTTAAACACACTCGATAAAATCGCTCTTGATTACGACATGGAGAATCACGTTGGGATTAATGACCAACAACGTCTATGGATTCAATAGTGGGGTACAAGCTAATCGACAGAAACGCAAAAGTGTTCGACCGTTTTAAATATGTAGGCTCTTGTGTCAATGGTGAAGAAACAAAATGTTGGCTAGAACAGCACATACAATAGCGGCGCTTGCGCGGCGTAACACAATCTGGCAAGGATTGAAAAACAGATTAATGCGTACATTGGTAATGTCAATATTCATCTTTGCTTCTGGGGCATGACCAATTGCAGCTGACCTGCAGAAGCGGATACATGGCATAGAGATGGCATTTTTCTTACTGCTCATAAACGCCACATAGAGAAAACAGAGTTACAAATTAGGAATTACGATAACATGTTTAACCAGCACTATGGCCTTTTGAAAACATATTGGCAGCGGTCAGAAGATGGAAGCTCTTACAAATACCATCATGCACATAAAGTTGTAACGCGGTCTACAAAGATGCCGTCCCCCCAACCAATGGGAGAACAACATAAAAAATGGACGAATTTCCGGTCATATGAAACACAGGCAGGGCCACTAACAGAGAAGGGTGGCGTTGTATTGTGTGGTGTCATCATGTGTGCCACAACGACATCACCGCTTACGGTATGGCTTGACTTGATGTCTAGCTAAGTAAAGAAATCAACAGCAACCACCAAATGGATAAGGGGATCACACACACGAGCAAACAAATTTAATTAGATTAAACCGCTTTAAACCATCTGGGGTAAGTCTCTCGCCGCGCGATTGACTCTCATCCAGTATTCGTACAGCGTTCTCAGTCCCGCCAGACGGAGCGATAGCTCGGGTTTGCCGAAATCGCTCGCCCGCCTCTCACCGGCCATGTAGCAAGAAGAAATTGGTGGTGTCGTACGGGTGGTTTAACGGAATAGGACCTTGGTTCTATTTTGTTCGTTTTCGGAACTGGAGGTAATGATTAACAGGGACATACGGAGGCATTCGTATTGCGGCGTTAAAGGTGAAATTATTGGATCGCCGCAAGACGAGCTACTGCGAATGCATTTGTCAAGAATGTTTTCATTAATCAAGAACGAAAGTCAGAGGCGCGAAGACGATCATATACCGTCGTAGTTCTGACCATAAACGATGCCGACTAGCGATCCGCAGGAGTTGCTTCGATGACTCTGCGGGCAACTTCATGGGAACCAAAGTGTTTGGGTTCCGGGGGAAGTATGGTTGCAAATCTGAAACGTAAAGGGCACTACCAGAAGTGAAGCCTGCGGCTTAAATTGACTCAACACGGCCAAAAATGTAATGATTGACAGGCCGAGAGCATTTTTTCGTTGGGTAGAATATGGAACGGGAACTGGAATTAGACCCTCCAAACATGGGGCTATGCTCTCGGTGGCTTGACTCTCTCGCTTTCAGTGTTCGATAAAGGAATTGACGGAAGGGCACCACCAGGAGTGGAGCCTGCGACAATTAGTTTCAACACGCCAACACTAAAATGAATGACATACTGAGAGCACTCTCGTTATGTCTAATAGGGAACGTGTGCTGGTATTAGACCAACGGAAGACAGGTCAGTTGAACTATCATAATGAAAGAGCGTCTGCTACTGTAACCCTGCTTAACCCTACATAAATCGCAGGTTCCAGACGTTTGGTCATTGACTGACTAAAAAGCCCTCTATTGATTCGTTGGGTCTAATAGTGAACGGGTGCTGGTATTAGACCCTCAGAAGACAGGTCAGTGTTACCCTAATAATGGCAGAGCGTTCCTACGGTAGTCCTGCTCAACTCTAGAGGGATCGCAAATAGCAGAAATTTGGTCCGCGTGGTAGGCGATAAGCAAACGGCGCGAAGCTGACATAGGAGGGATTTCGGCCGATCGCCTCTAAGCCGGAATCCCGCCCTAAATCTCATCATCACTGCAATGGGAGGCTACGATATGATTGGGACCTGGGGCTCGTGTACCATCCTGAGCCGGTCGAGTCGCAGAAAGACGTCTCTGCCGTCCGCCGATCAAAGCGGGTGGGAAGCTGCCCGATATTCACCCCATACGGCGATGAGGTGTGAAACCACAAGTAGAAGACTTAGTTCTCGGTCGGGGGGTCGTAAGCAGTAGAGCAGCCACCTCACTGCGAACTGTTAAGACGCAACCATTGATCATGAGATATGTCCGCACACCAGGCGAACAACATCTCCGTGCCATTACCAGGCTTGTCCCCTGGTTAAATGCACTCCTTCGAGAGGAATCGCAGGTCGCTGACATTGGTTCCACGTGCTTGGCTGATAAGCCCGGCCCTGTCGAGCCGCAAAAATGCACCTGGCCAAATGCACTCCTGCCTCGCTCTTTACTTCTGTCTGCTATCAGCCATCCCAATGGACGCAGAAGAGATGCAATCCAGCGAACATTGCACCTCTCCCCTATTGTGACAACGTCCTAGGTGGCGGGGAATGCTAGTCGTGCCATCACTGCAGATGAGCCGAGAAAATAAAGGGAGCAAAGAGATACCTCACTCACATGCATATGCTTCGCTTTTGGCAGGACGTGACGATTCTGAGACACAGTCACACTGGACTGCCTCTCTTCCGGGATAGTACAAACTAGTACATAGTCCATCATATCATATCATTGCCAAATCATATAGACACGAGTGGGGAAGACTCGTTAGTCCTGCATGACAACTTGCCTAAGAGAGACAACTCTGACTAAAAACAACTGCTGCCTTGCTGATAGGCTGGAGACAGCCAAAGTCTAAAGAGGGCATACCTACAGAAACGCCTGTTGAAATCGGATGCACTGAGCCACAGACTTAACAAAATGAAACAGTGCAACGTAAATCTCGCTGTAAACAGCGTACGATGAATAAGAAGAAACTGCTTTAAACCGAGACTCCAGTAACATATGTGTTTCAGATTTTGATACTCAAATCAACACACAGAAGCTCCGTTTAAACGTAAGAGTAATTACTTTTTTATTCGTAAGATCATTTCAGAGTTGTGGGATGTACTTGACACATGTAAGTACATTTACGCTGGAAGTGTGGTCAGCATGACTGATTTTTTATGTATGATCAGGGTGTCTTGCTGGTGGACACACATCTACAAGCGCCAAGTTTCCCGACTGCAAACGTGATGCAGGGACGATCTAGATCATGCCTTTGGACGATCATTAAACCCCACGGCATATATGTATGTATGTATGTACGTATTTGTGTATGTATGTATATGTGTTTATATGTACATATGTATATATGTGTGTATGCATGTATGTATGCATTTATGCATTTATTAATTTATGTTTGTATGTTTGTGTGCATGTGTGATTATATGTATGTATGCATTCATGTATTTATTTTCGTATGTTAATATGCATGTGTGTATGCATACATTTATGTATGTATATAAATGTGTAAGTATATATATATATATATATATATATATATATATGTATATATATATATCTATATATATATATATATATATATATATATATATATATATATATATATATATATATATATATATATACATATATATGTATATGTACGCATGTATGTATGTATGCTTGCATGCATGTTTGTACGTGCATATTTATGTCTGTGTGAATGCATTTGTAATTGGATGTTTGCATGACTGTATGTGTATGCATGCATGCATTTGCATGTACATGTGTTTATATGGGTGTATGTATGTATGTGTGTGTGTCTGTATGTATGTATTTCTGTATGTATTCATATATGTTCGCTAGCGACCACTGTGGTATAGAGGTAAAGCAATCGTCTCTTAAGTCGTGTCCAACGGCGTCAAATTCCGCATGTTTCAAGCTAGCCCTGGTTTCAAATAGAGGTGTGATCAGAGCGCACGCATTTCGAGTTACTTCCAGTCATCTTGACTTGTGTCTTGCCACTTGACAAAGGTAGCTCTGAACCAGAGAGTGGGGTTGATGAGCAGCTCAGTGTTTTCCCCACTATTATCGAAAGGCAGATCAAGTTGAACCATCAAGACAAAACCGTTGGATGATGTCGCTATCATTGTATTCAATTAGCAAATAGCTTAATTGTTTTTAAATGTTTATATATGTGTTAGTATAAAGGTATGTGTGTTTGAATGTGTGTATGTATTGTGTATGAATAAATATAAATGCGGTTGGATGTATACAGATGTATATATATATATATATATATATATATATATATATATATATATATATATATATATATATATAAATATATATATATATATATATATTTCGCCCTCTGTCTGGGGGTAAAGGCAGAGGGCGAAAATCTGGAGGCAATAAAATACGCAGATGACCATGCCATTATAGCAAAGCCGGAGGCTATTTATATATATGGTTAGATGCACAGACATACCGACATACAAATAGACAAGACTACATGTAAACACACAGAAAGACATACAGACAGAGATATATATACATCATCTTGTAGCATGCCCTTTATTAAACGTCGTTCCCATAACAATCTGTCCAAAAAAAACTCTTTCTTTGCAAAAACTCCTGCCTCCGCCAGTCATACCCAGGCATTCCAGGATATCTTGGTGCGATCGTCTTCATGGTCTACCCCTTCTTCTTTTTACCCGGCACCATACCTTCCATCACTGTTCTCTCGAGATCGTTGTGTCTATTGATGTGACCAAGGCATTTGCATAGTCTAGTTAAAAGGGAAATGATAAACCATGTCTCAAAAATGCTTAATTCTTGTCGACTGTCTACATTTGTCTTTTTCTCTGTCCAGGGTATTATGATGATCTTTCTGTAATATTTTGATTCAAAAGGATTCGATGCTGTGTCTGTACGCTGTTGTAATCGGCATGATTCGCAGCCATTAGCTGCCCCATGAAAAACACAGCCTCGCAAGACTTACTGTTATCATCTTGTTGGTGCTCTGCCATAATTTCTTCAGGCTGTTCAGTCTCTGCAATGTCATGGCTAGTCTTCTTCTCATTTTTTTCGAGCACTCGCCATTTGCGTCAATGCTGGAGCCCATATATTAAAAATATGTCACCTGACCTATTTCATCACCACCAACTGTAAATATGTGTTGACATTGTGTTTCGTCGGTGGTCATTATTTTTGTTATATGTATGTTTAGAACTGTTTTGATTTGTTACTGTGTCCATTTACGGCTGAAATTAGCTACTCTAGCACTTCTGCGCTTCTTGATAGTATTCCTGCGTCGTCTGCATATAGTAACTCAATGTTCTCGTCTTCTCGAACATGTCTCATTATATATTCTCTATATATTTTGTATAGATAAGGTGGTAGGATACATCCCTGTCGTACATCATTTTGTACAGCAAACGGATTTAATGTTTGCCCAGATACTCGGACAGCGGCTTGTTGATCTTGGTATAATGTGTCAATGAGATGTATAATATGCACAGGAAAGCTCATTCTCTTCATGGTTTTCATCATATGTTGATGTTTTACCGTATCGAAGGCCTTAGAGTAATTAATGAGACATGTGTTCAAGTCTACATTAAACTCTCTATATTGTCCTCATATATATTCCTGTTCTTGAATATCTGGTTCTTGGTCCATCTGTCTTTCCTAAAACATGCCTGGATTACGTGGTTTTCAGATTCAAATCTTTTCTCTAGCCCTCTCAATAGGATTCGCAATAGTATATTTCTAGCGTGGTTGATCAGCGCGATAATTTCTGAAAATGGAAATATACATTTATTTCTTCCATGCTTATGGCCGCTCTGCGATGTGCCATATCTGTTAATACAGCTTGTGATAGACTCTAACACTTCCCTCCACTTCTGCTTGTATTAGCTCTGCTTGGATATCATCACATCATGTGGACTGTCCCCTGTCAGGCTTTTGATTGCTGAGTGTACTTCCTCCAATGGTTATTAAGGTTCATTCTTATCATTTGGTAGGATTGTAACTGAGAGCTGTGTGCTTCCTCCATACATGGTTCTGCAGTACGCTCTCCATCTATTCAGTATGTCATTGGTTTTTGTTTTTGTGTTATTCTATTTGTCATTGATGACATGCGGAACTGGACGAAATGCATTTGTCAGTGCTCAGATCAAATTAAACGCATCTCTCTCTCTCTCTCCCCCTCTCTCTCTCTCTCTCTCTCTCTCTCTCTCTCTATCTCTGCCTTATTGCTGTGGGTTTTCTATGTCCTTATAAGTTGGCACTATGTATTTTCTTGTATCCTATCTTATTTCTCATCTAAATTTTCTTGCAAAGTTGTTATATACTGTGTTGGTCATCTGATTACACATTTGTTTTAATTGTTTTCTTTCTTCAATGAGTTTCTGTGTTTTCTCTGATATGTAGCTCTGTTTCTTGTTCGACATCCTAGGAATAATGTCGTTCGCTGTCGAGATTAAAGTTTCCCTTGCATGCAATGTCAATTCATCAGATGGCATCTCTTCATGTACTGCACGCAACGCCTCAAATTTGTTTTCTATGTTGTTGGTGTATTCAGTAGGTATTGTTGTTACATTTAAGCGTATGATTTGGCAAACTTTGTTAATCCCACGTAGTCTTCTTCTGAAAACAGCAAACATTAATTCGTAGTCAGTATTACAGTCCGCTCATGGCAGTGTATTAATTACCAGCACATTTGACCTCCATCTTTGTTGTACCATGACGTAATCTTTTTTATTTCTGCTGTTGCCATGAATGGAGGTCCACGTGTATAGTCTTCGGCGATGTTGCTTAAATAAGGTATTGGCAATGGATAAATTATAGTCCATGCATAATTCAACCAGTTTTCTCCTCGCTCCTTCCCGTGTCTTAAAACAAAAGTTCATCGAACACTTCTATCTGTGTCTGCTCTTTCCTCTCCACCTTTCGCATTACAATTTCCAATGATGATCAATATGTCTCTTTTTCAACTTTTCCCATTGTTTCGTGTCAAGGGTATATCAATCGTTTATTTCGCAATCATCAGCTGCTGATGTTAGTGCATAAACCTTAATTATTTTTAAATGTATGTTTTCATCTTTAGTCTGATCACAATTATTCAGTCATTCACATACGTGTAACCGAGTAGTTAATGTGCCGTCGTCTTTGACGAATAAAGCTGATCCCGCAATTTCCTCCTTTGTCCATCACAGAGTATATAAATGATTCTCATGAGGTATTGACACGTGCCCTTGACCGGCCCATCTGTTTTCAGAGACACCTAGAATCGCTATCCTGGATCTCTCCATTTCTCTCCATGCATTGAGACACACATGCATATCCATATATATGTGTATATATATAAACATATATATGTATATATACATATACATAGATATATAGACAGACAGACATACAGAGATACATAGATATATATTTATAGATATATAGATAAATAGATGGACACATATTTATATATATATATATATATATATATATATATATATATATATATATATATATATATATACACATACATATATATATATATATATATATATATATATATATATATATATATATATATATATATATATATATATATACATATAAATCGATACATAGATGTATAGATATATATATATATATATATATATATATATATATATATAGACATATACATATACATGTATATATAGATATATATATATTGATAGATATATGGGTAATTACATACTTGTATTTTCTCTTGACGTTTTCGACTGTGTTTACTCTCGTAGCAAATCTTTCAATAGTTCGGCGTGTTGTTCTAGAATAGATTATGTATTACTGTTATACATACGATACCACGTTAACTGTGTATTGCTAGTGCATTTTTTGATTGAGATGCAAATAGCAAAATCACATACATTCAGGGGAAGAAGGGACATATAATATTGAGACCACACAGATACGCAATACATAAAACACTTATACGATTGATTGCTCACAATATCCAAGAACATATTTTCAGGTTAAATCTCAGTTATTAGTGTTGTGCAACACGTTAAATGCCCTTAGACAAATTATAAAGAAGCAGTGTAAATTTACTTTAGATAAACTATCAAAAAGCAGTATAAACATATCTTAGATAAATTGTCATGAAGCAATGCAAATATATCTTAGATAAACTATAAAGTAGCAGTGTAAATATACCTTACATAACATATCAGTAAGCAGTGTAAATATTCCTTACATTCATTCAAACGCGTCTCAGCATTCGCAGACCATGAGGATTACATGTGATTAGTCTCTAACAGCGCAAGACTGATCGCAGAATATGGAGTCAAGGGGGCTGTCCAATTTGGAAGATCCCCATCTCAGATTCGCTAGTGTAATCCAAAGGAATGCAAAGCACTACTGTTTTGCACCAGCTCAGCTTCAGGAGCTGCTGGAATAATTTCGCAATTTTGAAACCATCTGCCTTTGGTGCTACCACTACATTTTATCTGTTTAGGTTTACTCCCGTATTCCTACTTTCTCCCGTAGATTCCACAAAGCAGTGGAGTCGTTTCCCGCATATACTAGTTACTCATGACTTCCGATGATACTCTCATTGCCCCATGACTAGACAGCACTCTCTGGAACGTGTGGGTTTAAAATCAGAGTCTCTCCTCTCCTAGGCGTACTGCCTGAACAGGCTAACACAATACGTCTACCGAAGTTTAATGACATAGTTTACATTCTCTTAAATGTGAGCTAAGGCTAATGACAAAAATGTGCCAGCCCAGCTATACCGTCTGGTACTATGTCGAGCCCCACAGTAGGCGCGGTAAGAAACAGAGGGCACCTCATGAAGGCGCTTATTGGGACATACTAAAGAAGGAGAGGTCATTGGCATGGACACTCCTAAACGGCATACCGAACAGTGAATACATCGGCAATCTTTACACCTGGAAAGGAGAGGCTATATTCTACGTTCCGCTTTCCATTAACGAGCGTAAAGTCCAGCTCATACCTCGTTATGCCCCATACACTATCAAGAAGCAGTGTAAATATACTTTACAGAAACTAGTAAGATGCAGTGTAAATATACCTGACATAAAATATTAATAATCAGTGTAACTATACATTACATAAGCTATCAAGGATCAGTGTATATACAAAGGGCTTGTCATGAGTCTTAATCTGACCATGAAGGAGAAACAAGTTAAAATTTACAGCATATGTAGCTCATTCAATTTATACTGGACTTGAAATAAATGAATATCCCTTCTTGACGGGTTTACCCAAAATGGTGCATTGTGCAACACCCGCACCTTAGTGACCAGGTCTGCTACTCTAACGTTCTGTCAGAACAATAAAGACATCATAACTGTGATAATAATTATTGATGTTTCAAAGAAAAACACCTACATAAATACACAGAGATATTAAACAGAGAAAACTACCCAAGCATGGACTGGACCCATGCATACACCGACGGTTCTGTAACAAACACTACACAGAACGGAGGGGCAAGAGCATTCCTGAACCTACCAAATGGCAGAACATTAACACTGTCATTCGCTACTGGTAAGTACACAAGCAATTTCAGAGCAGAGGCAGAGGCACTGAGGGCGGCAGTGGAAGAAATGGTGACACACAATGAAAATGAAAGCCATATAGTCCTGCTTACAGATGCTCTCGCCGTAGTCACAGCGCTAAAAAGCCAGAAAAACACTGAGCTTAATGACTTAAGAGCAGCACTCTGCAAACTGTGCCAGCAGTCCGCACCAAAAAGGGTAGTGGTACAGTGGGTCCCACCACACTGCAACATCCAAGACAACGAGGAGGCAGACAGACTGGCAAAAGAAGGTGCAAGACTACCACAAACATATACTAGTATGACGTACGAAGAGTCAAAACGGCTTATCAAAGCCAGATACATGACCAAATGGGAAACCGAACATACTGGTTACACCAAAAAGGATGCCTATTACCAGTTGAACCGAAGAGAGCAGGTCGTTGTCTTCAGACTTCGCACTGGCCACAATAGACTGAGGTACCACCTATTCAACAAATTGAAGATTGGTGGTACCGGCGAATGCCCATGCGGTACCGGTAAAATGACCGCTGAACATATACTGCAGAACTGCCCGACATTCGAGGATCAGAGAGAGCAGATGTGGCCATCACCACTGGAACTGCAAGACAAGCTCTATGGCAGTGGCGACAGCCTCAGGATGACCGCCGCTTTTTTCGAAAAAATAATGGTTACTGTCTAACTGCGTACGAAGAAGAAGAAGAACAGAGAAATTACGTCCCCTCGTATGCTTTTTTGTAAAATAAAACTGGTTTAGGCAGCTTAAGTGTGGCCGTTCCCAAGCTGCTGACCTTCAAAGATCAGGAAAACCATCCTCAGAGTGCAGCGATGCAAATAGTGCAAGAGTTAAGAAAATCATTGACCAGGAAATAAAAATGACAATTGCAGAGATTAATAGGTCAGCAAAACTGAATGAAAGTACATTTTTAAAATAATTTTACACAAAAGACTGAACATGAGAAAAGTGTCTGCCCGCTTAGTCCCGCGTCTGCTGACATGTGAACAGAAACAAACGAGAGTTGTTTGCTCTTGCTAGTTGCTAAAAATGTGTTGGTTGAAAAACATGTTGCCGACAATGGTGACAGTAGATGAGACCAGGTTCACCATTATGACCCAGAATAACAATATGTCAGCATTGCAGTGGAAAACACCGGAATCACCAACACATGTCAAGCTAAGAGCAAAGAAATATGCAAGAAAAAATATGCTGAATGGTTTTTCGAACGTCAAAGGTATCATATTGAAAGATTATCTCTCTCGTGGTAAAATGGTTAAGGGGCAATATTATGCAGATCTCCTTACCAAACTAAGAAATACTGTGACTAGAAAACGATGGATAGTGTGCACTCAAATTCTGCTTTTGCCTCAAATCAACGTGCCTCCGATAAAGCAAGTCTTGTATTGCAAACAGCCAACGATTTTACTATTACATTTCTTCCACACCCACCATACTCGTCGGATATAGCTCGTTCAGACTTTTGTTTTCCCTTAAAACCGAAACACACCTGAAAGGAAATAATTTTGACAGTGACATCCATGTCATACTGGCTTGTGATAACTGGTTTAGTTGGACAAATTATTAACTTTATTTTGAAGATCATTTCAAGGTCACGCAAAGAAGGCAGACATGAATAATCACAGGATATGGCTACATTGAGAAGCAATAAGCGCCGTATTAAATGTCAACGGTATCCTCTTACGCCTTTATGGTCAGAGTAACGACTTATGACACACCCCTGATAAATCTTACACATTACATGAGTGCTTTCATGCCATCCTCGTTCACGTTTGAATGTGATACAGATGGGGCAGTTTTGGAGATGCAGGTGTTCACATTTTCACGTTATCCTTCTGAGTCAGTTTCTCAGATATAACATTTGTGAGATAGTCAACACCAGAATGTATACATTGTGATCATGTGGTGTGGTGTACCAGAACGGACATAACGATATCATTTGTCAAATAATATCTCCTGGGAAACCGCTACAAGCCTGGTGGATAAATGCAGTGATACTATAAACACCCATCAAAAAATGTAAGACACAGGAGAGCTATCGAAAGCATATCTAAATGTCTCATACTAAAATATGCCTAGTTAAGAAAATGCAACATTACAAACCGTGCTAGACACACACAAAATGCAAAAAGGCTGCACGAAGATCTGAGCTCATCTGGAGAAATAGCAACAGTGAAACCAGGCACAACAAGTAATGTAGCGATCAAGACAATCTATATCCCATGCACAAGCGAAGTAAGAAAATTCAAGGTAGAGTTTGTGAGAAAAAAATAAAAAAACCGAGTCACAATCTGTTTAGAGACGACACTACACTATTAAAACAAAGGGCATCGATGATGAAAATAGTAAACGGGCATTAGCACAGAAGCCATCTTCTTAGTTCTTAGTCGACATGTACTTCTACAGGGACAGGTGCCCCTGTGCAGGTACCAGCTCTGGTGTGAGCTGGATATAGACGGGATAGGGTTGCGTGCGTAGCGAGCTAGGTTCGAGCAGCGTATGCCTCCACTGTGGTGGGGCAAGCGCTTACGGAGGGCGGTTAACCGATGTGCAAGTGCATCTTGATATACTAAAACTCAAGAGCAAATTAGGTCCCCATCCTGTTAGGCGCCATATATGTTGCTCTAAACAAACCACATAACCATTGCCGATGTTATGACATGTCACACAGTTAGTCGCCTCCTACGACATACTTTATTTTGGGCAGCGGTGCTAATCTTGCCCTTGTCATTTATTCAGATCCCGGCAGACATGTCGGTAAGCCATTTTTGGGGACACTATCGAAGATTCAGAAAAAGATATAACAAAGGCCAGACATCATGAACTCAGAACAGAAATCTAATGATTACTCCCATGACATCAAAAGAGCACGTCATCCAGTTTCACAATGACCGAACATAAAGTCGCACCGCAGAGACAAAAACTCAAGAAGTGACCAGGCAATGATAGTCTCATAAATTGTATTTTAATAAAGAAGTACATATGATGATCTGAAAGATAACAAGTTCCAGTTGAATAACAGATCAAGTGCCTGTGAAATTAACATACGGGCTCATGGTGTGTATACTTAAGCATGGTAAGAATAGGCTGCACCGATGAAGACATATACTAGTCAACTTACTCAATCACATAAGCAAACTAATGGAAGAAGTGGCCAATAGAAGAATGAGATGACACATGGAAAGACAACAACTGATAACGTTATATCAAAGTGGATTCCGGAAACAGAACAACACAAGTTCATGTGGTTAACATTACAAAAGAGATGCGGGATGTATGTCGAGAAAAGAAGCTCATACTAAGGATGTGGTAAACTTATGAAAGGTATTCGACAGGTTCTGGAAAGTCAGACTCGAGATCATTCTCATCAGCATTGGAGTACATACGTATTACTGAATATGCCATTGCCGGAGAATATAACACGACGAATCCATATACAACGAAAAGGCAACATGAAAATAGCATTAGAACAAGGTCCTCTTCCTTTGTACTTAGCTAAGAATAAATGACTTAGATAATGCATTCATACTGGTACAACGTATGACTTGACACTGTAGGCTTTAATAGAAAGGCAAAAAACAATTGACACAAATGACATATTGACGAAAAGAACAGCCCACACACAGTTGTCAGTGTATTTTACAAGAAACAGACATCGATATTAACAATAATTAATGTACCCCGACCAGAACTAAATACAGATTGGGTGGTTAATAATATAAATGACAAATACGTCGGGATAAGATAATCAAGTATAAAGCCACTAGCAAGTTCTCAAACAACTTCACAATCAAAATTGGAGAGCATAAGACCGAAGCAGAAATGGATCGACAACACCGCAATCATATGCATGATAAAATCGTAATAATATACCAATACAGTCAGTCATAACGATATTCCACGGGAAGTTCAACAAGAACACTGCAATGGACAAATTGATGGCAGCCTTTTCGAAAAGACCACACGAATTATAGAAAGCAGTGCTACAGTGTAAGCCATCACACCATACCGTTTAGGAAACAATCACAAACAAATTTAGTGAAAGGTAAAGCGAAACCAATACAGGGAGACTACGTGCTCGAATATGAAGAAGACAAAATAATAATAAAAAGTGAATACGAATGAGGAAGAAACATATTTCACTTCAATCAGATCCAAACGTCTTCGAGCTGGTCACAATAGAATAAGACACAACATATACACCAAATTCAAGACACGTACCACCAGACTATGCAACTATATGGCCAGGAAAACATGGCAGTACAACATGCACTTCAGTACTGCCTTCAGCACAATAGATCTGATAAGAATGTGGCCCACGTCGACTTTCCTCAAAGAAAACATGTTCCTTGAAAAATTGTTTTAGAAGAATTTTTCTTCTTCTTCTTCTTCTTCGTACGCAGTCAGACAGTAACCATTATTTTTTTCGAAAAAAGGGGCGGTCATCCTGAGGCTGTCGCAACTGCCATAGAGCTTGTCCTGCAGTTCCACTGGTGATGGCCACATCTGCACTCTCTGATCCTCGTATGTCGGGCAGTTCTGCAGCAGATGTTCAGCGGTCATTTTACCAGTACCGCACGGGCATTCGTCAGTGCCACCTATCTTCAATTTGCTGAATAGGTGGTACCTTAGTCTATTGTGGCAAGTGCGAAGTCTAAAGACAACGACCTGCTCTCTTCTGTTCAAATGGTAATATCCATCGTTTTTTGTGTAACCAGTATGTTCGGTTTCCCATTTGGTCATGTAACTAGCTCTAATAAGCCGTTTTTAAACTCTTCGTATATCATACTAGTATCTGGTTGTGGTAGTTTTGCACCTTCTTTTGCCAGCCTCATTGTTCCCTTGGATGTTGCAGTGGGATGGAACCCACTGCACCACTACCCTTTTTGGTGCGGATTGCTGGAATAGTTGACAGACTACTGTTCGTAAATCATTAAGTTCAGCGAATTTTTTTGGCTTTTTAGTGCTGTGACAACGGCCAAAGCATATCTAAGCATATGTATATGGCTTTCATTCCTTTTACATGTCACCATTTCTTCCACTGCCGCCCTCAGTGCGTCTGCCTCCGCTCTGAAATTTCTTGTGCATTTTCCAGTAGCGAATGACAGTGTTTTTTTTCTGCCATTTGGTAGGTTCAGAAATGCTCTTGCCCCACCGTTCTGTGTTGTGTTTGTTACAGAACCGTCGGTGTATGCATGGGTTCAGTCCATGCATTGGTAGTTTTCCGTTATGTAACTCAGGGTAGTATCTCTTCTTTCTTTTTCAGTCTGGCAGCTTTTGTTTCCAATACCTGGTATATTTTCTACCACTTCTGGAAATATATGCTGCCTCCAGGTAGGTGTTCGTACAGTAGGGATGTGCTTTGGAGTTGTTATTGCGTTCATGGGGTCTTCGTGCATCTTTGCTTTGGCTATTTCTGCAAAGTTTCTCTGCTTTAGTTTCCCATTTTCGAAATTGGTTAGTCTCTGGGGCATTGGATGGTCAGTCAGTCTTCTGAGTTACTCTGATTGCTGCTGGGCTCTGCAGCCTCTTCTGTCGGTCATGGATTGCAGTTTTGTAATCTTTTCAACTTCTACAATTGGCGTTTACTTCATACCTCGTGTTATAACTCTCATGGCTTGGTTTTGGAGTTTTATATTTGTATCGAAGATCGCCTTTGCTGCGATTGTCCATTCCGCAATGACATACTCGGGAACTGGTCTCACTCTTCCAGTGTACAGTTTCTTTAGTATACTTTCGTCTGCTCCCCAGCTTGTGCCAGCAAGTTTCCTCATGATTGCCATTCTTTCTCTGGCTCTCATTCGGTTTCTCTCGATCGGACTTTTCCATGTCATGCACCGAACAAATGTGACTCCCAGGTAGTTTGGGTTGTCGTTTAGCTGCAGGTATTTGCCGTTAGGACTTAGTTTGATGTTTTGGGGTTTGTTTGATAGCGAGAATATTGTACATGTCGTTTTTTCCTCGTTTTTTTTTACCAGCTATGAGTTCGCCCACTCTTCTAGCGATGTTAGGGCCTGTTGCATCCGAGTTCTTGCTGTGTTGAGATTCTTTTCATAGGTCCACACAGCCAAATCGTCTGCAAACATTGAGCAATGGACTCTTCTTGGTATATTCTCTGTAATGTCATTTATATACACCAGGAAGAGTATGGGTGACAGTACTCCCCCTTGGGGTACTCCCTGCTCAAGTGTCGCCTTTTTGCTCGTCTGCCCTTGTACTTGAACTCTGGCCGTTCTGTTTTGTAGGTAATGACTGATCCATTTCTACATTTTTCAACAAACTTCACTTCTTCTTAGCTTGACTCTAAGTACATCTTTCCAGACTTTGTCAAATGCCTTTTCTAGGTCCACCCAAACCGCTACTGTGTGTTTTTGCTCCTGGTAGGCATCTTCTATTTCCTTTGCTATGAGGATGACCTGATGTTCAGTAGATCTGTGTTGTCTAAAACATGCTTGCTGTGGAATTAGTATGTGTTTTTCTTTCAGATGCCACATCAGTCTGGTGTTTATCATACGTTCTATCAGTTTGCCTACGCAGCTCAGTAGGCTAATAGGCATGTATCCTTTTGGATCTGTTTTGTCATTTACTTTATTTGGTACTGGTACAAGTACTGCGTCTGTCCATGTCTGGGGTACAATACCCCTTTTTTCAGCTTTGGTTAAGGACTGATAGTAGTTTCCTTTTTCTTTTTGGCCCAGCCCCATCAGCATTTCGTTTGTTATCCTGTCATTTCCGGGAGATTTTCTTTTCTTTAATGTTCTTGGCCTCTTCCATTTCATTCATTGTTAATTTTGCCATCATATGCTCTTCTGGTGCCATATTGATGTTTTCGTGCCCCTTTTTCTTTTCACTAATGTCTGTATGCCGAAGTACTAGACTAAAAAAGCAATGTTCGCAGAAGAAGAAGAAGAAGAAGAAGAAGAAGAAGAAGATGAAGAAGGAGAAGAAGAAGAAGGAGCAGAATAATAAGAGTAGAAAGCATTAGAAGACGGATAGTAAAAAGCACAAGTAGAAGTAACCATTCCGGATCGTGCAGGCGCTAGCTCCTGGACGGGTACCACTAAAAGCCAATCTTCGTCTTCTTCTTCATCGTACGCTGTCTACAGCGGTAAACGTTGCGCTGTTTTATTTTGTTAAGCATGTGGCTCAGTGCATCCGATTTCAACAGGCGTTTCTGTAGGGATGCCCTCCTTAGCCTTTGTCTGTCCCCAGCCTATCTGCAAGGCAGCAGTTTTTTAGCCAATCAAAACGTCTTCCCTTCATTATCTGCATTAAGGCATGCTTTTCGTCCATCATTTCAGTCATATGTACCACATTACATATTTGCGCCATAATTATATTTTTGCTCAGAGTTTGATGTCCAATGTTCTCATTTCGGAGCTGATCCGTTATCAGATATGTTGGTCTGCTTATGCAATGCTCGATATGTAGGTTATTAATTATAAAGTAAATAAGCAAACATGGCAACGTAATGGCTAGGGCTCAAACCTTTAATGGTTTAGTTATCTCAGCAATGGTATGGGGATGTGAGGAATTTCTGGAATCAATGGAGCAAAGAGTTATAAATAACAAACAAGACCATATCCAAAATATGTCGACGACTCTGCGTCAGTGAGAAAGAACAGATGTGCCTTTGTCGTCCGTTCAACTGACGATATATGGACTAGGAGGATATCATTTTTTTGACAATACAAACGCCAGCCGAGGAACGAGATACATTATCTGCACCACACCATTGGACCAACACGGTACTCCAGGGCAAGGGTCAGAGACAGATTCAATCAGCTGTTTGCTACCTGAACTCAGGCAACTCTGTGTGATTGAATTCAATGATTCAAGTATAGACGTGTATTCAAGTAAATATAACCAAAGAATTACAAAATGGCACACATATACAAGTAAATATAACCACATAATTACAAAATGACACACATATTCACGTAAATATAACCAAATAATTACAAAATGGCACACATACACAAGTAAATAATGTGTGAAAACGTTAAGTAAAAGTTAAATCAAACAATGCGTTAAGGTCATCTTCTTGAGCTACCACAATACAAAGTTATGTTTGCTTTTTACCAAACACAACCATCTCAAATTCAAAAACTGCAGCCATGTACAAGGACAAGGACAGAAAAACCAAAGAGTACTGATTAAAGTAGGGTATAACATAATAACTTAGCATGCCCTTTACAGATCGATGCTTCCATATGCAGTCGTTTTAAAGAAACTCATTTCGCTGTGAACATTACAGCCTCATCCAAAGTCTTGCTCAGAAAGTTCTTGATATCTTTGTGCCATCCTATTCACGGTCTACCAACGTCTCTATTGCCTGACACTATACATTACATCAATGTTTTCGCAAGTAAGTATAGTTAGATATAAATGAAAGTTACTCACATATTATGATTAATATATTGTATTCGAAATATTGGTTCATTCTGGTCGAATAGTTCGTCAACAAATGAGATATAGAAAATAAAGATCGTGCCCACATAATCGACAGGTGTATCACATTCCAATGAAAAATCTGAAGAGAAAGAAAAAACCAATTGATGCATGTGTTCACACACACACACACATACATACACACACACACACGCACGCACGCACACACACACACGCACGCACACGCACACACACACACGCACACGCATGCATCAAACAATAACCCAATACAATGAATAACACAAACACACACACACACACACACACGCAATAACTGACTTAAACATACACACACCACAATACACACATCGACACTCGTATATACAATAATACATGCGTATACAGCCATATACATATATACATGCATCCGAACACACACGTATATATGTATATACATGCATACTAACATATACCCATACACACACACACACATACAGACAGACGCAGATACGCAAGCACGCACACACGTACACACGCATACCCATTTTCACACATACAGATACACACAAAACATACTTATATACACACATACACACAAACACATGCATACATAGTTACATATACATAAACATAGATACATACATACATGCACATACATGTATTTATATATATATATATATATATATATATATATATATATGCATATATATATATATATTAATATATATATATATATATATATATATATATATATATATATATATATATATATATATATATATATATATATATATATATATATATATATATATATATATATATATAGGGTGCCAGGCAAAAGAGGATTGGGTAGACTAAGAAGACGATGGCACCATGATATCCAGGAATGTCTGAATATGACAGTGGCGGAGGCTGGTGTTTTGGCAAGTGAACGAGTTTCTTTCAGACAGACTGTGATGGGAGCGACGTTCTACAAATGACATGCTACATAATGATATACGTGTATTTATTTATATGTTCTTGGGAATTGCAACATTTTGTCATCAAGAACGGCGGTAGCTCGGAAGTATATTGACCTTACAATTCTCCAATATGAAGATGCGTTTTCTTGCTTAGCGGTCAAAAGATGTTTGCATGTAAACTACTAACAGCTGCCTTGCAGTTGACCTGTGGATAGCTAAATGACATGTGAGCAGCCCCAAAATATTGCTGTAAATATCCACTTGTTATAGTATTCGGAAAGGACTGTTGCGTTTCAAATAGTTGAAAAGAAACTCACATTTGCTCTTCTCAAGAAGTATACACTATGTGCAAAAACCCACGGAGCGAGAACCAAACGGCAAGCAACGGCAAACTACCGATTGTTCGATTGTCAGGACCTCATGACAGTCCAAAATATTGAACCTCTAAGGTCCGATGGCGAGACTTCCAGGCTAGGCGGATCGACTGTACACACTGGGAAAGAGTACAAGGCATTACTATTTCAAGTAATAATCATGACGGTCAAATGCCTGATGGCATTGCTAAGGGAAACTTAGCACTTAGCACTTGTACTAAAAAGCGAAGATGCGAACAGGTACATGAAACGTAAGGAGTTGATTTGAAGGAAAAAACATGATGTACACTAACGAAATAGAACAAAACAAAACATATTTGTAATATCAGAGCACATGTGCAAGACCATGCACATATTACAATACATACTGGATGCAGGGTTATCTACTCAGGGAAGGAAAATAACGGACATGAAGGATTTGGCTTCCGCCTAACAAAGGAAACATAGGATGTTGATTGGTTATAACCCGGTTAACGATATATTACTTGTAATCAGACTGAAAGGGAAGACAAGAAACATCACAATTATATATGTATTTCCACCAACAACTGCTGCAGCAGATGGAGAAATATATACATTTTAAGATGGGCCACACGAGCTTTTGAATAAAATATAAAGGCGAGACAATATCGTTACAACTGCAGATTTTAATTTTTTTTAAAGAAGCAGAAAGAACAGAAGATGAGAAAGAAGCCCGTATGCATTTCGGCAGAGACACAACAATGAAAGAGGTGAACGACTAATTGATTTCTGCTTGGAGAAAATCATCCAAGAGGAAAAACCGATACGCTTCAATGTTGTCGCACTCCTAAACGAATATGTCATTTAAGTACGAAACGCATTTAACGTATTAATGGTGATGCATGAAGACATGTTAACGAATGAGCTGGCAACACACGTGAGAGAAGTCTTGTTCACAACAGCACAAGATATGATACCCAAGAAAATATATAAGAAACATAATTGTATCAAATATGAGACAAGGCAACGCATAGAAGAACGAATGAGACTAAGGACAATATGAATATAACGCAACATTGACGAATACAGAAACTGCACAAGAAAAATCAGGAGAAAGATCAGAAATTACGAAAAAAAGTATATAACAAATACGTGCAGCAAAATTGATCATCTCCAACATCAAGGGAAGGAAAGATAATTATTCAGGGAAATTATAACACTGACCGGAGAATTCAAGACTTCATTATAAGCAGTCAACCATAACACTGACGGGAGAGTTCAATACTTCACTATAAGCAGTCAACGACAAAAATGGCAATGTGATGGCAGAGAGCTACGATCTACTTGAAAGATGGAACGAGTACTGTAGCGAGATGTATTAAGACAGCACAAATAATAAGGACTTGATTACAAGTGATAAAGCTAGAACCCACTTTGGACGATGCCGTGCGGCAATGAAGGCACTGAAAAAAGGAAGTCACTAAGATATAAAAATGCACTTCATCTTCCACTAAAGGCTTCCAATGCTGGTATATATGGATTCATGGAAAGGGGACGGCCGCTAGGTAGGTGGATATATGACATTTGAGTGATTGTGCAACGACAAAGGTTCACATTGACCGACGCAACGCACTTGTCGCAACATAGACAACTTAAGTGCCCCACGACGATAATCGACACAAGTGTAATAAAAACTAATTAACTATCTAACTATCTAACTAACTAACAAATACGGGCAGGAGGAGATGCATGCATCCACATGCACCACACATTATGTACGAAGATCTGGCGCAATTCAGAATGGCCCACAACATGGATAAGATCAGTATATATCTCCATACCAAAGAAAGTTAATCTAAAATCATGCACCAACTATCGTATCATTACCCTCAAAAACCATACCATCACGATCTTAGTGCGTATAATGATGAAGAGAATCGAAACGAAGTTAGCGAATGAAATACACGAAACACAGGGTGGTTTCATTCAAGTCAGAGGAATATGAGTTCACATCTTCAATGTGAGACACATTTTGAAAAATGCAGAGAGTAAAATATAAACCTATATACGTGCTTCATAGATTTCACCAAAGCATTCGACAGTCTATTCGTCAACTATGTTAAATAATGAAGAACATGGGTTTTGCAACACACTTGATATATTTAATGTACACAATCTACAGTAAACAACAAGCCGCCGTTAGAGCCAATGCAGGATGCACATATTGGTTTGGGATTCACAAGAGAGTCAGACAAGGTTGCATACTTTCACTTTATTTATTTAACATCTACGCAGATAAAAACAGATGATAGCTACGGCAATCTTGATATATTGATAATAGGAGAAAAGGAGATTCCAGAGCTTAGATACGCATATGGCACAGTCAGTCTGTCAAACAGCGTCAACGTCCTGGAACGAATGCTCATGTCCGTTGAGAAGAATAATGAAGCTCAGAACCTTTTCTTGAGCATTAAGAAAACGAAGATAATGTTCACTGACAAAACAGAACTGCAAACCCAAATTGCTATTAGGAATAAAGAAATCGAAAATGGCACACATTTTGCAAACCTTGGTTCTACTTTATCCAACGACGGAGAACTTAGAAGACGTTTAACCATGGTGATGAAATGAACATGTACGTGTTAAGGCAAAATTCAATATATATATATATATATATATATATATATATATATATATATATATATACATATATATATATATATATATATATATATATATATATATGCATACATACATGCCTACATACATTCATACATACATACATATATACACACATACATACATACAAAAATACATACCTACATACATACATACATGCACCAAATACATGCATCCATGCTGACAATGGTGTTGATGCAAGCTTCATCGTTGTCAATCATGACCACCGGAACCATCCGTATTTTATGTGTTCTGTTTTGTTTTGTTTTTTACTATCTGTCCTGTGTCGTTTGGAGTGTGTCACCGCATGCAGCTTTCGGTCCAATGCCAGCACGGAATGATCTAGTGTACGGTGTACTCACTAACTGTACCTTGATGATAGTCTCGCTTCTCTAGTTTCCGGGTCATGATTTGGTTTGCGATGTCTGCATTCGGCGACTCTCTCGTTCAGCAGCGCCCACGTTTACTGCATCTCTCCAGTCTGATCTGTTTTCTGCAATACTCCCCCAGTTTTCTTCATCTATGTAACCGCATCTGAGTTGTCTTTAAGCTTTCTTTAAAACGCTTTTTCGGTGACCCCCATTACTCAAGTCTTCCCTAAACTCATCATACATGAGTCTCGAAGACAGTCTTGTGTTTGGCATGCATTAGAGATGCCCAGCTCATCTCAGCTGTGCTATATGCATGGATGCGTGACATGTTTACTCACTTCACGTCTTCAGTGTCAGAGAAATGGTTCTGCCAACGAATATAGCAAGTGAATAAAGACCACATATAAGGGAATATTCAGGTAGCGTGTTTTTCTTGAAGTTGCCGATTAGAAAAAAGCATGCCAATTGTTGATTCCTCAGATAGAAATCCACTCTTTCTCTCCCGATGCAAAAGGCTCACACATTTTCTAGCAGTTTAATATGATTGTCTCTAAGCCATTTACAACACCACAGAGCAGAGCTATGCCTATGTAATTGTTGCACTTACTTCTATGAACATGGTTTTTGCATATTGTTACAATCTTGAGTTATACATGCGCTTTCTAGTAGGTGCATACCATCAAATATAACGGCTGCACGAGCGCCTGTTACAGTAATCAGATCGATCCATCTGCTTTTCTTCTTCAATTATTTTCTCACCAGTGATGAGCTTTAGTGGTGATAATATCGTAAGTACTAGACCGACAGCTTTTGTTATGCATTTATACATGTGCTTGATGTTGCCTTGCATGGACGTTCTCGCTGAGCTGAAGGCAATACTTCTCCAAACGTCAACGAGCTGTTCATTGAACGAACCTAATGGTGGACCTGAAACTTTTGCAGTACACGCGTTAGAAGGTCGTTTGTATTTTATTAGACCAGCACACGTGCCTCGACGACGGTGTCATATCGTTTACTTTCACTATAACACATATATCTGATTGCATTTTTTATTCCAAAGATCGCATGTGCGTTGTCACTAATTGTGTTACAAATATGTTCTCAAGTCTCTGGATCAGAGTGGTTACGATGAGTGATATTGAGTTTTCTCAATACATGTTTAAATCACTTGGCTTGCAAAGTGTTATGACATTCTGCTTACGTCGATTCATGTTTGATATGCATGCATACATACATACACACATATATGCATACGCAAATACATACGCGTGTTATTACGTGTGTGCGAGGAAGGCGTTTTGCATGGGAATACGTGGAAGTGTATGCAAGTAGGTGTGACATACAATTCACATATAAATATGAATATTAGTAGATCGCAAGAGTATTTCATGGATGCACGATGATAGGAATACTTTTTGCAAATGTTCTTTGGAAAATAAAACAGCTGAAAGTAATTAGGAATAATGATTTTGCTCCAGATCGGCAATCTAAACAATGTGTGTCTTAAACTTAAACTTAAAACTTAACGTCTTTATACTGGTTTAGAAGACCCTGCAGAGTCTGTATACAACCAGTTAAATGGTAATACCTGCTCCAATAAATTGATTCATCATTTCCTTTAGATCATGATTACCAAATGTCGTGTCAATTCTGAATCAGGCGTACATTTATATTTATTAAAATTGCAAATTATTGTCAGCTGCTTAAAAACTAAAGTTATGTCTTCCTGCTTCGTGTTCCAATATCTTGTCAGGTGTTATTATGTCATCAGCACGACTCAGGTGGATGATCATTTCTCGGTCTGTGATGATGACTGTGACTTTCAAATTGCTGTTTCTATAGAGAATATAAGGTGTTTTGGGCAGATTGTGTTTCCATAACGGATGGTGCGTTTAATTGAACAGAAAAATAGTGTTATCTCGTTTGAGCAGCCCTCATGCTCTATATATCGTTAATTCTCAGACCATTGAAACTGCAGATATTGCAATCTTGTTAAACGTCTTTTCGCAATTCACAAAAAAATACACTGGTGCATGTGTACGCGTGGCTTCAACGCTTGACAGTTGATTATATGGAGGGATTCGGTAGTTGAGTAGCTCGTTCCCCCTATCCAGGAAGATATTCATCAACATGTTCCTCCAGTGTGTTCGCAATCATTATTCTGAATAGTTTGAACATGAACGAAAGGAGACAGATTCAACAAGATTTCGACAAATGTTTATGTCTCATGTTTATGCGAATCAAGAACGATTCAACATCAGTTCGACATATATTAGTGTGTCCTTCGTTCATGTGGGATCTGTATAACTAATTGACAAATGCATTTTCATTGCTTCCATAAAACAATATAATTTTAGTTATACGTGTCAATTAATTAACACCATTTACTCAATATACATCACTTTATTTGTCAATTTTCATGTCAATAAATGTTATTTACACGCTCGTGTATGTTATGTTTGCTACGCTCTAACTATGACGCAGCTCACGTCTCTTCATTTCATTATTATATTTTAGTTGCAAAACAGCCAAATCATATCAAGGTCCAATCTTCCACATTTAAGTAAGCTGTTTTGAAAAATACACGTTAGTGGAGTCAAATGGATTGGCTGAAACTCATTAGGCAGCCTTTCATCAACTACGACATCATTAATAACAGACGAATGCCCAGCGTTCCCTTCTGCAGTGCAATGAATACATCATTTTTTTCAAAAAGAAAAACACACATACACGAAGCAAGGCACCTAACTGGAAGTTTGAAATACTGTTTGATGATCAATATATAATTGCATCCACGGCATCCAGTTAATTAAAATAACAAAATCAACAACCTAACCACAACTAAAATTATATTTGATCAAATTAAGATTAGTGATAGTTAAGACAGCGATAAGGTGCAAATGGGTGACATTAAATCTAAAAAGAGCATTACACGAAGATGTATCAAAGTTAATCGAGTTTGCAGAACACATAAAGGAAAGAATTAAATTAATATACATGCTACAACAAATACAACATAGTAAAACAAGCTAATAGAACTAGAATACATATAACAATTAAATTAAAGAAGTGTAAAAAAAACAACACATTAACAAAATGTGTTTAGGTAATCTGTGTTAAATTTAAGAATTATAATTTTAATCTATTAACACCTTAAAAAAACAATAACATATTTTAAAATAGGAATGGGGCTAGACAAAAACAACACCCAATGTATATGAAATTTGTGCAATCGCGTTGAAGAAATCCAGACAAAAAAGAATGGTATATTTAATATACACTAACTAAAGAATACAAGTTAACAAAAGTTTCACAGATAAAAAATAGCATTTCTATAACTGAGGAAATACGAGATAACGTTACGAGACTTAATATTTAACTAGATTCTCGTAAAACAATAAAACAGAACAGACATAACACGCTGATAATACATTCCCAGCAACACATCTTACATCATTAATACATTGAAAAATAGCGTCCAATTCACACATGACGTATGAAAACTAGTATTTTTCAAGATTAAAAACTCGTTGCATTCAATGCATTCATTATCACGGACAACAAATCAGTTACACAAAATAGTAACTGATTTGGTTCGAAACTATGGTATTACAGTATAACAAACAATGACAATTTACTTAAAACGTATGGCAATTCAATAATAAAATGGTAAACTAAGAAACATTGTGTATTGTATTGAATTATTCTTACAGTCGGTTACAGTTTTGTTAGGAAATGCGTCGACACTCTGTGCATTTACGAAAATTTTAAATACATCACGTAGAATTATAAGATTGAAAGTAAAATAAACAAACTGCATTCTATTTTGGTTCAGCGATCACAGAAAAATATGTTTTATCGCAAGTAATGACCATAACTGCAGTTTAAGTTTCAAGTCGTAAATAATGACTTCGCTATTTATGTTCCCATAGAAACAGCTACTGAATGGTGCTCCGTGGTGCAGATAATACAGTCGTGGGAAAAAGCCATCTTCGCTTGCATAGAACAGCTTTTATTATTATTATTATTATTATTATTATTATTGAACATGATAGAGACAAGAAGTAGACGTAGAACAGTCAACACATCTACGAGTTATTATTTTACATGTGGGCGGAATTGCTGAGGTAGAAAAGTCATTTTTTGTAAGCGGAGGCAGAAAACATTTGTATGCGATTCATGGGATCAATAAATATATTTTACAGAGCCCAAAATATGAACTGCAGTTCATGTATTAAAAACATTGGTATGGATAAAATAATATTCTTTAGCTCATACTATGAAGACCGTCTAATAATAGCTGCCCAACGTTGTCGACGAGCCCCGCCGACGTCATCAGTGTGACATATTTCTGTGTTGGGTGTGCATGCGGCTGATCAGGCCAATGCGGCGCTAAAACATCTTCTTCATAACAGGCCCACGAGACCAGTAGATGGTGATGATTGTCCCGCTGTTAGTGATTTTCGAGTCTCTCTTCTGCTCTGGCCTTTCACAACTCTGTGCTCTTCGCTCTAACTACACCCGCTTTGACTGCGCTTCTCCAGTCAAATCATGTTTTGCGCAAGCCATTCCCAGGTGGTCATATATATCTGGAAACGTTTCAGTCCCTTAGACTGTCTTTAAAACATTTCTTTGGGCGTCCTTTTTAGCGCCATCCCTCTCTAAGTTATGGTTAAAAGAAACATGAAAGCAGTGATGTGTAAATATACTTGGTTGTAAGACACCTGCGACAATTAATGTATAGAAATATATGGTAGTAAGAGACCTGAGAGAAGTAACGTGTGGAGATACATAGCTATAAGACACCTGAGAGAAGTAATGTGTGTGTATATATGGTTGTATGAGACCCGAGGGATCAATTGTTTGGATATATATGGTTGTTTGAGACCTAAGACAAGTAATGTGTTGACACATATGGTTGCATGAGACCTGAGAGAAGTAATGCGTGGACATATACATGGTTGTATACGATCTAGGAGAAGAAATGTGTAAATCTACGAAAATTGTTGTGAAACAGAACCTAAATTATATATATTCACCAGCAACAAGATGCAAGCGAAAATATCCGAAAGAAAAAGATAACGTAAGAAATGTTGTGATACAATGAACATAGAATAAGAATAACCATATACAATGAGTAATGCAAATAAAGAAGAAAGTGACATGTCATTCTGTACCACTTCGCTTTTTTACAACTACTAACCTATGTGGCTGTTATACATGTTTTGGCAGGTTTGCAGTGTTGTAGATACAATTTACTTTCCATACGTGGAGAAGCAATCGCATCCAGAAAAAAAAAAAAACTTAAAGCAACTCCATGTCTATCTAACTGGACAGGGCGTTATTTGAACCGTTCCTTTGGGATTTTTAGTATATGGAAATACATTCAGAAGGCTAGAGATACAGTTCGACAGACAATTTTAATATCATGATAACAATCGTGAAATAAAAAGAACCGTCATAAAATCAGAAATACTTTCATGAAATTACAGATTTAAGGATTGAATAAAACGATGAGAAGTTCAGGATCAGAAAATTGGAAAAAAGGTCATAAAAGCAAAAAATCGGTAATATAATCGGCAGAAGATCATTAATTCAGAAATGCGTTCATGCACTTAGACGGAAGGAGATAAAAGCAGAAAGTAGCATGACAAATCAGAAATATGGAAAAAAATATGAAAAAAGAAGATTAAATATAAAAATAATATAGATAATCAGAAAATGGATTACTCAAAACCAAAACATAACATAACTTGCGACAATGATACCATATTGTAAGAAACCAGAAAATAGGAAATTAAATATGAAGTTAGCAAACGAAAACGCACATTAAGCTGATAACACAAATTTAACATTAGCAATAAATAACGTTAGAAAAAGAAGCTAGGACACGCACGCACGCACGCACGCACGCACGCACGCACGCACGCACGCACGCACGCACGCACGCACGCACGCACGAACGAACGCACGCACGCACGCACGCACGCACGCACGCACGCACGCACGCACGCACACACACACACACACACACACACACACATATATATATTACGTAAATAACTAGGGAAGCACACAGTCTATAATTGCACAATAATAAAGACAGAGATTAAATTGTAAATACAGCGTTGCAATCAGACTAGCATATTTCATTAAAGAGTTATTTTATGTTAACGTCAATTCATCGGAATGAATGTTTTCTGGGCGGAATGTCAAGACGAGTGCACCCGGAACCATTTTAAAAGTGTTATAATGAAACTGTGACTGGCCTAGAGAGCCGGTAATGGATTTTAATTTATTTTTTGTCTTGCTAATAGAATTGCTGAAAATATATCCAGAACGACATGTAAACATACAATGACGCTAAATTAAAAATGTGCACAATAACTATATCTGGCTCAAACAATGATGCTGATGATAAATAGAAGACATAACGATTCGTTGTATAACAAGAATGGGTGTAGCAGATAATAGCATAACAAATAAAGGGTGCAAACAAATGTATCAAGATCAAACATTTCGATACATGTGTTGAAACAATCGCAAATGCAGAACTTGGAGTAGGATGGATTATCAATCCAAGAGCAGTAGAGAGGATATTGGATGCAAATTATTCGTTTGAACCGATTTTAAAGGTTAAAATAAAACAAAACACAGGGGTGATATTACCACATGTATTCAAGTATATGCTCCCTACAATGTAGCCAATAATGCAGACACAATCAACAAGTGGGGATATTTCGAAGCCTTGTCTACTTTAAAGCGTTGTCTACCCATTTAAAAACTGCTTTCCACACTACACTCCAATATGGTCTTCAAAAATAAAGAATATCGTGTTATATGGCTAGTTTATCGGTGGCTCGATTGGTGCACATCCAATTTTCGAACAGCGATCTTATTCCCGCAAGGCGGAGTGAGAGCGCTGATTTCCTATGTAGCTCGCCAGCGTATCCCGGGCTATCTACCGGGACTAGTTTGGTGGTGTCGTACCGCTGCTTGCGGTGCGTTATTGTAGACCGAATCGAGACGCTTTGTCAGTCCGTGAGGTTCGTCGACGGCTAGCGCGTATATCCAATCTCGACAGTTCGTCTCGGTCGAAGTCCTTCTCTCGCAATGAGCTTGAAATCGGCAATTGGAAAGCAGGAATCGTGTCTAAAGGCCCTGTCCTCGTTACCAGTCCGAGTGAAAATCATCGTCGAGGCCGTTGGCATTCGTTATGCACAGAGCGCTGCCATCCCTCCCCGAACGAGCCCGGTCGATCGATTTGTGTGTGTACGGGCCCCGTCCTTGCGGCCCTAGGTCGACGGAGTGAGGGACGGAACAATCGTCCGTCTGTCATTCGGGCCTTGTTTGCCGTCCTCGTGATGCTTTTTACACTTCCATCCATCCGACCGGTGTGTGTGTGTGTGTGTGTGTGTGTTGCAAACACACGGTTCGTGTCCGACAGCTATCTGGTTGATCCTGCCATTAGTCGTATCCTTGTCTTTAAGATTAAGACATGCGTGTCTAAGATCACACTGTCTCACGGTAAAACCGCGAATGGCTCATTAACTCAGTCGAGGTTCCTTAGATGACACGATCGTACTTGGATAAATGTAGCAATTCTAGAGCTAATACATGTTTACCAAGCTCCGATACTCGCGGAAATAGCGCTTTGATTAGTTCAAAATCAATCGTTGTTTACCCTCGTAGGGTTGCGGCGTCCCCACTGGTGACATTGGGTAACTTTGTGCTGATCACATGGCTTCATGCGCCGGCGATGCATCTTTCAAATGTCTGCCCTATCAAATGCCAATGGTACGTGACATGCATACCATTTTTGTAACGGGTAACGGGGAATCAGGGTTCGATTCCGGAGAGGGAGCATGAGAAACGGCTACCACATCCAGGGAAGGCAGCAGGCGCGCAACTTATACACTTCTGGCACGGGACTCTTTCGAGGCCCCGTAATTGGAATGAGTACACATTAAACCCTTTAACGAGGAACTATTGGAGGGCAAGTATGGTGCCAGAATCCTCGGAAATTACAGCTCCAATAGCGTATATTAAAGTTGGTGCAGTTAAAACGCTCGTAGTTGTATCTCAGGCGCAGGCGGGCGGTTTGGCTCGCGCCGGTTCACTGCCCGTTGTTCCTGCCCTACCGTCTGCCGGCTCTCTCCCACTGGTCCTCTTCGCGTTTACTTTGAAAAAATTAGAGCATTCAAAGCAGGCCTCGGTTGCCTAAATAATGGTGCATGTAATAATGGAATAGGACCTCTGTTCTATTTTGTTGGTTTTCGGAACTGGAGATAATGATTAGCATGGACAAACGGGGGCATTCGTATTGCGGCGTTAGAGATGCCATTCTTGGATCGCCGCAAGACGAGCTACTGCGAAAGCAGTTGTCAATAATGTTTTCATTAATCAAGAACAAAAGTCAGAGGCGAGAAGACGATCGTAGTTCGGACCATAAACAATGCCGACTAGCGATCCGCAGGAGTTGCTTCGATGACTCTGCGGGCAGCTTCCGGGAAACCAAAGTCTTTGGGTTATGGGAGAAGTATGGTTGCAAAGCTGAAACTTAAAGGAATAAACAGAGGGGCACCACCAGGAGTGGAACCTGCGTCTTAATTTGACTCATCACGGCCAACACTGACATGATTGACATGTAGAGAGCACTTTCGTGGGGTCTAATAGTGAACGTGTGCTGGTAATAGACCCACGGAAGACAGGTCAGCCCTTAAACCACTTAATGAAAGAGCGCTACAGTAATCTGGCTTTAGCCCTGCAGAAATCGCAGGTTCCATTCACCTGGTCGTTGACAAACTAACAGTGAACGGGTGCTGGTAATAGACCCTCGGAAGACAGGTCAGTTTTACTCTACTAATGACAGGGCGTTCTACGGTAATCCTGGTCAATTGGAGAGACGCAACAGATATTTGGTTCACGTAATAGGCTGATAAGCCAATGGCGCGAGGCTACCATGTGAGGGATTACGGCCGAACGCCTCTAAGCCAGAATCCCCCCCCCCCTAATTTTCAGCAGCACTGCGATGGGAGGCTTAGATATGGTCGGGACCTGGGGCTCGCGATTCAGCCCCCCCCCCCCCCCCCCCCCGTCGAGCCGCAGAAAGAGGTCTCTGCCGTCAGCCAATCAAAGCGGGCGGGTAGGTGCTCGATATTCACCCCATTCAGCGATGAGGTGCGAAACCACCAACAGAAGACTTAGTTCTCGGTCGGGGTGTCGAAAACAGTAGAGCAGCCTCCTCACTGTAACTGTCGAGACTTAGCTCGTGACCATGATATATGTCGGCACAACAGGCGAACAACATCTCCGTGACATTACCAGGCTTGTCCCCTGGTTAAATGCACTTCTGCCTCGATCTCTACCTCTGTTTGCTATCAGCCATACCAATGTACGCAGAAGAGATGCAGGCTAGCGGACATTGCACATCTGCCTTATTGTGTCAACCTCCCAGGTGGCGGGGAATGCTAGGCGTACCATCACTGCAGAGAAGCCGACCACAGGCAAAGTAGGCTAGAAATTGATATGGAAGTAGGCCCACAGAAAACAAAACCGCTCCTACGTTTTAATTACAAACGAGCCGACTGGGACATATTTGCAAGCCTGACAGATGGGATGTGTGAAACAATCAACACACGGAACAACAAAATGAAACCCATTGTGTAAAGCTTTAGCAAAGAAATAATGCACGCTTCCACTGAAACCATCCCAAGAGGGGCAAGGACTCTTTTTAAGCCCTATTGGAATGATGATTTGCAAAAATCGGAAGACGCAGTCACAAATGCTAGAAACATGACAGCGAGAACAATCTATGGAGACAAATATCCCCCTCAAAGCCACCACGGCGAAATACAAATACACTCTAAACCAAACAGCAAGAGAAAGCTGGAAAAACAAAACAGAAAACCTCAATTTAGACAAAGAAGGAAACAAACTATGGAAGCTAGTCAGAGCCATGAATGACGAAACTCCATAAAACAAACAAATTACCATCAAGCAGGGCGAAAACTAGCTCCCTGGAAAAAAAGCAGCAAACGCCTTTGTTGAACATTATGCCAGAGCAAACCACATTGATGTCCCTGCAGATAGGCATACAAACATTAATGAAGAGCAAAAGGGGCACGACAACATCACTATGGCACCAGAAGTGCATACGATGGCAAATGTAACATAAATTAAATGGAAGAGGCCATGAGACCATTAAAGAAAAGGAAATCTTCCCGAAAAGACGGAATAACAAACGAAATGATCTTGGAATTGGGCAAAAAAGCAAAGTGTTACTATAAGTCCTGAACCAAAGCTGGAAATGGGTAATTGTACCGCAGGAATGGGCAGATGATGTACTTATACCAGTACCAAAGAAAGAAAAAGATAGGACATACCCAAATGGATACAGGTCCATTAGTATACTGAGCTGTGCAGGTAAACTGATGGAGCGTGTTGCCAAACTCCAGACTGATGTGGCACCTGGAAGAAAAATAAATATTAATTCCACAGCAAGCAGGATTTAGACAACACAGATCCACTGAGAACCAGATCACTCTCATAGCACATGCAATAGAGGATGATTACCAAGAGAAAAAGCATACAGTAGCGGTTTGGGTGGATCTAGAAAAGGCATTTCACGAGGTATGGAAAGAGGGGAAAGAACTGAAGTATCTGGAATAATGCAATGATGGATCAGCCACTTCCTCGCAAACAGAACAGCCAGAGTTCTAGTACAAGGGCAGATTAGCAAAACGTTGACACTGGAGCAACGAGTATCCCAAGGAGGAGTACTGTAACCTACACTTTTTCTTGTGTATATAAACAACATCATAGATAATATACCAAGAAGAGTCCACAGCTCCATGTATGCAGACGATTTGGCTATGTTAACCTCTGAAAAAAATCTCACCGAAGCAAACAATCGGATGCAGAAGATCATAATATCATTGGAGGAGTGAGCGAAATCATGGCTGGTAAAAAAAAATGAAGAAAAAACAACATGTACGATATTCTAGCTTTTATATAAACAACAGAACACAAAAATAAGTCTTAACGATAAATATCTGCGGCCAAACGACAACCAAAACTACTTGGGAGTCACATTTGATCGGCGCATGACATGGGAAAAGTCAGATCGAGAGAAACCGAATGAGAGCCAGACAAAGAATGGCAATCATTAGGAAATGTGCTGGTACAAGCTGGGGAACAGACGACATAATACTCAAGAAACTGTACACTGGAAGAGTGATACCAGTTCTCGAGTTTGGCATTGCGGCATGGACAGCATCGGCAAAGCCGAACTGTGATAACATTTGCAAACTTCAAAACCAAGTTATAAGAGTTATAACAGGAGGCATGAAGTCAACGCCAATTGTAGAACTTAAAAGATTACAAATCTGCAATCCATGACCGACAGAAGAGAATGCAAAGCCCAGCAGCAAGCAGAGAAACTCAGCAAACTGACAGAACATCCAATGCATCAGATAGACTTGGAAACGGGAAACTAAGGCGGAGAAACTTTGCAGAAATACCCAAAGCATAGATGACCGAAGACCATATGAACACCGTAACAACACTAAAGTCCATCATTACTGAACGCAAACGCACATGGAAGCAGCATATTAGTCCGAAGGTGGAAGAAAATAGACTAGGTATAGGAAACAAAAACAGTCATACTGAAAAAGAAGGAAGAGACATAACCCTGAGGTACATTGCGAAAAAAATACCGAAGCATGGACTGGACCCATGCATACACCGACGGTTGTGAAACACATACAGCACAGAATGGAGGGACAGGGGCATTCCTGAGCCTAACAAATAGTAGAAAAATAACACTGTCAGTGGGAACTGGACAATTTTCAAGCAACTTCAGAGTGGAGGCAGAGGCACTGAAGGCTGCAGTAAAAGCAATGCTTACAGACGAAACCAATGGAAGCCAGATAGTTCTGTTTACAGATGCCCTGGCACTGAATTTAATGATTTAAGAGCAGTGCTCTGTGAACTATGCCAGCAGTCCGCACCAAAAAGAGTAGTGGTACAGGGGATTCCATACCACTGTAACATCCAAGGCAACGAGGAGGCAGATAGACTGGCAAAATAAGGTGCAATACTACCATAACTAGATCATAGTGGGACATACGAGGAGTCAGAAAGGTTTATTAGGGTCATATACATTGCCAAATGTGAAACAGAACATACTGGCTAAACAAAAAAATGATGCCTATTACCAGTTGAACAGAAGAGAGCAGGTCGTGGTCTTCAGACTCCGCTCAGGCCACAACAGAATGAGGTACCACCTATTCACTAAATTACATGTGGCCATCACCAGTGGTAATACTAGACAAGCACTATGACAGCAGTGTCGACATCCTAATGATGATAGCTTTCTTTGAACAAATACAAGTTGATGTATGACAGCGTACGAAAAAGAAGAAGAAGAAGATATGAACAAAACAACCAAACTGTCTATCCCTGAGTTCAGTCATTAATTATCTTTTCACTGACAACATTTGCAATTCGTTTTGATTTGTTTTCTTCTTTTTCCAAGAAATGCGTCTCAACCTTTTATATACACACATCTCGAAGACTTCAATAGTATATTCCAACTTAATCATTGTTCAGTCTTTCTCTTTATAACCTGACACTGATAGGAAAAACAGCCTAAGAAAAAACAAAAAAATACATAGAAGGTAGAACATTACAAAAATAACGATGCAAATGAAAAACTAGTTACATTGTAAATACTAAGACATGTGCCAGATGACAATAAAATGAAGACAAAAAAGAAACGGTTACAATGAAAACAAACATAATAAAACGATAAAAGCAAACATTACATTTTTTTTTTAAATTGTCAATTGAAGATTTTGATAATTTTTGAAGATCATTTACTCAGCGTAATTGGGGTCCTAATTTCGTCTCTAGCGGACCCTGTCTTGAACAACGGAAGTTCGATGCATGGTAAGTCATCCCTTAGTGGCGTTTCAGATACTTATGTGTAAAGCAAAGGAGAGTGACCAACGCAGTGGAATTCTTCCATCAATCTTTTTTTGTCCTTGACGGTGTCAGATTGCTGTCGCCGTGCTCCATCGACCATAGTTTTTTAGTAAAATATGACCTACCAAAAAAATTGTCCATCCCACGCGGCGACTTCTTGTCAGTACAGTCTCCATGTTATTGTACATATTGGTGAGGGGGCAAGGTTGATATCCGCTAGTCACACACCACTAAGGGAGACTGGGTCACAATTTTCGAAATGATTGCGAAACACTTCGGACTCCGAAATATTAATATCCACTTCCGATCCCATGCTCTCACAATCGAGTAGCTGCATAATGATGCTGTCATCTGCTCATGACTCTATGATTAGCACTACGTCTTGGGTAAATCAGAGGTGGTTGAGACATATGCCTTTAAAATAGAGACGACTAAGTGTGTACCAATTCATCGGAAGACTGATTGCAAAAATGCGGAGAAGAGGTTCAAGGAGGAACAAAAAATGGAAATGAGAAAGCCAAAAAGTAGTGAGGAAAAAAAAAGACATTACTATACATTTAAATGTCAACAAGAACACACGATAAAGTATAAGAATAAAAGAATAAACAATACGTGAAATAATGAAACGATGAGAAAGATAACGATTAAGTACGAAAGATAATTATTCAATACACACGTTAATGGTGCAATACGACAATTAATGATTCAATACGGAATAGGGTACTGGCGTTCGCGGGAGTCTATTTACGGCGTCAGTACAAATTAAATAATTAAATATATTCCTTTGGACGTTTCGCTTTTCATCACTAATACAGACAAACAACTACAAAAACAAACTTTACGAACATAATATTCTCAGAAGAAAATCACAAGAAACATTAAAAACACTAAACATAACAAAGAGACACAGAGGAAAGAGAGCCGGGAAAAAGAAATCCACGAGAAAACAGACAATAGCTACCTCAGAACCATACTATCAAAAACGATCACAGGACGACATGCAATGAAGGCAGTTCTGTTTAGGCACCCCCACCCTCCCCTACTTTACGGTTTAAATTCAAGCAAAAGGCTGCATACAACTTCAACAAGGGCCCCAGCATACACTATGTCCCTGCCAAACGACCAAATGGCGTCCACAAGACGCAGGATCAGCGGCGTCCTGTTCTTCTTCTTTTTCTTCTTCTTTTTCTTCTTCTTCTTCTTCTTCTTCTTCTTCTTCTTCTTCGTACGCAGTCAGACAGTAAGCATTATTTTTTCGAAAAAAGCGGCGGTCATCCTGAGGCGGTCGCCACTGCCATACAGCTAGTCTTGCAGTTCCACTCTCTCTCTGATCCTCGTATGTCGGGCAGTTCTGCAGCAGATGTTCAGCGGTCATTTTACCAGTACCGCACGGGCATTCGTCGGTACCACCTATCTTCAATTCGTTCAAAAAGTGGTACCTCAGTCTATTGTGGCCAGTGCGAAGTCTGAAGACAACGACCTGCTCTCTTCGGTTCAACTGGTAATAGGCATCGTTTTTGGTGTAACCAGTATGTTCGGTTTCCCATTTGGTCACGTATCTGGCTTTTGATAAGCCGTTTTGACTCTTCATACGTCATACTAGTATCTGTTTGTGGTAGTCTTGCACCTTCTTTTGCCAGTCTGTCTGCCTCCTCGTCGCCTTGGATGTTGCAGTGTGATGCGACCCACTGTACCACTACCCTTTTTGGTGCGGACTGCTGGCACAGTTTGCAGATTGCTGCTCTTAAGTCATTAAGCTCTGTGTTTTTCTGGCTTTTTAGCGCTGTGACTACGGCGATAGCATCTGTAAGCAGGGCTATATCGCTTTCATGTTCATTGTGTGTCACCATTTCTTCCACTGCCGCCCTCAGTGCCTCTGCCTCCGATCTGAAATTGCTTGTGTCGAATGACAGTGATATTTGTCTTCCATTTGGTAGGTTCAGGAATGCTCCTGCCCCTCCGTTCTGTGTAGTGTTTGTTACATAACCGTCGGTGTATGCATTGGTCCAGTCCATGCGTGGGTAGCTTTTCGATATGAAGCTTAGGGTAGTATCTCTTCTTTATTTTTCAGTCTAGCAGTTTTCGTTTCCAATACCTGGTATATTTTCTATCACATCTGGAAATATATCCTGCCTCCAGGTAGGTTTTCGTACAGTAGTGATGGGTTTTGGTGTTGTTAGTGCGTTTATGGGATCTTCGTGCATCTTTGCTTTGGCTATTGCTGCAAAGTTTCTCCGCTTTAGTTTCCCATTTCCCAAATTGTTTAGTCTCTGGTGCATGGTCAGTCAGTCTTCGGAGTTCCTCTGACTGCAGCTGGGCTCTGCAGTCTCTTCTATCGGTCATGGATTGCAGTTTTGTAATCTTTTTAAATTCTACAATTGGCGTTGACTTCATGTCTCTTTGTATAACTCTTATGGTTTGGTTTTGAAGTTTGCTAACTTTATCGAAGTTCGCCTTTGCTGCTGTTGTCCATGCCGCAATGCCATACTCGAGAACTGGTCTCACGCTTCCAGTGTACAGTTTCTTTAGTTTGCCTTCGTCTGCTCCCCAGCTTGTGCCAGCAAGTTTCCTCATTATTGCCATTCTTTTTCTGGCTCTCATTCGGTTTCTCTCGATCTGACTTTTCCATGTCCTGCGCCGATCAAATGTGACTCCCAGATAGGTTGGGTTGTCGTTTGGCTGCAGTAATTTGCACTTTAGACCTAATTTGGTATTTTGGGGTTTGATTGAGAGGGAGAATATTGTGCATGTGGTTTTCTCCTCGTTTATTTTGACCAGCCATGAGTTCGCCCACTCTTCCAGCGATGTTAGGGCCTGCTACATCCGATTTCTTGCTATTGTGAGATTCTTTTCAGAGGTCAAAATAGCCAGATCGTCTGCAAAAATTGACCTATGGACTCTCCTTGGTATATTCTCTGTAATGTCGTTTATATATACCAGGAAGATTGTGGGTGACAGTACTCCCCCTTGGGGTACTCCCTGCTCGAATGTCACCTTTTTGCTCATATGCCCTTATACTTGGACTCTGGCCGTTCTTTGTTTGAGGTAGTTATTGATCCACTTGTACATTTTCCCACAAACATCACTTCTTCTTAGCTTGACTCTAAGTCCGTCTTTCCAGACTTTGTCAAATGCCTTTTCCAGATCCACCCAAACAGCTACTGTGTGTTTCTGTGCCTGGTAGGCATCTTCTATTTCCTGGGCTATGAGGATGACCTGGTCCTCAGTGGATCTGTGCTGTCTAAAGCGGTTTTTCTTTCAGATGCCACATCAGTCTGGTGTTTATCATACGTTCCATCAGCTTGCCGACACAGATCAGTAGGCTGATGGGCCTGTATCCATTTGGATCTATTTTGTCCTTTCCTGTTTTTGGTACTGGTACAAGTATTGCGTCTTTCCATGCCTGGGGTACAATTCCTCTTTTCCAGCTTTGGTTCAGGACCGAAAGCAGTTTCCTTTTCGCTGTTTGGCCCAGCCCCATCAGCATTTCGTTTGTTATCCCGTCTTTTCCGGGATATTTCCTTTTCTTTAATGTTCTCATAGCCTCTTCCATTTCGCTCATTGTTATTTAGCCATCATGTGCTCTTTAGGTGCCGTATTCATGTTGTCGTGCCCCTTTAGCTCTTCGCCAATGTATGTATGCTTATCTGCAGGGACCTCGATGTGGTTTGCTCTGGCATAGTCATCGACAAAAGCGTTTGCGGCTTTCTTACCTGTGAGCAGGTTTTCGCCCTGCTTGATAGTAATTTGTTTGTTTGACGGGGTTTCGTCGTTCATGGCTCTGACTAGCTTCCATAGCTTGTTCCCATCTTTGTCCAGGTTTAGGCTTTCCGTTTTGTTTTTCCAGCTTTCTCTTGCTGTTTGTTTGAGAGTGTATTTGTATTTCGCCGTGGCGGCTTTGAGGGCGATTTTTGCCTCCATAGATTGTTCTCGCTCTGCCATGTTCCTAGCATGTGTTACTGCATCTTCCGCTTTCTGCAACTCATCATTCCAGTAGGGCTTATAGTTTTTCCTAGCTCCTCTTGGGATGGTTTCATTGGTGGCTTGCACTATTGCCTTGCTTAGGCTTTCCACCATGGGCTTCATTTTGTTGTTTCGTGTGTTGATGGTTTCACACAGCTCATATGTCATGATTGCAAATCTGTCCCAGTCGGCTCGTTTGTAATTCTAACGTGGGAGCGGTTTTGTTTTCTTTTGGCCTACTTCCATATCGATGTCAAGCCTGATCGGCCTGTGGTCGCTACCTGCCAGTTGGTTTAGCACCTGGCGGCCTATTTTATGGTGTATGTCCTGTGTGGAGAAGGCCAAATCTGGAGTCGAGGTGGTATGCCATGTTCTTGAATAGAAGCTAGGGCTATCCTCTGGCCTATTCATTAGGGAGAGATTTGTATCTATCTCCCAATCTTCCACTTCGTCACCTCTGCTGTCTGTGTCAGAGTATCCCCATCTCTCAGAGTGGCTGTTGAAATCTCCAACTACTATGCAGTTGGAGTCTCTGACCTCCATACTCGAGAGCGATAGGTCTCTATTTGGTGTTCCGTACAGATTGAAAATGCGGAGCTTCATCTCTTGAGCCATTATGTCAACTCCTACTATTTCTGCTTGTCGGGTGTGACTGACAGGTACTGCGCTACTCGGTATGCAGCTTCTGGTCAGTATCAGGACCCCTCCTTTGTGGCCTTTTCTATCGAGACGGAATGTCGGGTATCCTCTGATTGAGAATTTATGATTATAATTGAGTTACGTTTCCTGGATACATGCTACGTCAATCTTACCTTCATGCAGGTGATGTGTTAGGGAAAGTTTTTTGTTAATGACTCCATCCGCATTCCACTGTAGTATTTTGAGGGTTTTGAGTTTTTGGTCAATAAAAGTTTCCCCATAGCCATGTGCCTTGACAGCACGACACATGGGTGGGTGACCACCAGTAGTCAAGGGTGGGCCCCTTCGAGGCGTGAGTCCCGGCACTATCGCTGCCTGGCAGGACTCCGCAGGATTAGCGCCATGCGTTTTTCTGATTGGTTGTACTGCCATCATGCTGCGATTTACGTTGCACTGTTTTGTTAGGCTTGCGGCCCCGTGCATCCGATTTCAACAGGCGTTTCTGTAGGGATGCCCTCCTTAGCCTTTGGCTGTCTCCAGCCTATCTGCAAGGCAGCAGTTGTTTGTGATCAGAGTTGTCTCTCTTATGGAAGTTGTCTTACCAGACTATCGAGTCTTCACTACTCGTGTCTATAGGGTGCGATGATGATATGTGAGATGAAATATGAGATATATGATATGGACTGGTTTACCCGGAAGAGAGGCAGGCCAGTGTGTCTGTACCCCAGGATCGTCACGTCCTGCCAGAAACGTAGCATTTGCATGTGAGTGGGGTATCTCTTTCTCCTTTTAATTTCGTGGCTTCTATGCAGAGATGGTACGCCTAGCATTCCCCGCCACCTGGGATGTTGACACAGTGGGGCAGGTGTGCAATGTCCGCTGGTCTGCATCTCTTCTGCATCCAGCAAGCTAGCTATATGGCTGGTAGCGTACATAAGTAGGTATCGAAGCAGAAGTGCATTTAACCAGGGGAGAAGCCTGGTAATGTCACAGATATGTTGTTCGCCTAGTGTGCGGACAGATCTCATGGTCATTGGTTGAGTCTAGATAGTTCACATTGAGGTGGCTGCTCTACTGTTTTCGACACCCCGACCAGGAACTAAGTCTTATGTTGGTGGTTTCGCACCCCATCGCCGTATTAGGTGAGTATCAAGCAGCTACCCGCCCGCTTTGATCGGCGGACGGCAGAGGCCTCTTTCTGCGGCTCTACCGGATAGGGCTGGGGCGCGAGCCCCAGGTCACGAACATGTAGAAGCCTCCCATTGCAGTGGTGCTGAGAATTTGGGCGGGATTGCGGCTTACATGAGTTCGGCCGTAATCCCCCACATGGTAGCCTCGCGCCATAGGCTTATCAGCCTGGTACGTGAACCTCTCGATATGAGCTGGTTTTCCGTAGCAACGCCCTGTCATTAGTAGGGTAAAACTGACTTGTCTTCAGATGGTCTATTTCCAGCGGCGTCCTGTTCAAAACTGACCACAAAAAAAACAGTTGATAATGTGTGCGTTCAACTGCCGTTATATGTGCTTTACGTCACAACTTAGCCACGTTGTTGACGAGAGCAGTAGAATCGATTACGACATCATCGGTCTCTCTGAGACAAAAAGAGAAAAGGAACTGTCAGCCTTTGGGAAAATGGCACGGACGTTTACCTAGGAGCCCTGCAAAAAAAATTCGACATCAGAAGGAGGATTCTGTATTGCCCCCTCCTCCCGCACCCCACGTCAGTACTCCCTAGAGAAATATGCAGTTGTTTATGCATACATTGTTGGGGGATGGGGGGGGGATGGGTTACTTACTGAGAAGAACGGACGATCATTGGAGCACAGCGACAGCCATAGGGTACCCTAAAGAACAGAAACGACCACCATCCCTTTGGTCCGACTCCCATATATCCCGGTACAACATTTACGATGCCACAGATGGACGACTCATTCTCCACTGGTCCACCGTGGCCCAAAGCAGAGATTGTTGGAAGAGAAGTTGGGACCGGCAACGGTGTAACCACCGCTGAAGAACGGGTAATCCATTAATACGAAAACTAATTATTCAATACAAAAATTAATAACTAAATACGAAAGTTAATGATTCAATACGTAATATATGATTCAATACGAAAAAAAGGATACAATGAGAAAGATAATTATTAATACGAAAGATAAAGATTCCATTCGAACGATAATAATTCAATACGAAAGATAACAATTCAATACGAAAGAAAATGATTCAATAAGAAAGCAAATGGTTCAACACGAATGTTAATGATTCAATCCGAAATATGGTCATGCAGTACAAATGATAATGTTTCAATTCGAACGTGAATGATTCAATAATATAGAGATAATGGTTAAAAAAGAATGAACATGATACAATGCAAAAGATGCTGATTGAATGCAAACTCTAATGATTCAATAAAAAAGATAATCATTAAATAAAAAATTGAAATGATACAATAAGATACATGATGATTAAATTAGAAAGATAATGGCGCAATAATAAATATGATAATTACATAAGAAATATAGTGATAATGTAAGAAATTTGATAAGTATATATGAAATACATGGATATAATAATCCAAATGATGATATAAAATAAAGATATTGATACAATACAAAAGATGATAAATAAAAAAGAACAATACTGATACAATAAAAAATATGAATATTGGATAGGAACGTCAAAGATACAAAACGAAACATAATGATTAATAAAGTAATATAAAGATACAATAGGACAGATAATGATCAAAAAAGACAAATGATAATTAAATAAAAAGGATACTGATCTAATTAGACAAATGATATTTACATACACAGATAATGATCTAATAAAAAAGATGATCATGCAATAAGAAATGTGATGATACGATTAGAAAGATGACATGCAATAGGTAAGATAATAAAATAAGGAAGATAATGACCTAATTACACAATACAAGTCCGTCGATTCTTTTACTGGACACACCACTTACATCATCAAGCTAGCATTCACGGCCCTGTGCTGATCTGTCTGTTTGTCTCCAGACTAATAACACAATTGCAAATAGCCAACGCTTTCTAAGCCTGAGCTCATCTTACGACTATACACGTGCTGAAAAGAAATTAGCGCCAGACAGTCAGTCCCTTCCTGCCATGCAGCTACCTATGTCATCCATGCTCTTCACCTACTAATGGATTTGAAACGGGAGTTTGACCGTCCTCTACACATTGCTAGCATTTACCCCAGCGCTGCCTTTGACTCTGTCGATAATATAGCATTTTGGAGAGCATTGAAACATGTTGGAGCTACCAGCGGTCCGAGGAAACTAATCGAGGAGCGTCCATGCATCACTGATGATTTTGTTGACATTGGCAGCAAACAAAACTCCGCTGTACGAATCAGCACAGACATCATTCGAAGTGCCGGTCTGGCGGATGCTTGTATTATTATTGGATCTGAAGCCAGCAGATATTTTCTCTGGCAAAAAATCTACACATTTACATAGCATTTGTCGTCATTTACTTTCTGTTCGGATCCAAACGCAAAACAATCTGAAGCGCATTGAAAAATATAAACAAGCAGGCAACGGCGCATCCATGCAATTCACTGGTATGGCAGGGATTCAAACGACAAAGTTACCCTGACAAACATACTTCAAAAGGGCGCCATTTACCATGTTAAACCGTCGTGGCTTGGACTTATTTGGACATGCGACCCGTGTTTCAGGGGATGTTCTTTTCTTCCAGACGAGCTCTTAACAGCAACACTATTAATATTAAAGGTTGGAAGCGAACTACTATATTATTGGCACGCTACTTCGGCTGTTCACGTACTCTCTAGTTGGGTCAAATGTGGCCAGCTCCATCTTCATTGAGTGCAGTCGACCACTCAGCGTTTTATTGACTTTTGATACGATGTGTTTTTGCCGTCTAAAGTGGTCTACCTACCTATCTTCAAACTTAGAGTGTGAAGTGTATGTTAAACACTGTTTCGTTTATCAAAAACATATGTTGAGTTAATTATGGATCCATTTATTTGCAGACACGGTTTCATGAGTAATAGTTTGTTTTTGTTTTTACTTTACTTTACTTTAACCTAGCTAGTCCAGTGCACAACATTCGCTGTCTCTTCCCAAATTACTATGCAAACATACCAGCACTTATTTTGAGTAAAAGGATTATAATTGGTTATACCAAAAGACCTGCACAGAACATTGTAATTACTCTCTTAGACACGTGTTATGACAAACATAGCAATATGTGATCTGAATCGTGTAAGTTAATGTACGAGGTGTGTTCAGAAAGGATCCCGTTTTATTTTTTTTTTCTGCTGGAACAAATGAACCAGCATGGGTTTCCCGCACGCATATTGCTTCAGTCGCCAGATGTCAGCCTGAACATGTGGAGTATAGTGAGCACATGTCAGGTTTTCATTCAACAGGTGCGCATCAATGTCAAAAGTCAAGTCGACTGTCTTCTTTTACTTCTGCGGCGTTGTGCTTCCTTACTACACACCACCCGGTCCTAACATTACTACAGATTAATTCCTGGAGGTCAACCGTCGAATTCGTGATGATGTTTGGCACAAAGGACCGGACCTGATGACAGAGAATATGTCAGCTCCATCATGACAACACAACCACCCATTCTGCGCTTCTGATTCAAACTTTTTAGGTCGAACCCAACATTTCTCTGGTTCTACAGACTCCATAGTCTAATGTCGCCGAAGCCATACATTCAATTGCAAGGGACACGATTTGAGTCACAAGAAGACGATATGCAGAATGTGACGACCCAACTGCACTCCATTCCCTAAAAAAGCCGTCGTGAATTGCTAACAAAAATGGCGGGACCGCTGTGAGAAGTATGTGAAGTCCAAGGAAGCGTACTTTAAAGTAGATTGCGGTTTACAACCTCCAGGTGAGTCATGTAATTGTCTGGCCTACATGCAAATTACATTATCAACACACCTCGTACGATCTGCTTTACATAAAATCAATAGATCAGTCCATCAATACATCGCAATCTTATTGTAAAGAACTGATTGATTGATTGTCATCCTGCCAGTTTCAAGAAACAATGGACCACGCTGGTTAGGTCACAGTCAGTTATTGCCCTAGCATACGCCCCACACGTTTGTAGTTTTCATCTTGACTCATCTTGTCTTCCACTGCCTGTAGACCGACAAACAACGCCTGCCTCCAGTCCAGTCTGTCCTTGGCAAGTTCCTCCCTGTTGCAGGTGTTCATAGGAAACGCCTTCAGAGCACATCTTTGTAGCGGAGGAATTATTTACCCTGCTTACGCTTGCCCGTAGTCAGATCCTCGCGTAGGATATATTTGGGTATTCGGCCATCATCCATTCTGCACACGTGACCAAGCCATCGCAAGTAGCGTTGGCGGAAAATCGTAACTAAGCTGACAATCTTTTCACGAGCTTCACTTCGTTGTCACTCTGTACTCAATCACATTCCAACAATACGTCTCAGGCAGCGCATATTAAACGCATTTAGCCTTTTTTCATGTGAGGCATACATATTCCATGTTTCGCTTCTATCGAACAGGATACTAATTAGACATCATCTGTACACAGCAAACTTTGTGGAGATGGTCAACATGTTATTATTCCACATTATGCGAGAGCCTGGCATGTGATGAACAGGCCATTGCTAATCGTTTCTGCAGCTCTGCGTCCAGTGAAAGGTTGTCAGTGATGATAGATCTGAGGTAGTTGAAATGATTTAATCGTTTAAGACAATGAATTGATGATCTGCACCCTGCCTGAGCCATCACGTTCGTCTTCTCTACGCTGATGGCGAGTCCAATCAAATCAAATGATTTTGTCAACCTGTTTTTCGACTTCGGTGTCGGCGACAAGAGAAGCATCGTCTGAGAAGAGCATATCCCGAATGTAGTCTCCCTGCTCTTACTTTTTGCTTGCAGTCTGGCTAGATTGAATAGTCTCCCATCTGTCCTAATATGTAGAAAGACCTTATATGTGGCAGTTCCAAAGGCGTGTCTAAGCACGATGGAAATAAACATGTCGAATGGAGTCGGAGCCAGGACATACATATGTATAACTCCGATGTTAATGTCGAAGGCCTCAGGTTCCAAACCGTCATGCAGCACTCTACCTTTCATGCCCAGATAAAAAGACCAAATCATGCTCAGTAGTTTTTAATGGGTAGCCAACTTTAGACAATACTTTAAAAGGACCCTCTCGGTTTATCAGGTCGAATGCCTTGGTGATGTCGATAAGGCAAGAAATAGTGGTCTGTGTTTTTCTCTGCATTTCTCTTGCATTTGTCTCAGTGAACAGATTATATCAACGGTCAATATCCCTGCTTGAAAACCACACTGAGCCTGCGGATGCACACTGTCAGCCATCTTAAGCAACCTGCTCAGGATTATGCGAGCATACACTTTACCAACGGTGTTGAGGAAGAATATTCCTCTGTAATTGTTGCAGTCTCCTCTGTCTCCATTTGTTTGTGTACTGTGATTATATTGGTGTATCTCATGTCCTGTAATAACGCCCCCTTATCTCACCACTAGCGGATAAGTTCGTACATGTGTTGAAGAAATACGTTCTCACGGCATATGATGATTACTGCTGGAATGCCTTTTCTACCGTCTGCTTATCCTACAGGCATTTCCTCAATAGCGTTTACCAAATCTTGTATGTTCGGCTTATCGTCAAATTCCTGCAAAACTTGCATAATCTCAATTTCGTTTAGAGTAGAGTCTGCCAGCACGTTATTAAAGGTGTACAATACTGAATAGTGTTCGGCCGATCACTTCATTGGCATATTTAAGAATAAATTGGATGCACATAGCTTGTAGAGTATAGTGATGAAATTCTAACTGGTTGTATACAGTCTATGCAGGGTCTTCTAAACCAGTATAAAGACGTTAAATTAGTTAATTAATATCCATGTCCAAAATAATCTCACCATTATTATCACCCGAATAATCGCTGGATTGTGTAGCGATGGACATAGAGTACAATGTCAGCAAAACTGTCGGTTCCAGTGTTGTAGGATTCACCTAAGTAGTAAACGATCAGTTTGTTGTAAAAGATTGATGTATGGACTTAATGACGGTGTCACACTTGTAGTACAGGAAAAAGGCAAATGAGTTCGACATGGCGTCAAAGTGAGTATCCTGCCCGGTGATAGTGAAATCAAACCCGACTTGCGCTGTGTTGGTCATCAACATTATGCTGTGTTATCTCCGTTCGTGCTTACAACCACTTTAGAAACTAACCTCCGCTGCCTTGCAGCAATATCCACTTGTAAAACATAGACCTTTAACAAACACAAGGTACGTCATTTAACATTGATCCGTCTTTTTTGTATGTATACTGTTCCTGTTGATTAACTGTTCTACATGTTTGGGTAGCCAGTCCATTTAGTAACCAACCCTCTTATGTGTCTCTTACATAATGCCTTGCAACATACAGTGTTACTATTTTGTACTCCTATTTTGCGTTCAGTTTATTATTTTTTTAAAAATTAAATCCAACACAGAGGTAATACAGTAAGTGAAAGCATTGGGTAAATATCCCAGTGTTTACAATGTAGACATGTTACAATGGATGCAAAACGAACACTATAACAGATGATATTTCTATCAACATTGTGCTAATAGAGCCACAATTGGACATTGCCAATCACAGATAAAAGAGACATTGTAACAAGAGAGATCACATATTTTCGCAGACTGCTTGGAGTAGCAATAATGGATAGAATCAAAAATGAACATATTAGTAAACAATATGGTACAACACCAGTGCTTGACTTTATCAAGAGACAGCAAAGCAAATGGTTCCGGAATGTAACACGTTAAACACCAAATAATATCCCCCAGAAAGAAATGCTATACATATATAATAGATACATAACCTAGGTCCGACCATGCAAAAGATGGATAACAGAAATAACAGAAGCAGTAAAGTTTCCCGTGTGTGAATCACATACAACGGCCCGATCAATAAAACTCTTCATAAACTGACGCTGAAATGCACAAGCAGGACACAAGCAAAAAAAGGGAAAGAAGAAGTACACGAATTAGAAAATCTATGGATCGGAAGCTAACAAGAACATATTCCGGGTAAGCCCTAAACCTATGTGCAGAACATAACATAATTTTCAGTAACGCTTTCTATCAACACTGTTTAAATTAAATGCTCATGTAGTATGGATGGAACAACACAATTATCCATACCATTGAGGCCTTTCTTTAATTCGTCACGTTATTTTCATTAGATTCATTTGATGTAATACATTAAAAAAACAATATTTTCTGAATCATTTGCCTACACTATAATTTGTTCCAAATAAAAATGTAAAACCGATATATATATCCCTTTTTTTAAATTTGATTTGATTTCATAATGCCCTTTATCTTCTTCCAATCACGCACATTTTCAATTTAACAATAATCTATGTCATTGACAATAACAAACCTTTAATTGCTAAAATACGGCATTTTTTATTGTGTACACCATACGTGATGGTCAGAACCAAGGATGCGGCAGTGAAAAAGAAAGCTGACAACAGCCAGTGACTCATAGCTGGCTGCTCGCATCAGGGTCAGTGATCCATAACTGACAAATACCCTATTCTACCTCTAATTTGTGACCCTGAAAACAGACTGCAGCCATGCTACCTGGCTAAGAGATTAAGCATCGAGAAAGGAAAGTAAAACAAATCCCTAAAATTACATCGGATGTGTTGAACCCAAAAGCACAGGTACTGCAGCCTTGCTATAATCTACGACATATTGCCGCATATCAATTATTCAGAATAAACGGCAAAAAAGACAAATGTTGGACAAATAAAAACACTGACAGGACAATGTATTCATACAAATTGGTGTATTAAAGATGTTAGAAGATTTGCATAGCAACACAAAGAGCACATGAGAATATGGACATAGCATTTTCAGGAAGTAATAAATTGACCAGTTTCAGAATATGCTTCATACACTCAATCGGTTAATTGTATGAGGCCAACTAAAAAATACATCTTTGAAGCTATTTTTCTTCTGAAAGAGTAAATCCATTGAACCAGATGGTATCTCAGCAGAAAAAAAATCAAAACAACCATTAAAACTTCAACAGAGTTATACCGTTGTAAATAGAAAGCACCAGCAAACTGGAAAAACATACAAAATAGTTCAATTGCTGGAAAACGAGGGATCTGCAATGGTGTCAAATGTATAGGTGTAGGAGATTGAACTAGGCTATTTTAGAATGACTAAAATAGGGCATGTATAAACAGTTTAGGCATGCGATGACGCAAACGGTCCTGATTTGTCTTGCACACACTGTGGAAGATGCTTCTCTGTCCGAATTGGTCTCACGAGTCACATTCGTTACCGGCATGGACTGTAGTTGCACACCTATTCAAAGCACAATTACCATCGTCTGACAAGACGGAAAGAGTTAACGATACATATATATATATATATATATATATATATATATATATATATATATATATATATAATTGACGTATCTGGGCAGCAAGCAGTTACATCAATGATGAGATGTCAAGCAGAATAGCAAGGACCAGCATAGTCGTTTGTAGAATCCGCTCGATGGTGTGGGAAAGTAGTGGCATCAGCGTCAATATCAAACTCAAAATCGACCATGCCAACATCATTCCAACTATACTCTTTGCCTGCGAAAGCTGAACAATATACTCAGGGCATGCGATGAGGCTAATCACGTCAACACATATTGCATGAGGCACATTTTCTACATTCGATGTGAAGATTGTGTCACTGACATCACGGTACTATCGAGGGCAGACATGCACTTCATCCATGCACTGTTTTAAAAATCATAACTAGGATGGGCGGTATACTGCATTCGTATGCCGAACGAATGGCTCGCACAGAAGCTCATCTACGGTGAGCTGAGAGAGGGATGGCACGAGAAAGGGCGCCCAAAGAAACGTTTATAAGACAATCTGAGGGAATCACTGGACAGTTGTCAGATATGTCAACACCTGGAAATGTATTCCACAAAACATATCTGCCTGTAGAAGCGCAGTCACAGAGTGTGTACCTACCATAGAAGACCTACGTATTGTAATAGTCAAGAGCAGACGCCAGACTCGGAAATCACAACCAGCGGCAACACCATCACCTTCTACTGACCTCGTGTGCCCGTTGTACAGCAGATGTTTTCGTGACCGCATTGGTCTGTTCAGCCCCATGCGCACCCACACCCAACAATGAAATCTGTGACAAGGATAATGTATGCCGCCCTCACCGACAACGATGGGTAACTATTATTATTATTATATATACACATTTCCTTGGTCGCTCCACTTCTGCACAACCCGCCCATTAGGGTTTGCTAGATAATACATCAGCCTATTTAATACGCTGGGTTCGGAGTGGCGTTGTTCTAGTCCATGATTTCTGATGTATTGCCTTTTGTCGTGATTCCAGCCGACACTCGGTTGTACGGTTCGTCTGGATCCGATTCTTTGCTAACATGATTGCCGTGGTAGGCAATATTCGTTCATCCTACTGACCCGGCTAGACCACAACAGTTGAGATAACTTCTCTGGAGTCTTTAATGACTGGGCCTAGAGATCTTGCATTTCTGAATTATCTCTTCTTGATACTTGGACAAGCTCCCATACATATCCCATTTTTAGGGTTTGCAACTATTTTCTAGTTTTTTTTGTTATTGGTCATGACTCATGTATATACAATAAAAAAACGTTTAAATTTATGTAGTGGAATTCAGTCATGTGTGTTTTCTTTTTTATTTCTGATTTTGCTTCTGTGGAATCTATGAAAAGATTAAAACATGTACCATTTGTTGTCCTTCGAGTCGCAAACATGCTAGGCAAAAGGTCCTTTCTGGTTTATTACAGGTTCAATGTTTTTTGAGATTAACTTAACTGAAATTAAAGTCGGTATACTGGTTTAGAAGACACTGCATATTCTGTATATAACCAGTTTCATTTGCATTACCTTTCCCTAAAAGCTATGCACATATAATGTATTTTTTCTTAAATCAATTCATTGTCCCTGTCCCCAGTACTTCCTGTGGCAATGCATTTCAAGTATTCACCACTCTCAGAATACAAAAAAATATTTTCTATTATGATCTGGACTGTTCTTTAGTTAATGTGTAGCTATGCCCTCTTGTTCTTGTAGGTGGTTGTATTTTGAAAAAAATAGAGTTATAGTCGAATGTATCCGTTCCTTTAATATATTATCAACCTGTATTAAGTCATCTGGAATGTTTCTCTTTTCTAGACACTGTAGGCCGGTTTCTTTGAGTCTGTCCTCAAAACTGTAATTCTGGAATCCCACTATCAGCTTTGTCACTCTTTTGTCGGTCTTTTTTTTATATTAGCATACATAGTTTCATAACATTAATGTAATCGTGAACATACTAGTCATGTTTCATTATACTTGCTTACAACGTGTACTAATACATTATTGCATAATCTTATCAGTGATATGTGCATATTCACTTGTATCTGTGTTAAAGTCAAATGATCTAAATCGGACTTGTAATCCTGCTGAATATTATTGGTCAAGTCTCATAAGGAGTCATTTATTGAAGTTAAAACTGCATCGTGACAATGGTCATATATTTTATCGTTTACTAGAAACGTAAATGACGGCAAAAAATAAATAAATCTTCATTATTCGAACGCTGCGCATGTACTGGCAATTCGCTATACTTACGGTTATTCCAAAAAAGGAAAATTTAGTCGCTGGGCGACCGAATGGAACATATGCTTTAGATGTCGATTTTTATTAAACAGTACGGAACTATACGTTTTGAGCGCTATAGATTTTGAACTAATGGGAATGTGAATGGTAATTTACAACACAAGGGCATCGTGTATATACTTACGCCCATACAATGATATGTGAGTGTATTTTCATACATATAAGTAGCTGCATGCATATGAGTGCACGTGTACGCTGATGTGCGTGTAACGAAATGGGTATGCATGCTGTATGTGTATTGAACTGTATAATAATATGACAATAAAAATGCCATAGTTTGTAACACAAATAGTTTTTATTTTAAGAGTTAGAAACATACGAGATTTGAATATACATATTTTACAATTCACATGTTGCAATGTTTTTCATTGTTTTTCAATTAAGTCTCTGTTCAGCACTTTCCGTATATGCATGCTCTGCTCAATACCAATGTATCGCGACCTCGCAGATTGTATTCTAGCTCTGGCTGCGTTTCTGTAATTGGTATTCTGAAAAAGTGTCGTTGAGTATTACGATAAAATAGTTGAGTATTATGTAGAACATCATACTATACAAGGTCATGACAAAGAGTTTTCCAACTACAGCAATGTTAGCCGTTGGGACAACAGTAGCCGTTTCCAACATTGAAACAGTGACTGTCATAGATGAAACAGTAATAGATTTGTAATATGCTAAATACGATTGAAACAGCAGACATCCTAGTAATGCAAATGCAATTATGAAGATCACCGGAATGAATAATGTTTGGGCCGCTGGTTTTATCATATCTAGAAATGCGGCCATTTGTTTATAATCTCTGTTGAAAAAGAAAATAATTCATCGTTTAGTGGTATGTAAAGTTACAATATATAATTGTCCAAACATCTCATAATAAAAAATAAGAGACTGATGTAACATCACAACATGGTAATATGGCTTAAAAAAACATGTGGACGTATGTTACAGTGAACGTATGATAGCACAAAAAGCAACAACTAACAAAAGTTAAAGTAACAACCACACATTAATGTATTGTGGTAAAATGATCAATATATGACTCTGAAATGTTTCTTTAACAACGTCCTTCAATTCTTTATCTTAGTGTTCTAAAGCATTGCTGTCTCCGGTTGTAAACTGAAAAAAGCTGGAATGTTTGGGCACATTCAATTCCCTGCTACCAAATCAATGTATTACCTATATATGTGGTATGCACGTTATTTGTTCCACTTTCTGTTGAATTTCTTCAAGTATAACTATTCATCTTTAGTAACGAGGACTACTTTTCAAAAGTTTTTGCTTTCGTATTGTGTGATCATTGGCTTTCCGTGTCCCATCATGTTCAATGTCTGACATGTGTATAAATATACTGTAAAATATTTGTCTTATTTCTTCGGTTGGTGTTTGGTGATATCTCAGTAATGATACCATATAGCATGTCACCAGGTAAATATGCTGATCAGTGAATGAGATGTAGATGTCAGCGACTCAAAACTGTCTACTAATGTAAGGAGCAGCGTCGTAGAGCTGTCAATATCCGTATCCACCCCAAAGTGGTGATCCTGGTTAACAGGCTGCAACAGAGCAGATTGGTTAAAGAGAAAGGAGCGAAGCTAACCTGGTACTAAGAAACGTCTCGCTGAAGTTTGCGTTTATAGGGACGAAAGGTGCATACATTTTAGTTAAGCCGTAAACTACAACACAGAGAATTCAGATCTTTGGACTATATCCTACTACCATTTTATAATGTTCTATTCATTAAATCCATCTTACAAGTGTGATTAAGGATGCAATAATATAATTTTAAACTAAGGTTTATCAAATGGGTCAGCACGATGCCTATTACCAGTTTAACCGAAGAGAGCAGGTCGTTGTCTTCAGACTTCGCACTGGCCACAATAGACTGAGGTACCACCTATTCAACAAATTGAAGATAGGGTGTACCGACGAATGCCCGTGCGGTACTGGTAAAATGACCGCTGAACATTTTCTGCAGAACTGCCCGACATACGAGGATCAGAGAGAGCAGATGTGGCCATTACCAGTGGAACTGCAAGACAAGCTCTATGACAGTGGCGACAGCCTCAGGATGACCGCCGCTTTTTTCGAAAAAATAATGGTTACTGTCTGACTGCGTACGCAGAAGAAGAAGAAGAAATGGGTTAGCTGGTTTGCCGCATATGTTATGCTGCCCTTATCAATAAAGGGCAAAATACGAGATAGTGAACATACCTGTTCAAAACTGATGGTACCTGACATCCATGTGTGCATCTGCATGACGTCATCAAGTAGTTTTGGTTGTTACTAATATAATAGTTTGTGTAATCGGTGTTGCCCCAAATAATTATGAAAGTAGTTAATTGTTTAAACACGTGACCATCACAATCTTATCGCACTGGTAACCTGTCCTAAATCACGCCATTTGTGTTGTCCCTCATTCCACAAACTACTTCGTCCATTTCTTTACTTCTCAATATGTCGATCTATTCCAATTAACCCACCCATCTGTCTCCTCAAGTCTCTTCCACTGCAATATAGCTTCCACCTTAATTCGTTTTGTCTTTCTTCAACGTAATGCCCTCCCTGCACACCCCCCCCCCCAATTGTTAATCTCACCTAATCAATCATGTGTTGTTATTTAATGCGCACAGAGAGTAAATTTACTCTTTTGTGCGCCTGAAAAGGACGTTAAGTAGCGGATTGTAGTAGCTTCCCTCATATCCCGCGCATGCTGATGAAGGCGGACAACGATCCTTCAGGCGGTTGTACTACGATTTACGTCATATGTGTGGTACTCACTACTATATAGATCACATCACGTCAGCCAGGCTGGCTTAAAGACAATATGTTCCCATGGAGCGCTACAGAAAAGATATCGTGATCTTGGTCAATGTATTGTTCCTGACCCTGCCGCGACGTCCTGGTCAGTAGTTGGGCCTCACAAGACAAAGAGTCACAGTTCCTCAATCAACCCCTTATTAGCATGCAATTCTATAAACTAAAATGGTGTCTAAAAGAAAGATTAACAGTTGTATATGTTACCGTCGAAGGACCGTACATAGGCCTATGCGCATGGGCCGTATTGGTATTACGACGTCGCAAATGTATAATTTACAAGGTATCTCACGGTTACACAATTTAGCGATGACCTACGTTACATAGGCCGTCTGACTGAGAAAATCATTTAAAACGTCACATTCTACTGCGGACTAAATAACGAAGCTCATATTGTGTTAACATTTATAATCAATCCAAGCTTCACATAGAGGAATACAAGCACATTGCCGGTACAAAGCCTAACACATAATTATTGAGAGTGATGCTTTCACAAAATCCTGCTATGAAACCAACTGCATTTACAGTATTGTTTCCCGAGCACGGTATTAAAGTTGCATATATAGTTTGCACATACACGTTCCGTTATTTAGTCAGCTGTGAGAGGTAACGTTTACACGGGATTTATATGTGAGTGATAAGGCATGTATATACAGTGGGCTGTGATTTTGCTAAGCAAATAAGGTATGCAGTAACGATTTGCCGGTAAATAATAGTGTTCTGTACATAATCATATACACACAACTCTTAAATAGACCGATCTAGGGACTTTAACATTCCAACTCGATATATCAACTCGTCTCTTCAACTAAACTACCTCTTCAACCCATCAAATCTGTCAGTCTCTCCCACCTTCCCTCAAATTGCCCATTTATTTGTTCTTTCTACCAATCGAAAATCTCTTCGCTCTTTGACATGAATGTCTCTTTTTTTGTAAGCTTTAATACTCAGCTTCGTCTTTTCTATTTATGGTGTTATCTATTAGCACATGTTCCCGTTTTTTGTGACACAACATACATAAATGCATCGATGGGAAAATAATTGTGAAAAACTACGCCAAATATTAACGGATACGTACCTTAACCTAATGAAAACTTTCAGTAAACACATAGCCACCAGGATACAACTTACAAGTACGAATGTGTCTGTGGCCTTTGCAAAGCTTATGAAGTCAATATAGAGTGAGTCATCGCTCTCGCTGATATATGCCTCTTTAATCTGATTTAACTGGTAATGATTAACATTTATATAACAGCTTAATGACATAATTACAAATATCTAAAGATCAGAGGTAACAACAAATGTAAAACACGGCACTATTGAATTAAAGTATTATTCTAGAAATAAATAAGTAATCCGCCTTGGCAAAAAGGGTCAACAAGCTCTCAATAAATAGCAGAGGAGAGGAGTCTATACGTTTCAGCTTGGAGCTGCACGTTCGGTGAGAAGCATGGTTATTTCCAGGAACAAATGTCATAAGTCTTTGAGCTGGTACATTTTAAGAGAGTTGGCCACATGACCGAAATAATAGTCATGACGCCGGGAATGCTCTCAAGTTGTGTCCTTCGGAAGACCTTGGTGCTGGTGACTAAGTCATACTAGCGGACTACACTGATACGTCGTTGTTTGCTTAAGTGGAAGGCCTTGAACCACTTCCAATCTTTATGTAGAACCATCATGGTTTCAGAGACAAGCAATTGAGTGTGACGGTCCACGATCGAAAGAGACGGAGCTGAATTTCCAGTGACAGTCTCTTCATGGACCTGACAATGTGCACATAGTTCATGGATGACACATTATAGATGATCTTCAGATACATGTTGTGTTAATACATACATCGGATGCATGCTTCTCTACGTGCAAATTATATCATCCGTTAAATGGCAAAGATAATAATATTGGCTGACTTTCGGTTTTATCCACTTGTGGAAAAGACTTTTGGAGTTAACTCAGAGAGTAATCCATGAGCCAGAGTACCGTATGCAGTCATGTATTGCACTCAATGCTAGTCGGACAATTCCTGCAACGCCTGCTTCTATTCGTTTCCTTGATTATATCAGATGGTTAGGGTTGGGGATCTAATGACTGGGTAACATTAATCATCGCTTCAATGTGCACATGAATGCATTAGAGAAAGATAAAGTCAGATATCAACCCCCGACGAAAAGCCTACACTGAAGCTTTGCTGCTGGAACGTTCGCATCAAGGCCACAGGTATAACAGAAAACCTTCATGCGATAAACAATGTTCGCACCATGACCACAGATATATCATAAAACCGTCATACGATAAACGATGTTCGCACCATGGCCACAGGTATAACAGAAGAGTTCCAGACGATACACACTGTTCGCAAGGTCTCAATAATAAACGTTGAAATCAAAATGTTTCTGATCAACATCATCTCCCTCTAGGACACGTGACTGACCGAATATGTGTCCCTCAGGGAAACAGATTACACATTCTTCTGGCAAGGAAAAGGAGTTAAGGACAAACGATAACACGCTATCGATTTCGTCAATAAAAACTCGCTTCTAAGAATTGTAGAGCTATGTCCAATTAGAAAGAAGAGATTATTATCTCTTCATCTCTCTGTATCCGATGCCCCCGTTATTATGATCGGTGTGTATGCTCCTTCACTTCGCGTTACAAATCACTCCAATGACGAGTTCTATCACCAACGGAACTCACTCATCACGAGAATTCCTGATGAGTAACACCTGATTTACAAGAAAGTCCACAGCGGAGCTGAAATCTGCAACTGGTGAGACTATTCTGGACAATCCTATGCAGCTGAAAAAAAGGGTTGAACACGATTCAGTCTAGTACACCTGTAATAGCGTTGTAGCAGGCTCAGATCTTAACAACATTTAGCTTCTGCAGATACTGATGGAGCTTGACGATTTACCGAGCATATACTAATTGGGAAACGCTCTTGGTGGCATGCCAGTGGGAATTGACCCCGGAAGATATGGCATTATAGAAGAAAACATCAAATGCGGCGGACACATTTTGTCTAATATATGTATAAACATGTATGCCAGTTATGGCATGAGGGCTCTATATCACAGGACATGACAGACGCCGAAATAATCACCCTGATGGGGAAGACTGCACACACATTACAGGGATATATCGCTACTTAACACTAACGGCAAAGTGTTTACTCGTGTTATCTTGAGCAGACTGAGGAAGCTGGTCGATAGGATGTACTCAGCGTCTCAGTGTAGTTTTCGCGCAGAGCGGTCTTCTCACTGAGACAACTTCGCGAGGAATGTAGAGAACAAAGTGAACCTAGACCCATAGACTTCAGCAAGACGTTCGAACTTGTCAATAGAGATGGTTTCTTTAAAGTACTGTCCAAAGTTGGCTACCCACCTAAACTACTGAGCATGAGTAGGTATTTTGACGTAAACATGAAAGGGTCAGTGTAGCACGACAGTCAGGATTGTGAGGCCTCTGACATTTACAGCGGTTGTGCTCAGGCGTCAGCTCTATTCGCTATTGTCTTTGTCATCGTGCTGAAACACGCGTTCGGAACTGCTACATAGGTGGTCTTCCTGTAATCTAGGTAATATACTATATTATTCAATCTAACCAGACGGTGTGCAGCTATTAAGAGAAAAGAGAATGTCGTTCGGGATGTTCTCTTCGGACACTGTGTAGCCATGGCCGCCACACTGAAGCCGAGTTACATATCCTCATTAATAAGTTAGCAAAATCATGTAATCTATTTGGACTCACCACCAGTTTACACATGATGAATGTAATGGCTCGGTGGGTGTTCCTACAAGTATTATCTTAAGTGGTCATAATCTGTTAAAAGTAAACAATGTTATCTTCCTCGGATCTACCATTACCGGCGACCTTTCACTGGACGCAGAGCTGCAACAGAGATTAGGAATGATCTCAACAGCATTTACCAGGCTCTCACAGAGAGTGTGGAATAACCACATGCTAACCATCTTCACAAAGGTTGCTGTGTACAGATTGTGTGTGCTTAGAACCCTGCTCTGAGTCAGCGAAACGTCGATGCAGCACGCTTCACATGAAAACAAGTTAGATGTTTTTCATATTAACCGATTGGGGCACACACTTGAAATTTCATCACGTGACAGAGTAACAAACAGCTACGCATTGGGCCGTGTAAAGATTGCCAGTTAAGTACCATCCTCCAACATTGACGCTTGCTGTGGATTGATCACGTGTGCAGAATAGAGAACGGGACTTTCCTCCGATACAAAGACGTATAGAAGCGTGACCTAAAAACGTTATATATGATCATATGTGACTGGGAGGAACTCTCCAAAACAGACCCAGTTGGAAGCAGGCGCTGTGTACTGGTCTGCCGGAAGAGGAAGCCACACTGTGCGGCGATAGCAATGGCTACTACTGACTAATGCCGTACTCTAACGTGAAGTTCATCGTCTCTCGAGACTGACATGAAGACAATCATAAATATGGTGTGCCGATTGGGGATTATTTCCGTTGATCACCACTCATTTATCTTCTGTTAGGTGGGTGTACTTTCCATCGAAACCTAGCTCTCCCATAACATTTATTACTGCAACTCTTTCAACACTATAACAAACGTTATTATATTCCACACACACATGGCGACGGGGCATGTTCTTAGTTCATAGTCGACCTGTACTTCTACAGGCGCATATACCCCTGTGCAGGTCTCAACTCTGGTATGAGCTGGATGTACCGGAAAGAGGATTTCCTGTTGATTGCGCTAGGCTCGAGCTTCTTATTACTCCGCTAGTTTGGGACAAGTGCCGCGTAGGGTGGTTAAACGATTTGCGAATCATCTAGCCATGGCGGCGTTATGCTATGTTACACATTGTGTCTCCTCTTACGACATTATATTCTCTATTATATGGAGGTAGTTCTATTCGTGTCCTTGGTATACACAAAGACTCTGGCCGTGCTCCAGACATGTGAACGTATCATATTCTTGCCATCAGTTAGTATATTTTATGGAACAGCCTATTTTGCTGCGTGGCCTCTCTTGTAGAATACCTTATTACGCGGTTGATTTGCGTCTCTCTAGTGTATATGTAGATGATAATAAGCAGATTGGGCGATAGTTCGTCAGCTTTTACTATATTATTTTTAATAGATGTGGGATGCGTTTTGAAGTCTTCCACTGGTTCAGAAATTGGCATATATAAAGACAGACGTTAAATAGTAAGGACAATTGACGAGCACGTGTAATTTCCACAGCCTGCAGAAGTTATACAGTGATCCAATCTATTCCATTTGCTTTGCCTTCCTTCAAATATTGAACTTCGTGACACATCTTGTCGGTGCCTATATCATACAGTGCCACACCGTTAAAGATAAATACCTTTTTTTTTAAATATACTTCTGTTTTTGAGGTGAATAGGTCATTTTGCAGGTTATTGAATTCCGTTTAATTTGTATTCGATCTTCCACGGTAGTACTATACATCTTAGTTATGGCTATTATAAGACCTGTCCTTTATTGCACTATTTTCCTAAATGTGATACTACAACCTCTTTCCTAATATGTTTTAGCTGCTGCTCGCAGTCTTTTTTGAGACTCTGTCTGACCACCGTGACTAGGTTTTATAAATGAACTTGTTAACTGCACCGATGATCTTTAGTACACTTTCTCTCATTGCTAGAATTATGTGTGTACCATCACTGATTCGATTATATACTGCTGAGAATGAAAGATTTAGGTTGCAGTGGTGCAGCTATTCAATATAATCGATTTTTGTGGGTGTCATGTTGGAGTTCTAGATCTTAGCCAGTTCTGGTTTTGAATGGTATCCGCACATTGCGTAGCATATGATGTTATGTTAACTTTGGAACGTCGTTGGCAAGAAGTAACGCTTATGTTAATCGTTGACTTTTATGTATATTAGCTGCGACCATATATACATACCATCATCAACACCAACATATAGCTTGCCCTTTCTTGGACCTTGCTGTTGCGACAGCCTAAGTCTGAGAATAATTATTTCCCCAGCTCGTCCTACCCTTTCACGTGGCCATCTTTTAATTGGTTTGCATCTGCATCGTTTGCAATGGACCATACCATATATTTCAGTTTCTAGACCATGTTTGCGATTCGTGTGGCCAACGTATTTCACTTTTGCGTGCATGCAGGCACGTACACACACACACATACATACACTCATACATGCATATATACATAAATGCACACATACATACATACATACATACACACATGCATGCATTCACGCACGCACGCAGACAGGCAGGCAGACAGACATACATACCTACATACATGCATCCGTAAACACATACATATACACTTGCACACATACACACATACACACATATACACATACCCACATACACACATGCAGACATACAGACATGCCTGCATACATACACACATACACACATATACGTATATGCTTACACACGTGCACCGATACACATATTCGATCATACACAAACATTTATTTACACAGACTTGCTGTGGCTACTTTAATATAAGAGATTGTAAGACAAAGCTAGACTGTTGTGTTTGTTTAGCAGTACTGTATACCTTCGTTTCTTTATCAATGTTCAGGTTTAAAAAGAGCACTAGAACAACACAGGACAGGGACCGTTCAACCAGCAGAAACCAGGATTGAGCAAATGAGAAGTAAGCCAATGGCCCAAGCTCCACGCACTGCAGATAAATACATACACGGTTAATATAACACTGCCTGCTGTGCTTTTCTGGGTATGTCATTCAATGTAGATACATACTAATGACAACGGTTTGTTACTGACATGTAAGTATTTTGTTAATTCTAAACTGTTATTAATGCATCCACTCCATCCACTCAATTGTTGTAAATGTGCACGTTAAATGAACATACAGCTTTACAATTCCACTTTCTGATAACACTTACATATTCAATAATACCCTGTTTTTTCAATATCTTTTTAAAATACATGAATTTGATCTCATCATATTATAGAACGTTGTGATGTTTTTTGTTAGTCACAAAATATGCGAGTAATATAGACTTTTATTTTAGCCTATGTCAAGTTTCTTAATTATACACACGCATTTTTCGTATTGCCTTCACGCTGTCTCACAGCGTATTGAGGAGGAGTTATGGACCCACTCCATCCTCTCAGACGCATTACAATCAGTCTAGACTTGTTGAGAAGGCAAAATGAACTATCACACTTCTCAGACATTACACACAGTCTAGACTGAGAAGGCAGTATAATTGTATCCCTTTCTCTGCCATGCCATTCAGCTTCGACTTATTGAGTAGGCGATATGCATTGAATTGCACCTCTCAGACATTCCACTCAGTCTCGATTTGTTTCCTTGGATTAATGAACCCTGCTCCACGTTCCAGGCACACTACTCAACTTCGACTTATAACACTTGATTAATGTACCCTGCCCCACGTCTCAGGCACACCACTCAGCCTCGAGTATATCAACAGTAGTTATGGACCTTATACCGTCTCTCAAAGATCCTAGTTTTCTTCAACTTGCAATTACAAATGATTTTCTGTTATATAAAAGAAATACAAGTCTCATTTTAAGCTGAGTCGCTCTGAAATCAATTCTTCCCAAGTTTACGAGCTGTATCCAAGGCCAGTGGCTAGCCGTTTTTTTTTTTAAATAATGAAATGAAGATGTACAATTAGAAATACAACCATGTTTGTTAAGTGTTGTTCATTACTATTTACTTATTGTCTTTCCGACTGACAGACCGCCATTGTGAATAGTACATGCTAATGAATGCTCTCTACTAATTGCTGGCAGCAATCTAAGGTGTTCTTGTTTCCTGTATGCTTATGATCTAGACATATGGCAGAGCGTTGCAAATATTGACAACTAATTGTGCAATGCCAGTGTTTACTATCTATACTAACCATTTGTATTGCTACTTCCACTAGCTCTAGAATTTTCTGCAACTTCGCTTCATGGTGGGCTACAGGTGTGCTGTCGGTTGGCGTTTTCGATCGCTGACCTCCATCCGCTTCTATCACGTGTGTCGTTTAACAATTCTGCTGTTGTTTGTCGCCAATGCCATTCTCTCAGGATGTCCAACATCTTCTCTCTATGTTTTCCGATGTATTTCTTCCCTGTTATCTATCATATTGTAATAGCTTGCTGGATACCGCCTCTTTTCTTAATATCCCCTAAAAAAGGATACCTGCTTTGTTCTGATCTTTGCAATGTCTTTGTGCTTCTGTCAGGGCTGCATCTCTAGTTGTCCATGCAGTCCATGGCATTCACAGCATTGTGTATGTAAAATCACATATCCGTTGCTTACAATGATATATGCGCTTGCTTGCTGATTGCATTTTATTTACTGTCGTATGTCAGTACTATTTCCAGGTAGCATGGAATATCTCTCTTTCTCAGATCCAGCCACAATATTTTGTTGCTCAGTATTTCTTTCATTGTCTGGAAGACCGATTTTGCTTGCGCTATTTTGCATTTTATTTCATAATGATGCTATGTATATTCCTAGGTATTTAAAAGTGTTAAGTTGTCAAAATGCAGTCCTCCTCGCATTTATGTACCATTTTAGATATTTCGGCTTCTCACTCACTATCATCATATCTGATTTCATTTTATTTAAACCGGGGCCTCTGTTTTCACTTTTCCTGAACTAACGTGTTTAACATTTTCTGAAAATCGGTTTCCTTTTGCTCTACAAATACAAAACATCAGCATACAGTACATTGTTTCTGTTCTGTTCGACAATGCCATTCATGGCAATATCTGTATGTCTTTCAAGATAATCTCGCTGTACATAGATTACAGGTCAAGGGACAGACTACATATTTGTCTCTCTTCCTTTGTTATATGTTACAATAGCTGTCCTCAAAAGTTGAAGCTTTGATAAGTTGAACTGGTGTCTTTCTACGTATTGTGAAATGCGAGGCCCCACAATCCCGAACTGCGCTGGCTAACTAAACTGCAATGGAGTATCTCGTTTCCAAGGATAAATGCATGTAAATGTGGCATGGTCTTGATCAGTATGTTCCACCTGTCCGTGACTAGCATAGTCTGATCATTACGTTTTGCCTGGCCGGACGTCAGTCTCTATGCTCTCTACACGATGGCCCATGAAGTTGTCAACATATAATTTCGACATTAGTAAAACACCAACCAACTGGTACAAGAGGAACATCCCTCACATCTTTGAGTTCCACTAGCGATTCTATTTCAGCTTGTAATGTTGAATACAGGGATGACTTCTCAATGTTATCCCATCCCTAGGATAGATAATACTAGTGCATAATGTTTCAAAGGCTGACATGCGATGACAAAGTAAGGTTTTGATAACGTATTGCTTGCTGATCCTGATGCTAGCAGCCAGCTTTGAATTCCTGCATGCTGTTAGGTCTTAAACTGCTGCATGTCCTTCCCTCCCCCAACATTTTCCTCCGTCCTTCATAGATATGTATCCAACGCCGCGTTGATGAACTGTATGATTCTTGCAGGAAGATCTTCTCCAAGCATGATGATGTCATCAAGTAACTGGAAACTTCATTGTCCCACCTGAATACGGTCTTTAACCTTGTCCTCACATTTCTAAAACATTTCTTTTTACAGACTTGATATGTGTTATTCAATCCTTAAATGATAATCGCTACTGTAGACTTAATCTGTTTCTAATAGCAAATACGCTGACGGGATCCATTTGAACTCAAACAATTTTGTCAACGATGCTGCAACCAGTCTAACAGAGCATGAAACAAGACACAAACATCCAAACACAATAACAACTCTACAATAAGTAAACCAAAGCATGTGAACACCAAAATAAGGCAGATAATGCCAACTTTGAACAAATATAAATGTAAAACACAGTGAGACAATTATGTAAACATATTCAGCGCTCCAATTCAAATTACATAATGAATCATAAAACAAGGTGAGATCAGAACATCATTTTATGGCTGATAATCTATAACATACCACTTAACAAGCACATGCAGAGTGTCAGCTGTGTATATACCCATAATAAATAGTCGCTCTTCTCTTTGAGAGCACGTCACTCAATTATCTTTAACAAAATACTGATTCATTTGAATCCAAACAAATGAAACACTTTGTATGGTTCTAACCAGCAACAAAGAAATACGTATATGTACGATTTGGTAATATTGGTGACGAAGGGGAAGAGCCCGAATGCTGCTGACTCTGTAACAAAAACAACATCCTTAATATCTGATCCGTAAAGATGGAAAGTCCAGCTTTTTTAAAAAATGTCTTCTGTTTTCTGGAATTGCTTCAAAGAAGCGCACACACATCAGTAAAACATGCCTTGAAGTGAAGACGCTGACGTTGTATAGCACACATATTACGCAAATCAGCTACAATCATTACAAGACAGTTTCTATTCCGAAATAACGACGGCATAAGACGTAGAGCTAGAACAAAACATTCGTGAAGAAGATAGGTCGAAACAAACATAAAGGGACAAGAAATGACTTGAACAAAGCAGAAACATATGGTCCAGGACAGAAGGGCGTGGTCTGTCTATGTTGATGACATGTATCCAACATGTAACTGACATGTTTTCATTGAATTTGTTTCATTATTTATCTGGCGTTGGTCTCTCGCCGCCGCGATTGACTCTCAACCAATATTCGTACAGCGATCTTAGTCCCACCCGGGCTGAGTGATAGCGCGGGCTTGCCGAAAAAGCTCGCCCACCTCTCCCCGGGCATCTAGTGGGATACAGTTTGTGGCGTCATACTGCTGGCAACGGTGCGATCGGTCGATCGTCTGGTGTGTGTACGGGCCCCTGTCAGGCGGTCCTAGGTCGACGGAGTGAGGGACAGAACAACCGTCCGTCCGTTAGTCGTCCCTGAGGCCGTCCTAGTGAGGCTTTTTACAAATCCGTCCTCCGCCGACCAATGTGTGTGGTTCGTACGTCTCCGACAGATATCTGGCTGATCCTGCCAGTAGTAATATGTTTGTCTCAAAGATTAAGCCATGCAGTTCTAAGTTCACACTGTCTAACTGTGAAACCGCGAATGGCTCATTAATTAAGCCGATGTTTCTTAGATGTCACGATCCTACTTGGATAATTGTGGCAATTCTAAAGCTAATACATGCTTTCAAAGGTCCGACCCTCGCGGAAAGAGCGCTTTTATTAGTTCAAAACCAATCGTCGTTTCCCCTCGCGGGGTTCCGGCGTCCCCACTGGTGACTCTGGATAACTTTGTGCTGATCGCATGGTCTCATGTGCCGCAAACGCACCTTTCAAATGTATGCCCTATCAAATGTCGATGGTACGTGACATGCCTACCATGTTTGTAACGGAATAATAGGGAATCAGGGTTCGATTCCGGAAAGGGAGCACGAGAAACGGCTACCACAAGGAAGGCAGCAGGCACGCAACCTACCCACTGCCGGCACTGAGAGGTAGTGGTGAAACATAACAATACGTGACTCTTTCGAGGCCCCGTAAATGGAATGAGTACACATTAAACCCTTTAACGAGGATATATTGTAGGGCAAGGCTGGTGCCAGCACAGGCGGTAAATCCAGCTCCAATAGCGTATATTAAAGTTGTTGCAGTTAAAAAGCTCGTAGGTGGATCACAGGCGCAGGCGGGCGGTCCTGCTCGAGCCGGTTCACTGCCCGTTCTCTCCTGCCCTACCGTCTGCCTGCTCTATGCCACGGGTGTTCTTCGCTGAGCGGCCCGGGTGGCCAGCGCGTTTACTTTAAAAAAAAGTGTTCAAAGTGGTCACAGCATTTCTTTGCTGCCTGAATAATGGTGCATGGGATAATGGAATAGGGCCTCGGTTATATTTTTTGGGTTTCGGAACTGGAGGAAATGATTAACAGGAACAAACGGAGGCCTTCGTATTGCGGCGTTAGATGTGAAATTCTTGAATCGCCGCAAGACGCGCTACTGCGAAAGCATTTGTCAAGAATGTTTTTATTAATAAAGAAAGAAAGTCAGATGCGCGAAGACGATCAGATACCGTCGTAGTTCTGACCATAAACGATGCCGACTAGCGATCCGCAAGAGTTGCTTCGATGACTCTGCGGGCAGCTTCCGTGAAACCAAAGTGTTTGGGTTCTGGGGGAAGTATGGTTGCAAAGCTGAAACTTAAAGGAATTGACGGAAGGGCATCACCAGGAGTGGAGCCTGCGGCTTAATTTGAATCGCCACGGCCAACACTGAAATGATGGGCAGGCCGAGAGCACTTTCGTTGGGTCTAATATGGAACGGGTGCTGGAATTAGACCCTCGGAAATCTGGGGCTAAGCTCCATGTGGCTCGACTGCCCCGCAATCAGTGTTAGACAAAGGAATTGACAGAAAGGCACTACCATGAGTGGAGCATGCGGCTTATTTTGACCCAATACGCCAACACTGTGAAAAGACCGTCAGACTTAAAGCTTTTACGTTTTGTCTAACAAGGAACGTGTGCTGGAATTGGATGCACGGATAACAGGTCAGTCCTACCCTCTTAATAAAAGAGAGTTGCTACGGTAATCCTGCTTAAGCCTAGCGGAATCGCATGATTCAGACACTTGGTCATTAAGTGACTAAAAAGCCATCTATTGATTCGTTGGGTCTAATAGTGAACGGGTGCTGGTATTAGACCCTCGAAAGACAGGTCAGTTTTAACCTACTGATGACAGAGCGTTGCTACGGTAATAATGATCAACTCGAGAAGAATCGCTAGTCTTAGACATTTGGACCACGTGCTAGACTGATAAGCCAACAAGGCGAGGCTACCATCTGACGGAGTACGGCCGAACGCCTCTAAGCCAAAATACCGCCTTAAATATCAGCACCACTGCGATGGGAGGCTACGATATGGTCGGGACATGGGGCACGCGCCCCAGCCCTACACAGTCTAGCCGCATAAAGAGGTTTCTGCCGTCCGCTGAGGAAAGCGGGCGGGATGCTGCACGATATTCACCCCATCCAGCGATGAGGAATGAAACCACTAGAAGAAGACTTAGTTCTCGGTCGGGCTGTCATAATCAGTAAAGCAGCCACCTCACTGTGAACTGTTGAGACGCAACACTTACCATTAAATATATCCGCACACCAGGCAAACACCATCCCCTTGCCATTACCAGGCTTATCCCCTGGTCAAATGCACTCCTGTCTCGCTCTTTACCTCTATCTGCTATCAGTCATCCCAATAATCGCAGAATAAATGCAATCCAGCGGACATTGCACCTCTGCCCTATTGTGACAACCTACCAGGTGGCGGGGAATGCTAAATAAAGGGAGCAAAGAGATACCTCACTCAGATGCATATGCTACGTTTCTGGCAGGACGTGACGATACTGAGAAACATTCACACTGGACTTCCTCTCTTCCGGGATAGTACACACTAGTACATAGTCCATCATATCATATCATTGCCAAACCCTATAGACACGAGTAGGGAAGACTCGATTGTCCTGCAAGACAACTTCCCTAAGAGAGACAACTCTGACCAAAAACAGCTGCTGCCTTGCAGATAGGCTGGGGACAGCCAGATGGCTAAGAAGGGCATCCCTGCATACACGCCTGTTGAAATCGGATGCACTGAGCCACAGGCTTAACACAATAAAACAATGCAACGTATATCGCTGTAAACAGCGTACGGTGAAGAAGAAGTTTAATTTTTTTAGTTTTTGATTTTATATTCACAAGCAAATTATATTTTTTTCACACAATGTTGCTGATTGTTTTAATTTCGTTTCTTTTTTCGGAACCATCTGTAATGTTAATATAATAAATTTAAGAAATTCAATTCAGCTTTGTTCGCATCGAGCAGTGATATCAAATGCATTTTGCTGGCGGGATGTTTAAACGTTTATTTCAAGCCCTTGCTCGCTGTAATCTTAGTCTCAAAAAGCCAGCTCATTGTCGTTGTATGAATGTATGTATATGTGTATGTGTTGGTATGTGTGTGTGTGTGTGCATGTGTTTGCGTGTGTACGTGTGTATGTCCGTGTGCCTGTGCGTGTGTATGCGTGTGTGTCAAAATTACACATCATATTTTCCAAGACAATGGCATTTACTTGTGCTCGACGAACAGTTCAAAAGAGACAACTTTCTTGGATAAGCAGACATACAGACGAGAAAGAGGTGTTTGCTGTGCGACATGGCCTCAACAGGCTCTTCGCGGCCCTGAATTCACTATATGGTCCAGAGTATTCTGGTAACTCTCCATTTCGCAATGCATTTTGATTACCGATATCACAGAAAGCTCAGATTCTCGACAGGTGGGCAGAACATTCCTGCATCGTTATTAACGGCCCATCATCCATACATGTAGAGGTCATCCAACTCATGCCCTAGCTAGAAATGAAGACCGCCATGGATGATATCATAACTAAAGATGGAGTAGAAAAAGCCATCAAATCTCGTTCTCCTGGAAAATCCTCTGAAGCTGACGCAATACCAGCAGAAGTGTTTACGGCAGCAGAAACATGTCTCACCAAAAAACTCACTTATAGTTTTTGTTTGATTTGGGCTGAAGGAGTAGTCTCTCAGAAAATCAAGGATGCGTCGATAGTGAATATCTACAAGAGACAATGCAATCGCGTTTTGACAATTACCGCGGAATTTCATTGATATATATTATCGAAAAAGTCATCGTGCGCGTGCTCACCAACCGCGTGAACAAATATCCTAATCTAAGCCATAATCTCCCGGAAAGTCAGTGTGGATTTAAAGTTGGTCGAGGTTCTGTGAACGTATATTTGCAGCACCTCAGGTGCAAGAGAAATACCGCGGATATAATCGCGAACTCTATATTGAGTTCATTGACCTGACAAAGACATTTGAAACGGTCAGCAGAGGTGGGCTATGGCAGATCATGTCTAAAATCGGTTGTCCTATCAAATTTGCAACTGTGGAGAAAGAACCCAACGAGGTCATGCACGCAGGTGTATTTCAAAGCGGCGAGACCTCTCCACCATTTCAGGTCAGCGACAGTGTGACACAGGGATGTGTACTTGCCCCGATGCTGTTCAGTATGATGTTTTCAGCAATGTTGACGGACGCCTTAAAGAATATCAAGAATGGCATACCAGTAAAGTACCGAATGTATGATGGCCTATGTAATTTATGTAAGCTTAAGGTGAAGACCAAAATGATGCATTACACGATATGCGAACTCTTGTTTCCGGATGACTGTGCTCTGAACAGTAGCTCATAATATAAAATGCAGGAGGGTATGAACCAGTTCTCTGTTGCATGTAACAGCTTTAGCTTAACAATTAGTACAATGACAATTGATGACATGTATCAACTGGTACCTGCAACATCGTGTAAACAGCCAGTAGTTACAGTGAAATAGAAGAAATTACAAGCGGTCCAAAAATGTGTCTATTTCGGAAGCACCCTGTCGAGATCAGTGGAAAATGCTGTTGAGCTGGCTAATAGAATAGCAAAGGCCAGCACAGCTTTGGGAAGAATGCACTGAGCAGTAAGGAAAAATTGAAGAATCAACATATTGATTTAGCTGAAGGTCTACCCGTGCCGTCTTTGTCTACATCCTGCTTAATGCGTCTGAGAGCTGGACAGTTTACGCTGGTTACGCCAGAAGGTGCAATCATTGTCACATGAACTGTCTGAGTCGCATATTGGATATACGCTGGCAGGACCATGTCACATACATTGAAGTAATATCCAGAGTCACCACGTAAATTATTAACGCATTTCTGAAAAAAAATATCAAATGCGAAAAGCTGGTCACCTTGTCTGAATCTCAGTCGATAGGCTTCTAAATAGGTTCTAGAACAACAAACAGTAAAGGAAAAAAAACACAATGATGTCCTAAACAGCGTTTAAATGACAGTTTGAAAGAGTGCCTTAAGTGCTGTCAAATAAATTTAACACCTGGGAGAGCCTAGCTCACAATCGATCAACTTGGAAAAGTACGGTCAAGGACGGCATTGAACTCAGCGAGGATAGGCGTGCAATTAGGAAGTCAAGAGCTGATACAATTTCAGAGACAACTGCTGTTTACGTTCGCTAGTCGTGCCATCCACCTTTCCAGGCTCGAATTGGCTAAATCAGTAACGACATCACACACATACTGAAGGTTGCAGTATGACATGTGCTGATGTTGGTGGTCCTCATCGACGACCATGGACATACTATTATTATTACTGTGTGTGCATTGCATGTATTATACATCTCTCTCTCTCTCTCTCTCTCTCTCTCTCTCTCTCTCTCTCTTTCTCTCTCCCTCCCTCTTTATCTCTCTTTCTCTCTCTATCGCTCGCTGTCTCTCTCTCTCTATATATACATGTATATATATATATATATATATATATATATATATATATGTATATATTTATATATATATAGAGATACATATATATATATATATATATATATATATATATATATATATATATATAAATATATATACACACACACACAAACACACACACACACATATACGAGGCGTGTTCAAATGCAACCGAACCTCGTGACGTTATTATAATCATATGAAAGTTACATTATGTGACTTTCGGAACAATGTACGCGACATGTAGACGCGCATTGTCGTGCAACATGATTACAGCACGCGAAAGCTATCCTGATCGTTTATTCTTATTTGCTGTATACAGCTCGTCTAGTGTGTCATTGTAGCGGATGACATTGATGTTCACGCCACGCAAGTCTACCCACGCATGTCCCACATGATCAAACAACTTTTTGATCAATACCTTAACATCGGAAATGTGTAACTTTACTTGTTTTGAATTTGGTGATCTGGGATGTGTCCATTGAATGCTAGCAGTTTTACTGCTCGGCTCAAAGTGCTGAGACTCCGATTCATCACCTTCCACTTTGCGCAAAGAAAACATTTCTCACACTTCTTCATATCGCAGCAAGTCGTTCATAAAATGTCCAATGCGTTCTTCCTTTTGGTGGTTGGTCAGCAATCGAAGTAGCTATTGTGAATACACCTTCCGATACCTCAGTTTCTTGTTAACCATCATGTGACCTGTCCCTAGCGACACAGCGACTTCCTCTGCTAGGAAACGTAAACTCCTGCGATAGTCCACCCGAATGGATGTATCAATTTTGGCGATGTCAGCTTCTGACGCAACATAATGCGCCTGCTATGGTCTCGGAAGATCTTTCGTTAACTCATGCCCTTCTTTAAACATCGTTGTCCAGTTCTTTACTGTTGTTTTCTACACACATTTGTCATCATACATTGCATTATGCGATGAATCGCAATTGGCCGACATCCTTCAGATGTTAGAAATCAAATCGCCTTTCGCTAATTAACTATTGACGTATCCCGTATCAAAACCGCCATGTTTTCAACATTATGTTGAGGACATTATAAAATTATGAAAATATGACGGTTGGTATGTGCTGTGTACACCGGCATTACCGTCATAATGTGCATCATACGTATGTTTACTTGTTGCAGTTAGGTCAGGTTTCATTTGAACACGCCTCACATATTTATATATATATATATATATATATATATTCACATACTATAATGTTCTTATCTATCTATCTGTATATATATATATATATATCAATATATCAATATATATATATATATATATATAATTATATATATTTATCCATATATCTATCTATATATATATATATATATCTTGTCTATATATATACATATATATATATATATATAAATATATATCAATCTATATATATATATATACATATCAACCTATTTATCTATTTATTTATCTATCTATCTATCTATATAATTATATATTTATCAATCTATGTCTTTCATTATCCTATCTTATCTTATCCTACCTTAACTAATCTAATCTAATATAAACTAAATCTAAATCTAATATGTCTGTCAGTATCTGTCTATATATATATATATAAAGGCATAGTCCGCCGTTCGTCGTAAAAGATGATTGCATTATTTATTTTGTTAGCGCTATTATTTATAAGCATTAACTGCCCTACTTTTTATTTTCACTCTCTCGTCTCATGTCGCCCGACCCCAGTGTCAAGTCAAGGACAAGCCGACTAGGGGGCGACTACGAGAAGCAAGGGACTCCGCATGAAACTCCCGTGAATCAAGACGGCGGAGTCAGGAGTCGAACCACACCACATTATAACGAGGCCGACGGCTTAGCCACTTCGCTACGGAATCCCCATAAATATATATATATATATATATATATAAATATATATATATATATATATATATATATATATATATATATATATATATATATATATATATATATATATATATGTATATATATATATATATATATATATATATATATATATATATATATATATGTGTGTGTGTGTTAAATTCGAATATTCGATTGCACAAGTGATGTCATATTCAACGCGTCAGTGTCCATATGTTAACTTCAGCTTTTGTTTCACTAGGTAAGCAATATACATGAGTGTATAATATACACGTTGCCATGACTTTGTTGTGACGGAATATATCACAATGCAGTGGTTGATATCTCTCGTATGTAACGTTTCTTTGCAACTGTCTCCTATTATATATGAACGATGTGAATATAAGTTATCAGGTCATTAGTCAACTATGTACACTCACAACCGATTTCAGACAAAAAAAAGAATTTCCAACTTACAGTTTTCATCTCGACTCTCAAGAAATACAATGTCACTACAAATAATTGTAAGATCAGAATTGATAAAACTATGTTTTGCTGTAAGGACACCTTCGCCGGAAACGTGTAAATTGATGGTGTGTACTGAAATATGCCAACTGTAGAAAGAAGTGATGTCGTCATTGAATGCAGGCTATAACGACGGGTATTTTTTCTGCTAGACTATATTATTTACTATACTTACACAATTTGATGTTGCAGAGAAAAGTAGTGACGATATATGATTTTTCATAACAAAATGAACGCAGATATGTGCATTCGCGCTCGCACACATACGTACACTAACAACACCTCAGACACACACTAACTCACAACACACAAATATATATATATATACATACAATGCATGCTGAAGTCGGATGCACTGGGCCGACAGGTGCAAAATAAAAATCACAGTGTAACGCACACACGCATTAAGGAATAGATAAATAAGGCGAACGCAAAAAATAAAAATAAAAATATATATATTTAGTTAGAATGTCCTTGTCTAGTGCACTGAATGAAGTTTTCTATTCTGTCACGTCAAAATCTTTTTAACCTGCATCTTTTTTGTGTGTACACTATCATGTTATATTCTCTCTTTGTCAAGCTTCTAAAGTTATACTTTTATCATTTCGAAAAATGCATGTTAGAGTTACCTCTTTCTTGTGCCCACTAAAGACTCATGACTTCTTCACGTCAATCTAAGCTTATTTGGGGCCCAAGTCCATGATCTACTATAGATAGGCCTGCGGACTGATCGGAAAACTCATTGAAAGACTGGCAACTAAATGACGAAACGCTCCTGTCTCTAATAAAGTCCGTTTTCCACGTGTTGCCGACAATTGCCGCCTTATATCCGAAAAACCGTAATGTTATTTTTCTAACATTGGTTATGCTAATAGATAGCCCCCCCCCCCCCCCCCCCCCCCACCCACCCCGCCATTATGTGTTGTGTTTGTTACAGAACCGTCGGTGTATGCTTGGGCCAGCCTTGGGTATCTTACCGCTATGCACAACATGGTTTTGTATATTCTGTGTTTTTCAGTCTGGCTTTTCCTGTTTGCAATACCTGGTATATTTTCTACCACCTCCGAAATTATATGCGGGTGTGCGTACAGTAGGGATGGACTTTGGTGTTGTTAGGGTGTTCGTCTGGTCTTCGCTCATCTTTGCTTTGGCTTTTTCTGCAAAGTTTCTTCGCTTTAGTTTCCCTTTTCAAATCTATTTAGTCGCTGATGCATTGGATGGTCTGCCAGTTTTCTTGGTTTATCTGCTTGCTTCTGGGCTCTGCAGGCTCTTCTGTCGGTCATGGATTGCATATTTGAAATCATTTCAAGTTCTACAATTGGCGTTGACGTCATGCCTCCTGTTATAACTCTCATGGCCTGGTTTTGAAGTTTTGCTAATTTTATCAAAGTTCGCCTTTGCTGCTGTTGCCCATGCCGCAATGTCATACTCGAGAACTGGTCTCACTCTTCCAGTAAACAGTTTCTTCAGTATTCTTTCGTCTACTCCCTAGCTTGTGCCAGTAAGTTTCCTCATGATTGCCATTGTATATATATATATGTATATATGTTGCGCAATAGCAATATCTGGGAGCAGATATGGATACGAAAGAGTCTAGAGCAGGCATTCAGTCCAGAACACCGATGCCTTACAAGACTGCGAATAATCTGGAAAGACAAGAACATTATTAACAAATCGAAGCTGGCTTTAATGAATACAATAGTCATCTCGGTATACTTCTACGAGCGTGAGGCTTGGACTCTGGCGGATGCCCTAAAACGTAAAATGTGCGCAATGGAAATGAGATGCTCGTGGTGAATTCTTGCCATTTCATATTTAGATCGCGTTACATACGAGAGTGTTCTTGAAATTGTTTGTAAGGAGTTAGGTCAATTTTTATTCGTTGACATCATATGGATATATGTCATATTCGGTGTGTCTGAGAAAGACCAATCCTGCCAAACACTTTGTTTGTAACGTTTGGACGTTGGGGATTGAAAAATAGTGGACAGGAAGAAACTAAAACCCTGGTGAAAAATTGAGACGTATGGTGACTTCGACAAACTGCAATACCGGTGCTGAAACGATCTTCTAGGTTACGGAACTGAAGATGATAATGATAATGATGATGACATATATGTGTGTTTGTATGTATTAACATATACATCCTTCGATAATGTTGTGTTGATCGATCATAGATGTATCCACCATCTTCAATACCTCTCCAGTACTTTTTTTACCCTAATGAATAGGTTCTCCGTCATATCTCTTTTGCGTGATCTGTTACATCTACGTATTTGCTAACACAATTTTTAACTACATAAGGAACTCACAGAAGGCTGACATAACTTTTCAAAACCCCTGCCCAAAACCAGTGTTTAAAACTGACATGATTTTTCGGGAAAAAACGTGTAACATTATTTTTAGAAAACTGACTGTCATGATTTGTGAAATAATTTCAAAAGCTTGGTTGCATTAGGCGTGTGGGTTGTTTTATACCGTAAATAAATAACAGAAGATATGTATTCAGTTTGTTTCAGGGCATGGTTCTGGGAAAGTCTGACTGTCAACCGTTATTTGTAGTGTTTTGTACCGTTATTTGTTTTAGTTCTATATGTGCATACTGTATGGAACTATTATAAACCGTGGCCTAATATGAGAGCCGAGGAGTTGTATATTTTAAGTGACCTCTTCATGTGACGTTCCATCTGTATTTTCCCAATTAGTCCAACCGCCCTCTGAACTACATTTACTAACACAAACACATACACGAAAATATATAAGATAATGCACAAACACAAATACATATACGTATATATATATATATTTATACACACACACATACATACATCGTAAAGAAGCCATGATGTTTATAAACGCATAAACAAGTGGGAAGCACATACACTCTTGCCACCATCAATGAGGTACGTATTATCAATGCAACATTAACCGTTGAAGTTACAAGCGGCAGTCATTCGTTTTCAGATAAACAGCGAAGTAAATGTATGAACTGCTAAAGAATGTGTTTGCAGTACTGATGAAATAACCATTGACCTGTACCCATCTACTACAAAATGCACATCATAGAAGAAACACAGAAAGCACACACCACTAGTATAAGTCATGGACATTGTCTATGAAGTTACTAAATTGTAAATTCAATGAAAAAGCAAGTGCCATGTATGGATGAATGCCAGCAACATTATGAGGGCGTTGTTTCAATTCAATCATGTTGCGCGATAGCTATAATACGCTGCACAGTAATTAGTGCATACTCTTTAGCAACAAGATCATGCACACTATCACTTACAATATCAACACCAAATAAATACATATCCGAATTGTCAGCAATTTTTAAACAAATACCCGTTACCTAAATAAATATGACTTGCATATGTTCTGATTACAATGAGCACTTACCTGGCCTAAATTCAAAGACATGGTGTATCATTGTTGATAACTTTGAGTCGACGTTGATAAAGCTCATGCTTATCCCGACAGCTTTCGTTTGCTCGTCTATCCAATTGTTTTTTCTAAGATAATTTAGAGTGCTGATTGGAGTTTTCAGTCCAGACATAATTTGGTCATACCTGACATAAAAAAGTAAATGATTATTCATTTATTTATTAACCAATGTGCCTATAAATGAATTGACCAAGTTACTGCATTCCTTAAACAAATCTCTTTTTTTAACTAAATAAAAGCAAGCAAATGATACTGCATGAACTTATAATGTCATATAGCCTGGGTATTATTGTCATGTGATGATACAAGTCCTGACTATTGAATAAACCAATAGAAAGACCATACACAATCTTCACGAGCTGCTCACTCAAAAGAATGTTGCAGCAAAACTATTTAGCACAAGCGCATTTAGAAATGGCAACGTCCATTGGTATAATCATGTTATAACAGAAAGAGACACTTGCAGAAAATACAAAGGAAACTAACAAATCACCGTAAATAATAAAATGCCCATTTTTTTAAACATCCGCTTTGATCTGGCACTTGTATGTAGGAGATGTGTTCGATCTAAAAAGAACGTTGCTTATATTTAAAACATGTGCATTGCACATGGTGTAAGGATATAGGATGCCTTGGATCGTGTACCTATTTCTCCCTGTTGATTCCAGATGTGACAATTATATGCTTTAAGTCGAGCTACATCGAATAGGAAGTACATGCCATTGTTGCGTCAATTGAGGCTAGTCTTAGGCACACAATAACTATTTGGCTAATCTCGTTTATTGTAGTGGCAATGCATTTTCAATGTTGTTTTTCTTGAGTTTTTCTAGTGTTTTATGTGATTTCTCTTTAAATAAATGTCAGTGACATCGAGGACATTAATCATTCTTTGTTCACCTCTTGAAAAAAATGTCCTAGAGAAGCCACAGTTATCTTTGCTGCATACATATCATTCGTCACCTCTTTATTTTTATGTTTGTCGTTGGTATATTTAAATACATTTTTATATTTCGCCACCGACGTCCCCTTCCTCCAAGTGGGATAAGAAACGGTTTATTTAGAAAGATACACTTGATAGGTTGGTGATGCGCCAATCATCTGTACATTAATTTGGTTTTAGTAATGTTTTCTGAATGTTTACATTGCCATAAGGGACACTGTAATCGATAATAGTCAATTGTGTGATACGTTTGCGTCTATACCCGTTCTCGATTAGTTGTGTTAAGTTAAGGGTGCTACATAAACTTCCAGGTTTGAAACCTGCTTTTTATTTACAAGCTTCATATATTGATACGACGATACGGTCCAGGATTATTCATTCACAATTCTACTAGAGAGGAATGACATAATAACAACACCACGATGGCCATCAACGAGTACTGTTGAGATGTGTGTTAATCCAGATTTGAGACATTTGTAAAAGTCCAAAGCAGGTGTTAAAAAGTTTAAGCAGTTATTTCATAGTTTCTTTAATTTAAACATATCCTCATGACCCTCACCTCGGCTTCCTAGTAGCCCTACCTGGAAACGGGCTTTTTCATGGTAGCCTGGCTAACGAGGTGAAGGATCGACGTGATCTGCGAGGTAGTGAGTGACACGCAGAGTACAACCGCTTGAAGGAAATCGGTCCACCTTCATCTGCATGTTCGCGATGTGAGAAAAGCTATTGCAACGCGTCACTTAATGTTTTTTTCAGGGCGCACATAAGAGTGACCTACTCAGTGTGGGCATTCGCTAACTACTATTAAAAACATATAGATAATTTACTCCTGAACATTTTCAAACTAAACATATTGGTTGGGGAAGGGAGGGGGGGGGGGGGGCTTGTAGCAAATAGTGTTATTTTAAGTTTCTCCTCGGCAACGAAATAATTAAGAACCGCTAAGCTATGGAATACACTGTTCCCCATTCTAGATAGACGGGTATGCCTTGATATGGATAATGCATCTTTTCATATTGTACAATAGAACACATTTCAAGCACAACCCAGCACAGAACTTCAAATCTTGACGTTGTTTTAATTTTTAAAATGTCACTTTTTTCGACACTCGTTCAGAATCTGAGTTATCATAGCTTGTGAGAAAGACTATGAAATATGTATATTATTTATACCAATCACTGCAGAACATGTCACATTTCTCTTCCACTTCCACCTGACTATTCTCATCTGAACGCCATAGAAGATGACTTTGCCACAGTCAAAGTACAAATGAGCACACATATTTTAACTGTGTGATGTTAAAGGTTAGTGATGGAAAGCCTGACACACATATGTAGCAAAAATATGGGCGACAGTAAACCAGCCTGACCATTGGACAAAATCAAGGTTTATGCGTTACTTAAGTCTAGAAACCTAAAGCTGTGCCAAATATACAGAACAATAAGCCTTATCAGCCACCATAGCAAGGGCATGCTTTAATTAATCCTCCGCCGATTGAAACCAAAAGCAGAGAACATCATTACTGAGTAGCAGACACGGTTCAGACAGAGAAAAAGCACTACATAACATACCTTTAATTTAGATCTGTTAAGGGAGAAATATCTATAGCAGCAGGAAAAATAGTGTCCTGTGTTTATTGATTTTTAGAAAGCGTTTGATATGATAGGACATAAATCGCTATAGGCAGCCATAAGGATGTATAACATTAACGGAAATAGTATAACGGTTCTTGAACACGTGTATGAAAAGGCGTACATCGCAGTTCTTGTGAATGATAGGCGAGGGGACTGGTTTCGCACGTCAGTTGGTGTGAGACAGGGCGGTATACTCTCTTCAACTCTTTTCAACATATTCCTTGAGAGAATTATGAGTGAGGCACTTGGAGGTCACGTTGGTACTGTCAATATAAGGAGCCCAACGATTACCCACATTCGTTTTGCAGATGACATTGTTGGGTTGGCGGGTTCAGAGCAGAACTCTGGGAATGAGTTAGAAGGATCGATGAGATAGCTCTTGACTATGGTATGGAGATGTACGATGGAAAGAGAACACAATTACCAACAACGCCGATTGCTTCGACAGTAGGATACACGCTAATGGCAACGAACTCGAAGTGGTCGGCCGTTTTAGATATATGGGTTTGATTGTCAGTGATAAAGGATCAACATTTGAGGTGTTGGCCAGAATAGCACAGACAATAGCGGCGCGTGCACGGCTTAACAAAATCTGGCAAGATAAACTGTTAGCACTACGAAAGAAAATCAGATTAATGTGTACACTGGTCATGTAAATATTCCTCTATGCGTGTGAGACATGGACAGGTATAGCTGACCTTCAACGAAGGATACATGCCTTGGAGATGAGATGTTTCCGAAAACTGTTAAACGTCACGTACGAAGATCGAGTTACAAACGAGGAAATACGAAATAGAATTACAACGGCAATAGGGCCTTTCGAAGATCTCTTGACAACTGTCAAAACAAGGAAATTCACTTGGTACGGTCACACATCGAGATCAAATGGTCTTGCAAACACAATCATCCACGGGAAGATGCATGGCAGACGACGAAGAAGCCGGCCCAAAAAGAGATGGGATGACAACATAAAAGAATGGACTAGTCTCCGACCAGAAGAGTCACAAGCAGCGGCATCTGACAGAGAGGGATGGCGTGGGGTTGTGAGGATGTCGTCTTGTGTGCCCCAACGACCTCACCGGCTACGGGATGACCTGATCTTACCTGACCTGTTTGGATCTATTTCAAAGATTTATGCTGGTAATTCGTCCTTCTATGATGCTATATTTCTTGTTAGTAGAATGATGGATTTTACAATTTGTTGCTAGTTGGATATGCTATATTTATTGCGATGCCTTGAGTAGCTCGTTATATGACTGCGGATGTTCGGTGTCCGGTCTATTTAAAACACTGGATAAATGTCTGGATTTACTTGCTCATCATCATTATGACGTTTGTTTTTATCGTTTTATATAGATACACTACTGCAGTTCTTTCTATTTTTGTTTATTTGTTGATATGCTAAGTAAAATGTCTGCAGATCAAGTGTTCAGGCGGCCGATTAATTTTTGTTCTATTTGATCATCTATGAACTTTCATGTATCCAGTATTGTGCTTTTCAACCAATATAACTGTATACTCTTTCCTTATTTTTCTTTTTTGCTCATCTGATTGTATGAAGGTAATGATATGTGGTATTCCTTTTTTATTTGTATTTTATTTGTAATATTTCTTGATACCTTAGCGATTTTTTATGTTGTGGTTAGTTTGTTCCCAATACACGATTGTTGCTGTTTATGTATGCATTCCTGAGCTAGTTCAATTTCTCTTGGATTTTGGATGTTGCTTGTAGATCTAATGGTCATGTTAGGCTTTGAAACATGTTCTTGTTTTATATCGAGATTTGTACTTCAGTTGTTTCTACATTGAACAGGACAACATTGAACCGTGTTATTTTTGGACCTGATTTCCAAATTCACTTTTCTTAGCTTCAGCCGCATCTGAGCTGTTACGAGGTGATGGTCACTGCCCACATCGTCTCATTTTATAAATCCTTCGTCTGGATGATTTTTTTTTTCATTTTGTATTGATCATTAAGGGATCGATCTGGACATATGTACATATTTTTGTGAGCGAAGGTTGTTTCTCCCAATACAAGTCGGTTTTCAACGCAGAAATGTATTAACATTTCCCCATTTTCGTTCGTTCTACGACAACCTTTTGCTCCCAATGCTGCTTCTCCATCTTTATTTAAATCTCCCATAATACAAATCAAGTTGATACCTAGTCGATTGTTTAATTTGGTCTTCTATATAATGTTTAATTTTCTTCGTCAGATTTATGTGTCGGTAATAACATTGAATATTAGGGAGTTTTGAAAATATCCCGTTAAATGTTGCCATCATAATACTTGCATTAACTGCTTGTAATTGTAGAAGTTGTTTATTCAATCCATTTCTTAATATAAATACGACTGCTATGGGATGGTATCGCTTCTGTCTGAATAAAGCATAGTTTATCTCGTCTCCCTTGGTGTTATTGTTTGCGAATGCCAACAATGAATACATTACTCTTTTGTGCACCTTGAAAATGACGTTAAGTGGCGGGTTGCGGTAGTTTTTTTCAGATCCCGAACGTGCTGGTGAAGGCGGTACGGGTTCCTCCATGCGGTTGTGCTATGAATGGCTTCATCTTCGTGTCACTCACCACTACGGGCATCTCGTCGATCACACATCTCGTTAGCCTGGCTGTCATGAAAAAATCATTTCAAGGAAGGGCTACGTGGAAGCCGAGGTGAGGGTCTTGGACAGTATCTATGTCTAGACCCTGACTAACATGACTGATCAGTATGTTTTGCCTGAACCTGACTGATATTTCTGGTCAGTTTGTTGTACCTGACTCTGACTAACATGAATGATCAGTATATTTTGCCTGACCCTGAATAAAATGACCGATCAGTATATTTTGCTTTACACTGACAAATATGACCGAGCAGTATATTTTTCCTGATCCTGACTAACATGACTGTTCAGTATATGTTGCATGGCCCCGACTAACATGACTGATCATGACATTTTGCCTGATCCTGACGAACATGACGTATCAGTATGGTTTCTTCTTCTTCTTCTTCTGCGTACGCAGTCAGACAGTAACCATTATTTTTTCGAAGAAAGCGGCGGTCATCCTGAGGCTGTCGCCACTGCCATAGAGCTTGTCTTGCAGTTCCACTGGTAATGGCCACATCTGCTCTCTCTGATCCTCGTATGTCGGACAGTTCTGCAGCAGATGTTCAGTGGTCATTTTACCAGTACCGCATGGGCATTCGTCGGTACACCCTATCTTCAATTTGTTGAATAGGTGGTACCTCAGTCTATTGTGGCCAGTGCGAAGTCTGAAGACAACGACCGGCTCTCTTCGGTTCAACTGGTAATAGGCATCGTTTTTGGTGTAACCAGTATATTCGGTTTCCCATTTGGTCATGTATCTGGCTTTGATAAGCCGTTTTGACTCTTCGTACGTCATACTAGTATCTATTTGTGGTAGTCTTGCACCTTCTTTTGCCAGTCTGTCTGCCTCCTCGTTGCCTTGGATGTTGCAGTGTAATGGGACCCACTGTACCACTACCCTTTTTGGTGCGGACTGCTGGCACAGTTTGCAGAGTGCTGCTCTTAAGTCATTAAGCTCAGTGTTTTTCTGACTTTTTAGCGCTGTGACTACGGCGAGAGCATCTGTCAGCAGGACTGTATGGCTCTCATTTTCACTGTGTGTCACCATTTCTTCCACTGCCGCCCTCAGTGCCTCTGCCTCCGCTCTGAAATTGCTTGTGTACTTACCAGTAGCGAATGACAGTGTTATTTTTATGTCATTTGGTAGATTCAGGAATGCTCCTGCCCCTCCGTCCTGTGTTGTGTTTGTTACAGAACCGTCAGTGTATGCATGGGTCCAGTCCATGCTTGGATAGCTTTTCGTTATGAAGCTTAGGGTAGTATCTCTCCTTTCTTTTTCAGTCTGGCAGTTTTTGTTTGCAATATCTGGTATATTTTCTACCACCTCTGGAAATATATCCTGCCTCCAGGTAGGTTTTCGTACAGTAGTGATAGGTTTTGGTGTTGTTAGTGCGTTTATGGGATCTTTGTGCATCTTTGCTTTGGCTATTTATGCAAAGTTTCTCCGCTTTAGTTTCCCATTTCCCAAATTGATTAGTCTCTGGTGCATTGGATGGTCGGTCAGTCTTCGGAGTTTCTCTGACTGCAGCTGGGCTCTGCAGTCTCTTCTATCGGTCATGGATTGCAGTTTTGTAATCTTTTCAAGTTCTACAATTGGCGTTGACTTCATGCCACCTGTTATAATTCTCATGGCTTGGTTTTGAAGTTTGTTAACTTTATCGAAGTTCGCCTTCGCTGCTGTTGTCCATGCCGCAATGCCATACTCGAGAACTGGTCTCACTCTTCCAGTGTACAGTTTCTTTAGTATGCCTTCGTCTGCTCCCCAGCTTGTGCCAGCAAGTTTTCTCATGATTGCCATTCTTTCTCTGGCTTTCATTCGGTTTCTCTCAATCTGACTTTTCCATGCCATGCCATGTCAGTGGATCTGTGCTGTGTAAAGCCGGCTTGCTGTGGAATTAGTATTCGTTTTTCTTCCAGATGCCACATCAGTCTGGTGTTTATCATCCGTTCCATCAGCTTGCCGACACAGCTCAGTAGGCTTATGGGCCTGTATCCATTTGGATCTGTTTTGTCCTTTCCTGTTTTTGGTACTGGTACCAGTATTGCGTCTTTCCATGCCTGGGGTACAATTCCCCTTTTCCAGCTTTGGTTCAGGACCGATAGCAGTTTCCTCTTCGCTGTTTGGCCCAGACCCATCAGCATTTCGTTTGTTATCCCGTCTTTTCCGGGAGATTTCCTTTTCTTTAGCGTTCTTATAGCCTCTTCCATTTCGCGCATTGTTAATTTGGCCATTATGTGCTCTTCAGGTGCCGTATTCATGTTTTCGTGCCCTTTTAGCTCTTCGCTAATGTCTGTATGCTTATCTGCAGGGACCTCGATGTGGTTTGTTCTGGCATAGTGATCGACAAAGGCGTTTGCGGCTTTCTTACCTGTGATCAAGTTCTCGCCCTGCTTGATAGTAATTTGTTTTTTTGACGGGGTTTCGTAGTTCATGGCTCTGACTAGCTTCCATAGCTTGTTCCCGTCTTTGTCCAGGTTTAGACTTTCCGTTTTATTTTTCCAGCTTTCTCTTGCTGTTTGCTTGAGAGTGTGTTTGTACTTCGCCGCGGCGGCTTTGAGGGCGATGTTTGCATCCATGGATTTTTCTCGTTCTGCCATGTTCCTAGCATTTGTTACTGCATCTTCCACTTTCTGCAACTCATCATTCCAGTAGGGCTTATAGTTTTTCCTAGCTCCTCTTGGGATGGTTTCAGTGGCGGCTTGCATTATTGCCTTGCTTAGGCTCTCTACCATGGGCTTCATGTTGGTGTTTCGTGTGTTGATGGTTTCACACAGCCCATCTGTCAGGATTGCAAATCTGTCCCAGTCGGCTCGTTTGTAATTCCAACGTGGGAGCGGTTTTGTTTCCTGTGGGCCTACTTCCATGTCAATGGTTAGCCTGATCGGCCTATGGTCGCTACCTGCCAGTTGGTTTAGCACCTGGCGGTCTATTTTATGGTGTATGTCCTGTGTGGAGAAGGCCAAATCTGGAGTCGAGGTGGTATGCCATGTTCTTGAATAGAAGCTAGGGCTATCCTCCGGCCTATTGATTAGGGAGAGATTTGCATATATCTCCCAATCTTCCACTTCGTCACCTCTGCTGTCTGTGTCAGAGTATCCCTATCTCTCCGAGTGGCTGTTGAAATCTCCAACTACTATGCAGTTGGAGTCTCTGACCTCCATACTCGAGAGCGATAGGTCTCTATTTGGTGGTCCGTACAGATTGAAAATGCGGAGCTTCGTCTCTTGAGCCATTACCAGTATGGTTTAACAAGACTGATCAGTATATGTCACCTGACCCTTATTAACACGTCTGATCAAAATATTTTGCTTGACCCTGACTAACATGACGGATCATAATGTTTTGCCTGACACTAACTAACATGACTGATAAGTATATTTTGCATGCCCCCGACTAACATGACTGATCAGTATATGTCCCCTGACCTTTACTAACATGACTGATCAGTATATTTTGCTTGAACATGACTAATAAGTCTGATCAGTTTCCTTTTCGTTAACCTCCCCACCCCCCCCCCCCCCCCAATCACCCTATCCACTTCAGTTTATGTAGACGTTACCGTAAGTATCTATTTGTTGTATTAGTGCAGAGTTGTTGGCCCTGCACCCATTCCCAAAACAAGACTTCTCACAACTATAAGGTAATGGTCTCTCGCGGAGGGTGCGATCCAAATTATGGCACAAATTGTGTTTTTTAAATGTTATATTATTTTTTTTAAATACGGCTCAGTATTAAAACTACGTTTTCAGTAGATTATTCAAATGTAGAAAAATACTCAAGGCCATGTACAATCTAAAATTATTTGCAAATACTCATTGCTACACATACAGTCATTTTCGAGAATACTGAAGACGAAAATGTGAATCATTTTTAACGGACTATATTTTCAGTACAAGACTTTACACAGGAAATATTAATTTTCCAATAAAATATAATTAGCGAAATTCTTGTAAAGAAAACATTGTCCCCATTGTGTGATTCTTTCAAGATTGATGCCACTATTACATAAAGTTATTCATCCCGCATCCCCTGCTCCGCCCTATACCCTCATCATAATCCTGTTCCATGCTGGTGGGTGATTATGGATCCCCACCTACTCTTATCACGTGTGTCGCTTATCGATGTCCCTGTTGATCGTTTTCATTGACATATATTTAGCTGACCCCGATCTTTTTTCTTAGCCTCCATCTCTGTCCCTCTTCACTGCAATTTCTCATATTGCCAAAGTGTGTTCCTACCCCGCTCATCTCATGACATGCTCAAAAAAGGTTGACTGCTTTGTAGTGATTTGTGCCACGAGTTGTCTCTACGTATGTGCCTCTTCAGGCATCAAGTTACGTGCCCTCTCTGCTACCCATGGAATTATTAACAGACGTCCCGTTTTATAGCGTATCTTACTAACTACCCATCCCGCCACTACCAAAGGAACATCTTTTTATTTCAAGCATTCCATCCATTATTAAATGTGTGTTCTTTTATGTTTTTGAGACACACAATTCGGTATTAAAATTAAATGATTGTTCAAGTACAATTTGTTTTGTTTTTTAGTTCATGCAACAGGGTATTCGATCGACAAACCTGAGAATGGTGAGTGGACGACCACCTATGCTGACAGTACACACGTCATCCTCCGACGCTTCGGGCATGAAACGTTCAAGAACAATGATGACAAGTGTCTAGTGAACGAATGCATCCGTTTCGGGCCCGTGTAGACGTGCGGAACCATTCCCCAGTTATTCCGTTAAGTAAGTCTCTTACTGGTGACCATGAATTTTGTCAATGCCGTAGGTAAGCTGTCACACAATCGCATATATTTGCATAGTTGACCACATTGTCTCATGCAAGATCAAGAAAACATGTTTGTTTTTTTCAATCAACAATGATTTAATGTAGCTTTCGATTATGCTGAAGGTATTTTTTGTTTAGCAAAAACAAATTTAAAATGTGGTCAATTGTGCTTGTTCTGATGCAATAACGCCTTCTGCGCTTTGGTGTAGCTTGTCAAGAAAACGATACGCATTACGTTGTTGGGGTGGCTGATAAAACTGATGGTTCGTTAACTTTCACATTGTTGTCAAAACCTTTATAGGTTGGGCTATAATCAGTGATTTTGTTTAACTTGTTATAATTCTGGTCTGCCAGATCGTGTTACAAACCTTCGTGAAGGTGTCCATGGCTAAAGGGCCTCAATGGATTAGTAGCTCGTGTAATATATTGTCTATACCAGCATCCTTTTTTCACAAAAGATGGTTAAGTTATCGTCTTCTTCTTATATGACGTCTATTAATGTCACTTTGGGACTCCAGTGGTTTGTAGGTTAAAAAACTGAGAGAAGTATTTCGTCCATCTCCGAATAACATCTTCTTCTGCTGTCAGGGTGATCCTTGTCACGTTCTGTATTGTTTTCACTTTGAATATGTGTTTCTTGTCAGTTCTTTGACCAGTTACTTCAATGTCATCTGAAGGACGCAGTAGCTCAGATATGTCTAGACGGATTTGATTCGCTGCTTCAGTGATGAACGACCTCCGCCGCCAAGTGCGGAAAAATAGTAGATAATCCATAAGTTCAAAACTGCGTATTGACCAGTTCCGTGCATTTCACTGTTAATTTCGGGAGAGGAAACCATGAGTCCTTTCTTATGCGCAATCAGCGGCGTTTTCTTAGAATTCTTTTGTACGATCTCGTACGTAATGTCGAGGTCTCTACTATGACTAACCTCCCAAATGTATCATAATTCAAGGACCGTGGTCGCCTTTTCCCTTTATGTACATGTTGTATGACTGGATCAGGAAGTTCCAGCTCACCATATCCATCTCAAGACATTTCAAATTGTCAAGGGTATCTAACCAGCTGGCTGGGAGCGCTAGATAAGTCTTTCCAGAACCAGATGGCTTCAACATGTAGCAACCCCCCCCCCCCTCCACCTGTCTGCTAGAGACGAGGTATGGCAGAGCGCCGTTTTTGACTGATCATGGTGGCGTTCGATCGACACATCGGGCCTCAGATGACTTTATTATTTTTTATTACGTTGTCTTGTTGCTGTTCCTGGTAATGCAGATCTGAAATTGTGTACACTATTCTTAAATCCACTACTTCTGTGCTTCTACAACTTATGTCCGTATATATATATATATATATATATATATACATGTATATATATATATATATATATATATATATATATATATATAATAGCTGTCCATTGTTGTCGATGAGGACCGCTGACATCATCCCTTACAGATCTCCTTCCCTGTTGGGTGTGTGCGCATGTGGCTGAATAGGCCAATGTGGGCACGAAAACATCTACTACATTTCGGGCACACGAGAATTGTAGAAGAGGATGGTGTTCCCGCTGCTCCGGATTTTCGAGTCTTGCGTCTGCTCTGGGCTTTCACACCACGGTCGTCTTCACCGGCAGCAACACCCGATTTGATTGCGCTGTTCCAGTCAGATCTGTTTTGCGCAAGGCATTGTCAGGTGTCGATGTCTATCTGGCAACATTTCAGTGAGTACTTTAAACCGTATTTAAGACCGTTCTTTGGGCGCCCTATCTAGCGTCATCCCTCTATCAGCTCGCCGTAGAGAAGCTCATTTGGGAGCCGCTCGTCTGACAGACGGACGAGGTGTCCGGCCCATCCTAGTTTGCTTTCTCTAGCAGTGCATGGATGCTGGGCATGTTAGCCATCGAGAAAACTTCGATGTCAGTGACACGATCTTTCCATCGGATGTGGAATATTCGCTTCAGGTAACCTGTGTGGAAGTGGTTTAACCTCCTTGCATGTCCAGAGTATACAGTCCAGTTTTTTGAAGAGTATAGTAGGGTTGGAATGATGGTTGCACGGTAGACTTTGAGTGTGGTCTTGACGGTGATGCAGCGACGTGCTAAGACCATCGAGCGAATTCTACAAAATGCTGTGCTGGCCTTTTCTATTATGCTTGCCACCTCATCGTCTAGGCTGACAGATCTCGACAGCGTGCTGCCCAGATATTACAATTTGTATATGCCATTCAGCGTCTGCCCGCTGACTGTAGTCTCTGGTTTTGTGTATGACATGACTGGTGCTGGTTGGTACATGACCTCTGTTTTTTTTAGCATTTATGGTCAGGCCAAAATGTGTGCATGATGCAGAGAACTGGTGCATGTCAACCTGCATGTTCTTCTTCTTCTTCTTCGTACGCAGTCAGACAGTAACCATTATTTTTTTCGAAAAAAGCGGCGGTCATCCTGAGGCTGTCGCCGCTGCCATAGAACTTGTCTTGCAGTTCCACTGGTGATGGCCACATCTGCTCTCTCTGATCCTCGTATGTCGGGCAGTTCTGCAGCAGATTTTCAGCGGTCATTTTACCGGTACCGCACGGGCATTCGTTGGTACCACCTATCTTCAATTTGATGAATAGGTGGTACCTCAGTCTATTGTGGCCAGTGCGAAGTCTGAAGAAAACGACCTGCTCTCTTCGGTTCAACTGGTAATAGGCATCGTTTTTTGTGTAACCAGTATGTTCGGTTTCCCATTTTTTCATGTATCTGGCTTTGATAAGCCGTTTTGACTCTTCGTACGCCATACTAGTATCTGTTTGTGGTAGTCTTGCACCTTATGTTGCCAGTCTGTCTGAATCCTCGTTGCCTTGAATGTTGCAGTGTGATGGGACCCACTGTACCACTACCCTTTTTGGTGCGGAATCTGGCACAGTTTGCAGATTGCTGCTCTTAAGTCATTAAGCTCTGTGTTTTTCTGGCTTTTTAGCGCTGTGACTACGGCGAGAGCATCTGTAAGCAGGACTATATGGCTTTCATTTTCTTTGTGTGTCACCATTTATTCCACTGCCGCCCTCAGTGCCTCTGCCTCCGCTCTGAAATTGCTTGTGTACTTACCAATAGCGAATGACAGTGTTATTTGTCTGCCATTTGGTAGGTTCAGGAATGCTCCTGCCCCTCCGTTCTGTGAAGTGTTTGTTACAGAACCGTCGGTGTATGCAAGGGTCCAGTCCATGCTTGGGTAGCTTTTCGATATAAAGCTTAGGCTAGTATCTCTCCTTTCTTTTTCAGTCTGACAGTTTTTGTTTCCAATACCTGGTATATTTTCTACCACCTCTGGAAATATATCCTACCTTCAAACCTGCATGTTCAATTCTTAGTTGCTCATTAGAGAGCAGTCGGCAGCAAATACAAGTTCCCTGATTATGTCGCCAGCCACTTTGGTTTTGGCCTTCATTCTTCTGGGATTGAGTAATTTGGCGTATGTGCGGTACTTTATGGGTATTCCAAGCTCCAGTGATCTGAAGGCGTCTGTCATCGTTGCCGCGAACATCATGCTGAACAAAGTCGGGGCGAGTACACATCCTTGTTTTACTCCGTTTGATACTAGAAACGTTTTAGAGATTGATCAGCTGTCCAGCACACGAGCACACATGCCTTCGTGTAGCTGTTTAACCATTGTTATGAACTTGTTCGGGTAGCGAAACTTAGACATTATCATCCACTTCCCTCTTCTGTTAACTGTATCAAATGCCTTTATCAAATCAATAAATGTGGTGTACAAGGCCTGATTTTGTTCTCGACACTTCTCTTGTACTTAGCGAGCGGCAAAAATCGTGTCCACTGTTCCTCTTCCGGCATTGAATCCACATTGGCTTTCTGGGAGGTGGTGGCTTTGTTCAAGGTGTTTGTTGAGCCCGTTTAACAGTAAGCGCGCTAGGATCTTGCCTGCTACGGAGAGTAGTGATATTCCACGATGATTGCCATATTCCTGACGGTTGCTTTTTAATTTGAACAGGTGAACGATTGAGGCGCCCTTTAGCTCCTGCGGAATTTTTCTGACAACCCACATGTGACAGAAAAGTTAAGTGATCCTTCTTATGAGGAATGGGACAGCTGTCTTATATACCTCTGCTGGTACTGCATCAGCTCCTGGAGCTTTCCCTATAGATAGTGACCTGATTGCTCTGTCGACTTCCTCATTAGTGATGACTTCATCAAACGCCAGGTTCAGTTCGACCTGCGGAGTTCGTTGGATGGCTTCTTTATTTATGGACGATGGGTGCTTTAGTATTTTGCTGAAGTGGTCTGCCCATCTGTCTAGAATCTCAACCTTATATGTTAGCAGTACCCCATCCGCACTGATAACTGGCGCATTACTAGGGGGCTGCGGGCCGTAGAAAGCTTTCAGTGCCTCGTAAAACCGTTTTGTGTCATGACGCTCGGCGAACATCTCAATTTCGTCATCTCTTTTGCTGAGCTTGGAGTCTTGCATCTCTCTAAGCCTGGTCTGGACAGCTTTGCGAGCAGTATTAGAGATGGTGTGTCTCTATGGTATTCCCTGTGCGCTTCATGTTTTGCATCGAGAATGCCCTGCATTTCCAGATCGTTCTCATCAAACCAGTCCTTATGCTTGGGCGTGAGTGGGCCAATGTGTTTAACAGCTGTATCGTAGAGTGTGTTTCTCAATGATGCCCAGGTCTCTTCGATATCGTTGTTTTCAAAACGAAGCTCAGATAGTCTGCCCTCAAGCTCTTCCTGGAAGCCTCCTCTCGTAAGTTCGTATTTCAGCTGAGAGACATTTAGCCTCCTTGGTAGTTTCTATCCTTTCGGACGTATGTTGGGCTGAATCTTGAAGTTTAGCTTGCCAATGACAAGTCGATGGTCGGTCGACATTCTGCACCACACATGCTCTTCGTTACCATAGCATCCGAATAATCCCTACCTCTGATGATAATGAACTCAATGAGGTGCCAGTGGTGGGACTTTTGGTGCATCCATGTTGTTCTATTTTGGACAGTAAATCGGAAAGCCGTGTTTGTAATTAGTAATTCATTTGTAGCACATGTCCTCAGAAAGAGCAGTCCATTACTGTTGCATGTTCCGATACCATGTCTGCCAATGGCCCCCTCCCAGGCCGTATGGTCTGAGCCAACCCTAGCGTTAAAATCACCGATGATGACCAGTTTGTCAGAATTGGGGACTGCAGCGATAAGCGCCTCACGGTCCTCACAAAACTTGTCTTTTGTTTCCTGAAAGGAAAGGACAAAACCGATCCAAATGGATACATGCCCATCAGCCTAATGAGCTGTGTCGGCAAGCTGATGGAACGTATGATAAACACCAGACTGATGTGGCATCTGGAAGAAAAACGAATACTAATTCCACAGCAAGCCGGATTTAGACAGCACATATCCACTGAGGACCAGGTCATCCTCATAGCCCAGGAAATAGAAGATGCCTACCAGGCACAGAAACACACAGTAGCTGTTTGGGTGGATCTAGAAAAAGGCATTTTACAAAGTCTGGAAGGATGGACTTAGAGTCAAGCTAAGAAGAAGTGATGTTTGTGGGAAAATGTACAAGTGGATCAACCACTATCTCAAACAAAGAACGGCCAGAGTCCAAGTACAAGGGCAGATGAGCAAAAAGGTGACACTCGAGCAGGGAGTACCCCAAGGGGGAGTACTCTCACCCACACTCTTCCTAGTGTATATAAACGACATTACAGAGAATATACCAAGAAGAGTCCATAGCTCAATGTTTGCAAGCGATCTGGCTATGTGGACCTCTGAAAAGAATGTCACCATAGCAAGAAATAGCATGCAGCATGCCCTAACATCGCTGAAGAGTGGGCGAACTCATGGGTGGTCAAAATAAACGAGGAGAAAACCACATGCACAATATTATCGCTTTCAATCAAACCCCAAAATACTAAATTAAGTTTAAATGGCAAATTCCTGCAGCCAAACGAACACCCAAACTATCTGGGAGTCACATTTGGTCGGCGCATGAAATGGAAAAGTCAGATCGAGAGAAACCGAATGAGAGCCAGAGAAAGAATGGCAATCATGAGGAAACTTGCTGGCACAAGCTGGGGAGCAGACGAAAGCATACTAAAGAAACTGTACACTGGAAGAGTGAGACCAGTTCTCGAGTATGGCATCGCGGCATGGACAACAGCAGCAAAGGCGAACTTCGATAAAGTTAGCAAACTTCAAAACCAAGCCATGAGAGTTAAAACAGGAGGCATGAAGTCAACGCCAATTGTAGAACTTGAAAAGATTACAAAAGTGTAATCCATGATCGATAGAAGAGACTGCAGAGCCCAGCTGCAGTCAGAGAAACTCCGAAGACTGACTGACCATCCAATGCACTAGAGACTAAACAATTTGGGAAATGGGAAACTAAAGCGGAGAAACTTTGCAGAAATAGCGAAAGCAAAGATGTACGAAGATCCCATAAATGCACTAACAACACTAAAACTCATCACTACTGTACGAAAACCTACTTGGAGGCAGGATATATGTCCAGAGGTGGTAGAAAATATATCAGGTATAGAAAACAAAAACTGCCAGACTGAAAAAGAAAGAAGATATACTACCCTAAGCTTTATATCGAAAAGCTAACCAAGCATGGACTGGACCCATGCATACACCGACGGTTCTGTAACAAACACTTCACCGAACGGAGGGGCAGGAGCATTCCTGAATCTACCAAATAGCAGAAAGATAACACTGTCATTCGCTACTGAAAAGTACACAAGCAATTTCAGAGCCGAGGCAGAGGCACTGAGGGTTGCAGTGGAAGAAATGGTGACACACAAATAAATTGAAAGCCATATAATCCTGCTTACAGATGCTCTCGCCGTAGTCACAGCGCTAAAAAACCAGAAAAACACTGAGCTTAATGACTTAAGAGCAGCACTCTGCCAACTGTGCCATCAGTCCGCACCAGAAAGGGTAGTTGTACAGTGGGTCCCATCACACTGCAACATCCAAGGCAATGATGAGGCAGACAGACTGGCAAAAGAAGGTGCAAGACTACCACACACATATACTAGTATGACGTACGAAGAGTCAAAACGGCTTTTCAAAGCCGATACATGACCAAATGGGAAACCGAACATACCGGTTACACCAAAAACGATGCCTATTACAAGTTGAACAGAAGAGAGCAGGTCGTTGTATTCAGACTTCGCACTGGCCACAATAGACTGAGGTACCACCTATTCAACAAATTAAAGATAGGTGGTACAGACGAATGCCCCTGCGGTACCGGTAAAATGACCGCTGAACATCTGCTGCAGAACTGCCCGACATACGAGGATCAGAGAGAGCAGATGTGGCCATCACCAGTGGAACTGCAAGACAAGCTATATGGCAGTGTCGACAGCCTCAGGATGTCTGCCGCTTTTTTTCGAAAAAATAATGGTTACTGTCTGACTGCGTACGAAGAAGAAGAAGAATTTTCCTGAGGATTTGTCATTGTGGGTGCGTATGCACTGATAAATGTTGCATGGCACCCTCCTATTATGGGGAGAGGCAGTGTAATCAGGCGGTCATTAATTCCTATGGGCATGCTTGTGAGCGTGTCGACCATGTTGGTCTTGATGGCAAAGCCAACTCCAGCTTCACGGCGTTCTTCTTTGCTGCAGCCGCTCCAGAAGTAAGTATAACCAGCGCCTTTTTCTGTGATCTGCCCTTCCTCTGCCAATCGGTTCTCGCTCAGGACACCTATACAGATATATATAAATATATTTACATGTATGTTCATTCTTACACACATACGCCACACACATGTGTAGATACATACCCATGTACACTCTTACTACGTATGCACATATTACACATACACACACAAACACACACGGTGACTAGCACATTTTCATACATGTAAAACATGCAGACAAACATAAACAGTAAAACACAAACAGCTTGTTTACTTTGTGAGAAATTCAGAAAGTAAAAATGGCCTGATGGCAGCTTACCCGCCACTTGGATAATAACGATTGTTGGTGTAAAAGTCATCAACAAACCCCGAATGTACGTAGGTATAAGGTCCTGGTACAGGTGCAATCTCATCTAACGTAAATTGCCACGAAGTGAAGAAATGTCTAGTTTCTGGAGATGATAGCATAGTCAGTGCTGATTATTGGGGCTTTAACATTAGACAAAACCATAGTCACACTAGCGATCAGACTATATTTTTTTTTAAGTATTCAAACATACACTATGCTAATTATGGATTTTAAAAATGTAAACAGGAACCGCTGTTACCTGCCAATTTGAGAATATAAACGCATATATCTAGAAGGAAATTGTTCGTCGCATTGTTTAACGTGACGCGCTTTTTATTTTTAAATTACGAGGCGTGTCCAAATGAAACCGGACCCAGTGGCTGTATTACATATATATGAAAGTTACATCAACAGTTGTGACATAATTAAATATAGCAATTGTTATGAAGTAAATATGCCACAGGGTTAATAAAATAAAGTCGCCAAGGATATTCAGACACCCACCCTTCTACGTGGGTAGATACCGTACGAAAAAAATGACATTGCTGCTGACTGGCTGATTCATGCTCTTAGACTTCAATAATTGAACATCAAATACACCTTCATTAGATCTTGTGTGTACAATTTTGTAAACATACTTGATCAATGTCCATAGCAGAGTAAAACTAAATAATAATGTGAACATCACACGTCTTACCAAGCAGCAGATTGTATGGTACAATCCATTCGTTATCCATCGGAAGAACTGCTGTATGGTAAACCGAGTTCAAGTTAATTATTACCTGATGACCACCCTCTTGAGGCTGTTGGTGACGGTTCATTGGATAGCTGTCTCTTGCTATTTGAGTCTCATTATCCGTTGCCGTGTTTACAATCTCAGTTAATGTGAAGCATGGTACACACACCATGTTTAGAATAAAGATACCGTGAATTATCCGTTTGTGAATTTTAAATTTTGGCTAGGATGATGAATTCATCAATGTGAAATGTATTCAGTCCTTGCAAACACCATATTAAAATATTAGCGTCTGAGATATAAGTATGTTGTCACTGAGTGGAATGGAGCCAGTATATGATTGGTCCTAACACTCTGCCTTTATGACAACATGCATGCATTGTATTTCTTTTTTTTGTCGAAAAATACTTGCCACCAGAAAGTGAGGGTCTGCCTCTGATTGACAATTAATAATAATTTCTTACAATTCAACTAAGTTCAGGTTGAATATGTATGTGATGAAAAGCGATGGTTTGCCACTATATCGCACATACCTAAGCACCTCTTACGCGAATTCATTCTTTTTTCCGGGACCACTCATTAACACATAATAACGAAGCACCAAATGCCCTTGATTCGCTGTATTTCCATCTGTTGAAACCAATTCTTTCAAGGGAATGTATTCGTCGAAACGTTTCTTTCGGTTATTCAAATAAAGAACAGCCATTACATTTCAATATGTGGATAAATATCGATCAAATATTGTTGGAACAGTTGGAGATAGTTCAAGCAAGTGATTTATATGATTATGTATGACCATCAATTGGTGTGATGGTAAAACATGGATATTATTTTGCTCATGTTCTCCATTGTCCCACTCGATTTGTTTAATGGTTAATCGCATAGCCATCTTCAGCTCCTGGAAACATTAGCGGTTACTGCAGTGCGTCACATAAGATGTGTGTTTCGCTAAAGTTTTGAGTTCAATACATATTTTCAGTGCAGAACTTCACTTCTCAAACTCATTTTCGTAATGATAATGACCACTTCATTAACAGTTGCAACATTGTTTACTCTCGCATGACCTTGTTCTACTTTGCTATCTGCTGTACTTATGATGTTCTTGTTATTATTAACATTGTTGTCCAATGACTTTTTAAAGGTCCTTACATACGATTACGTTAATGCAGCATCTTTTCAAGTGAGTCATTCAGATACTTGTTGATACCAGGATTTATGGAGCGGTAGCTTTGTAATTGTGCGTTATCATCACGAAGAAAATATTTTTGCAGGAGTTTAGATTGTGTTCATTCTGCAGTGTACGAAAAGATACACCTGCCCTTTGATCTTAAATGTTGTCATGCAAATTTGATTTTTATTTTGTAAAATTAGTACGAATTTTAAAAATGAAGTCCTTTGAAAGGTGCATCTATATTTCCAGGGCGGTCCAACAAATTGTTTTATTTAGGGTTGGGGGAGGGGGGGGGGGTCTGCGGGAGTAGGGCAGGAGCGTGTAAGGGCACTTCACCGCAGGAGGCAGTATCTTCCTAGTAAAAAAAACGGATGACATGGACACTACTTGGTTTTCTTGCTCGTGTCTAACTCATGTATGGCTGCTAGAGTCTGCTAACAAACAGCAGTGCCACCCCTTGGGAAACGGCTTTGACTGGCCGCCTAAACTACGTGAGCAATTGCGGAGGAAAACCAGGGCGTACATCGTATGCGTGGGAGGAGCATAGCATCCCAGACAAGGGCTTGGGAGGCGGCCTCGAACAAAAGCATGCTGCAGTCGGATGCACTGGGCTACGGCACATAACACAGTGCAACGCATTACGTTTAATGATGACAACGAACCAACATGAATCAACGAGAGGGTACTCGACCAAAGGAGTCCGACCAGTTGGGAAGAATGCCGGGCCCCCATAAGGGGTTCCACCAAATGCTACTGGCGGTCCCCTGCCTCCGTGCTGTGAAGTAGGGGCACGGACATATAGGGGAACCACTACTGACCACAAATCAAAGAGAAGGACTATAAATATACTTCAATGGAATGCAGAGAGTGCCCTAAATAAGAAGTTGCCCTCGCTCACAAACTTTATGAGGAAAACATTGATGTTGCTTGCATCCAACAGATCCCCCTTAACCCAAAGCATAGGTTCCTGATACGAGGATACGAAACTCTTCGGCTTGACATAGAGGGCCACACAGGTGGAGTGACCATGCTAATTAGAAACTCTTTCCCAAGCAGATAAGTCGGAACTCGACAGTAACATATAGCTCATTAAAACAACAGACGATGCACCCTATTTTTACTCAAGAAGATGACAGTCAACATCAACAACCAACCTTGCACTTTCGACAGGAGACATCAGTCACAAGATAAACGTGTACTAGAGACAACACAAGAGTTGTACTAGACCAATTGGCAGGTATTGATCACAAACCAATAAAGTTAGTGATAAATAGGGAACACACAGCCCATGAACATAAGCCACTGCCCCGACGGCATTTAAAAAAAGCAAACTGGAAACTCTTTTTAACGCTGTCAGACATGTCCTGCAGCCAGATTATTATCCGAAATGTAAGAATGGGGGAACTAGCAGAAAGCTTCAACAAAGCTGACCTGAGATCTGCCCTCGAATAAATACCCCGATGGGATGGAATAGACTACAAACCTTACTGAACACCAAAACTTCAGGAACTGGAGGAACAACTGACAGACGCCAGAGGAAGAGCAGAACAGGAAAGATCAAAAGAGGATAACATCTCCTACAAAGCTATTGCAGCAAAGTACAAAACGACACATAATAGCTCATCGAGAAACAGCTGGATTAAAAACAACTAAAGCGCGAAATCTGGACAACGATGTCAGAAAAATACGGATCCTAGCCAAAGCCCTAAACAACGAGGACTGCAGGAACAATGAAACCGCAGTACAAGTGAGCGGGAAAATGCGGACTTATACATTTACAGCTAACGCACTCATAAAAATATTCTCGCAAACCAGCCATATTCATATCCCACGTGTAAAAAAACAGGCAATGACAATAGAGATAGATCTTTAAAAAAACGCATTAACCTGCCCAGAAGAACATATGGCAACCAACCTGACCAGAGAAGCATATGGCAACCAACCTGACCAGAGGAGCATATGGCAACCAACCTGACCAGAGGAACATATGCCAACCAACCTGACCAGAGGAACATATGGCAACCAACCTGACCAGAGGAGCATATGGCAACCAACCTGACCAGAGGAACATATGGCAACCAACCTGACCAGAGGAGCATATGGCAACCAACCTGACCAGAGGAGCATATGGCAACCAACCTGACCAGAGGAACATATGGCAACCAACCTGACCAGAGGAGCATATGGCAACCAACCTGACCAGAGGAACATATGGCAACCAACCTGACCAGAGGAGCATATGGCAACCAACCTGACCAGAGGAGCATATGACAACCAACCTGACCAGAGGAGCATATGGCAACCAACCTGTCCAGAGGAGCATATGGCAACCAACCTGACCAGAGCAGCATATGGCAACCAACCTGACCAGAGGAGCATATGGCAACCAACCTGCCCAGAGGAGCATATGGCAACCAACCTGCCCAGAGGAACATATGGCAACCAACCTGCCCAGAGGAGCATATGGCAACCAACCTGCCCAGAGGAGCATATGGCAACCAACCTGACCAGAGGAACATATGGCAACCAACCTGACCAGAGGAACATATGGCAACCAACCTGACCAGATGAACATATGGCAACCAACCTGACCAGAGGAGCATATGGCAACCAACCTGCCTAGAGGAGCATATGACAACCAACCTGACCAGAGGAGCATATGGCAACCAACCTGACCAGAGGAGCATATGGCAACCAACCTGACCAGAGGAGCATATGGCAACCAACTTGCCCAGAGGAGCATATGGCAACCAACCTGACCAGAGGAGCATACGGCAACCAACCTGACCAGAGGAACATATGGCAACCAACCTGACCAGAGGAGCATATGGTAACCAGCCTGACCAGAGGAGCATATGGCAACCAACCTGACCAGAGGAACATATGGCAACCAACCTGACCAGAGGAGCATGTGGCAACCAACCCGACCAGAGGAGCATATGGCAACCAACCTGACTAGAGGAACATATGGCAACCAACCTGACCAGAGGAGCATATGGTAACCAACCTGCCCAGATGAGCATATGGCAACCAACCTAACCAGAGAAGCATATGCCAACCAACCTGCCCAGAGGAGCATATGACAACCAACCTGCCCAGAGGAGCATATGGCAACCAACCTGCCCAGAGGAGCATATGGCAACCAACCTGCCCAGAGGAACATATGACAACCAACCTGCCCAGAGGATTATATGACAACCAACCTGCCCAGGGGAACATAAGACAACCAACCTGCCCTGAGAAACATATGAGAACCAACCTGACCATGAAGGAACTGGATGTAGCCATTTACTCCCTCAAATCAAGAAAGTCACCTGGAAAAGACGGGGAAACCAACGACATGCTTATGAGTTTGGGTGGCACCGCCCAAATTATATACTCCTCGCGATAAAGAACTACAGCTGGAAGCGTGGCATTATACCTCAAGATTGGAAACAAGCACGAGTGATCCCGATCCTGAAAAAAGGTAAAATTGACCCAAATAGCTATAGGTCTTCTGAGCTGCACATGCAAGCTCATGAAACAAATAATACATACTATAATCAGATGGCACCTAAGATAGAAAAAAATTATTATACCACAACAAGCAGGCTTCAGGCAGCACAGGTCCACGGAAGATCAAGTAATCCACATAGCACAAGAAATCGAAGATGCTTTCCAGGAAGGAAAACACACTCTGGCCATAAGGATAGACCAGGAAAGTATGGAAAGACAGGCTGCGTGGAAAAATGCTGCAATATGGAGTATGCGGAATAATGTACAAGTGGACCAGTAACTACTTACAAAATAGAACAGCAAGAGTGCAGGTCCAAGGGCATACCAGCAAAAAAGGAAATCATGGAACAATGTGTTCCGCAGGATGGTGTCCTCCCCATACACTCTTTTATTTTTACATAAATAACATCGCCAACAACCTCCACAAAAGTATCCACTATTCTCTTAACGCTGATGGCATGGCCATGTACACTACTGAAAAACGCATCGCTACAGCTAGCACACGAATGCAAGGATATGTGGCAGCCCTCGAAAGATGGTCCAAGACCTGGCTACTAAAAATACATAAACAAAAAACAAAACATGCTATCAAGCACACGGCGGCAGAAAGTAACACTCCAATTAAATGGAAAAGAGATACGGCAAGATGATGCCCCAACCTTGATAGGAGTTTCCTTAGACCGACGTCTCACCTGGAAAGCGCACATTTTAAAGACACAGCTGAGGGCGAGGATACGCAAGCACATCATGAAGAAACGTGCTGGTACTGCTTGGGGTGCTGACGGAAACACACTAAAAAAAATTATACACAAGCTGAGTGAGACCAGTTTTGGAATACGGCATTGCAGCTTGGTCTACTGCATCTAAATCCAACTTTGACAAAATAGGGCGCACCCAGAACCAATGAACTCGTATGATAACATGAGCCATGAAACCCATATAAAAAAATACATGGAAGCAATAACTGGGCTACAGCCAATGGAAGACCGCCGAGACTGGAGAATCCTACAGCAAGAGGAAAACCCAAAATCATCATGAACCACCCGATGCATCCACAGACTAAATGGTTTGGGGTGCGGTAGGCTAAAAAGGAAAAGTGTTACAGTCCAGGAAAAAGAAAAGATTAAGAACAATGCTGCACTCTTAAATGAAAAAAATAAGCTAATACCAACATGCTTCATCCGCTGCCTCTGGAAAGGAAGACCATTCCCTGATATTATTTGCAATATTCCCAACATCGTAGACAACAAAAAAACACAAACAGAGGAGCAGAAGAAACGCATTGTTTCAGATTACATCAATATCAAATATCACCAACAGCCTGAAGGCACGCCTATACGGATGGCTCAGCCAAAGATGCTATTGGAAATGGGGAAGGAGGCATCACTAAAAAACTAAAAAGCAAAGTCTACTCAGCAGCATTCCCACTGGGAGACGTTGCATCAACTTCAGTACCGAAGCCAGTGCCCTGAGAGAAGCAGCTGCAACCCTCATAAACCATAAGGAGCAGGCAGAAAAACAAGGGGTTATTTTCCCGCAGTGTTAATGGCGCTCAAGAACCAGCAAACAAATGAACTTGTTACGCTAGCAGACCCGCTCGAACGCCTGTCCCAGTGAATCAAAAAAAGCACATTACAATGGATACCAGCCCCTGCAACATCCCAGGCAACGAGCGGGCAGACAGACTCGCCTGGGAGGGAGGAATGCTGCAGAAGAGTGATACAGAACTCAGATATAAAAAGACAAAAGCATTCATCAGGACAACGTACGGTGAAAAATGGAAAAAAAGACCACCCTGGCCACATAGAAAGCGGTTCCTACCATCAACTCTCCAGGCGAAACCAGGTGATAATACTCCGTCTTCGCAAATGTCACAACCGACTTATATGCCATATGTACAACAAGTTTAAGATTGACACTACAGACATGTGTGCCTTCGGCATATCCTCTATAAGGGTAACACATATGTTGCAGTCCGTGCCACTATATACCCACAAACAAGGTAGAATTTGGCAACATCTAGTGTCCTTCCACGAGAAGCTGCCCGGAAGCGTACATAGCCTTGAGTTAACCGCTGCCTTCGTTAGATTAATTGAAGTTGAGGTCGGAAGATGTACGAGGAAGAAGAAGAAGAAGCTTTGATCTCGGATAATTATCATTCATGTCACTTATCATTGGTTCTGGCAATTGAGCGTATTCGTGTAGTAAGACATTACCTACAGACCAGCAACGATCGAATGTCTCTCTTACAAATTATATTACGTCAAATACATTGCACTTGTTGTGCATCTTGCAAATTGACACTTGAAGAAAATGTATATAATCCAATGTAGCGTTGTGATGGAAATGTTGGTTCGCAAAGTTCAATTGTGTGGCACTTTTTACTGATGTAGTCGTTGAGCAAGTTCATCATCATTGTAATGTATCTTGGGGTGCACGTTGACTAAGATATCAGCGTGGTTCAGCAATCGCTTCGTCAGTGACATTCTCTCGTGAGATGGGCACATGTTAATTATAATGTTGAAATCGTTAAGCATTATCTTAATCCGTCTCAATAGGTTGAATATTTTACTTTGCGACAGAGCTGATCTTGAAGTCACTCATCATTCTCTTGAATAGTCCCAATGTGTTGTAGATTTGCTTCACGGATCTCATGGATCTGTTGTTAAGCATTATTGTCACCACTTGCATTGAATTGTCAGATAGCTTAAATATTTCGGATTCGCGAAATCTTTCTATTTCCTTAATTTACTGTTCTTCTCTTGCAAATTGTTTTTTTTAAATTTTAAACTGATGGCATTTTTGCTATTTTGAAAGTAAAACAATCATTTTTTTATTAACATTGCTTTGTTAAAACACGAATAATCTACATAATTAGGTCGATGAACCTACATGTTTGCCAATTGCGAAGAAATTGAGTGAATATTGTACGCATTTCGGATATATGGGCTGTCAGGTCAACATATTCAAGCTCATATGTTAGTTATATTTTGAAGATCTTCTTCTTCTTCTTCTTCTGTCAGACAGTAACCATTATTTTTTCGAAAAAAAGCGGCGGTCATCCTGAGGCTGTCGCCACTGCCATAGAGCTTGTCTTGCAGTTCCACTAGTGTTGGCCACATCTGCTCTCTCTGATCCTCGTATGTCGGGCAGTTCTGCAGCAGATGTTCAGCGGTCATTGTACCGGTACCGCACGGGCATTCGTCGGTATCACTTATCTTTAATTTGTCGAATAGGTGGTACCTCAGTCTATTGTGGCCAGTGCGAAGTCTGAAGACAACGACCTGCTCTCTTCTGTGCAACTGGTAATAGGCATCGTTTTATTCAGATCTAACGTATCTGGAAAATAATAGGTTTGTGATATCCATACATGGTTGCACTGTTGATATTTTTATTTTTTTTGACGCATTTGCAATGTCCCGGAGCAAATTGAGTCATGATGTCATCATGTTTTTATTTTGCTAGGAAAAAACATATATATTGCATGAAACAGCGTAGTGTGTGTTGTAAAGAGCGTTCTTGTAAAAGTAGTCATGAAACCTGCTGCAATTGCCAGAAGACTGCAACAACCATATGGTGATATGATGATACACTGAGCATCAGTAAGAAAGTTGAATGGTGTAAGCATTTGAGAGAAGACCGCACATATGTGTGAGTGATCATCCTGGCAGTGGTGGATCTATACGTATCAATCATTCATGTGAATTTTCAGATTGTGAAACGCCTTATCCTGGAAAATCGACGCATAAACTATGCAACATTGCACAAGAAGCAAGTCTTTCACAAGGTACGGATAACACTACTATTCATAAACATTTGCACATTTGGATTGTTAGTGTTCGCTAAGTTTCCTCTTCTTCTTCTTCTTCTTACGCAGTCAGACAGTAACAATTATGTTTTCGAAAAGAGCGGCGGTCATCCTGAGGCTGTCGGCACTGCCATAGAGCTAGTCTTGTGGTTCCACTGGGGAAAGCCACATCTGCTCTCTCTGATCCTCGTATGTCGGGCAGTTCTGCAGCAGATGTTCAGCGGTCATTTTCCCGGTACCACAAAGGCATTCGTCGGTACCACCTATCTTAAATTTATTGAATAGGTTATACCTCAGTCTATTATGGCCAGTGCGAAGTCTTCTTCTTCTTCTGCGTACGCAGTCAGACAGTAACCATTATTTTTTTCGAAAAAAGCGGCGGTCATCCTGAGGCTCTCGCCACTGCCATAGAGCTTGTCTTGCAGTTCCACTGGTAATAGCCACATCTGCTCTCTCTGATCCTCGTATGTCGGGCAGTTCTGCAGCAGATGTTCAGCGGTCGTTTTACCAGTACCGCACGGGCATTCGTCGGTACACCCTATCTTCAATTTGTTGAATAGGTGGTACCTCAGTCTGTTGTGGCCAGTGCGAAGTCTGAAGACAACGACCTGCTCTCTTCGGTTCAACTGGTAATAGGCATCGTTTTTGGTGTAACCAGTATGTTCGGTTTCCCATTTGGTCATGTATCTGGCTTTGATAAGCCGTTTTGACTCTTCTTACGTCATACTGGTATCTGTTTGTGGTAGTCTTGCACCTTCTTTTGCCAGTCTGTCTGCCTCCTCGTTGCCTTGGATGTTGCAGTGTGACGGAACCCACTGTACCACTACCATTTTTGGTGCGGACTGCTGGCACAGTTTGCAGAGTGCTGCTCTTAAGTCATTAAGCTCAGTGTTTTTCTGGCTTTTTAGCGCTGTGACTACGGCGAGAGCATCTGTCAGCAGGACTATATGGCTCTCATTTTCACTGTGTGTCACCATTTCTTCCACTGCCGCCCTCAGTACCTCTGCCTCCGCTCTGAAATTGTTTGTGTACTTACCAGTAGCGAATGACAGTGTTATTTTTCTGCCATTTGGTAGGTTCAGGATTTCTCCTGCCCCTCCGTTCTGTGTAGTGTTTGTTACAGAACCGTCGGTGTATGCATGGGTCCAGTCCATGCTTGGGTAGCTTTTCTTTTTCAGTCTGGTAGTTTGTGTTTCTAATACCTGGTATATTTTCTACCACCTCTGGAAATATATCCTGCCTCTAGGAAGGTTTTCGTACAGTAGTGATGGGCTTTGTTGTTGTTAGTGCGTTTATGGAATCTTCGTGCATCTTTGCTTTGGCTATTTCTGCAAAGTTTCTCCGCTTTAGTTTCCCATTTCCAAATTGTTTAGTCTCTGGTGCATTGGATGGTCAGTCAGTTTTCGGAGTTTCTCTGACTGCAGCTGCGCTCTGCAGTCTCTTCTATCGGTCATGGATTGCAGTTTTGTAATCTTTTAAACTTCTACAATTGGCGTTGATTTCATGCCTCCTGTTATAACTCTATTTGCTTGGTTTTGAAGTTTGCTAACTTTATCAAAGTTCGCCTTTGCTGCTGTTGTCCATGCCGCAATGCCATACTCGAGAACTGGTCTCACTCTTCTAGTGTACAGTTTATGTATTATACTTTCGTCTGCTCCCCAGCATGTGCCAGCAAGTTTCCTCATGATTACCATTCTTTCTCTGGCTCTCATTCGGTTTCTTTCGATCTGACTGTTCCATATCATGCGCTTATCAAATGTGACTCCCAGATACTTTGGGTGTCGTTTGGTTGCAGGAATTTGCCATTTAGACTTAATTTAGTGTTTTGGGGTTTGATTGAAAGTAAGAATATTGTACATGAGATTTTCTCTTCGTTTATTTTGACCAGCCATGAAATCGCCCACTCTTCCAGCGATGTTAGGGCCTGATGCATCCGATTTCTTGCTGTGGTGAGATTATTTTCAGAGGTCCAGATAGCCATATCGTCTGCAAACATTGAGGTATGGACTCTTCTTGATGTATTTTCTCTAATGTCGTTTATATACACCAGGAAGAGTGTGGGTGACAGTAGTCCCACTTGGGGTACTCCCTGCTCGAGCGTCACCTTTTTTGCTCATCTGTCCTTGTACTTGGACTCTGGCCGTTCTTTTTTTGAGGTAGTGGTTGATCCACTTGTACATTCTCCCACAAACTTCACTTATCCTTAGATTGACTCTAAGTCCGTCTTTTCAGACTTTGTCAAATGCCTTTTCCAGGTCCACCCAAACCACCACTGTGTGTTTCTGTGCCTGGTAGGCATCTTCTATTTCCTGAGCTATGAGGATGACCTTGTCCTCAGTGGATATGTGCTGTCTAAAGCCTGCTTGCTGTGGAATTAGTATTCGTTTTTCTTCCAGATGCCACATCAGTCTGGTGTTTATCATACGTTCCATCAGTTTGCCGACACAGCTCAGTAGGATGATAGGCCTGTATCCATTTGGATCTGTTTTGTCTTTTCCTTTCTTTGGTACTGGTACAAGTACTGCGTCTTTCCATGCCTGGGGTACAATACCCCTTTTCCAGCTTTGGTTCCGGACTGATAGCAGTTTTCTCTTCGCTGTTTGGCCCAGCCCTATCAGCATTTCGCTTGTTATCCCGTCATTTCCGTTAGATTTCCTTATCTTTAATGTTATCATGGCCTCTTCCATTTCACTCATTGTTAATTTGGCCATCATATGCTCTTCTAGAGCCGTATTGATGTTGTCGTGTACCTTTTGCTCTTTACTAATGTATGTATGCCTATCTGCAGGGACCTCGATGTGGTTTGCTCTGGCATAGTGTTCGACAAAAGCGTTTGCTGCTTTTTTTTTCCAGTGAGCAAGTTTTCGCCCTGCTTGATGGTAATTTGTTTGTTTGAAGGGGTTTCGTCATTCATGGCTCTGACTAGCTTCCATAGTTTGTTCCCTTCTTTATCTAGGTTGAGGCATTCTGCTTTTGATTTTCCAGCTTTCTCTTGCTGTTTGGTTTAGAGTGTATTTGTATTTCGCCATGGCGGCTTTGAGGGCGATATTTGCCTCCATAGATTGTTCTCGCTCTGCCATGTTCCTAGCATCTGTGACTGCATCTTCCGCTTTCTTCAACTCGTCATTCCAATAGGGCTCATAGTTTTTCCTAGCCCCTCGTGTGATGGTTTCAGTGGCGGCTTGCATTATTGCCTTGCTTAGGCTTTCCACCATTGGCTTCATTTTGTTGTTTCGTGTGTTGATGGTTTCACACAGCCCATCTGTCAGGATTGCAAATCTGTCCCAGTCGGCTCGTTTGTAATTCCAACGTGCGAGCGGTTTGTTTCCTGTGGGCCTACTTCCATATCAGTTTCTAGCCTGATTGGCATGTGGTCGCTACCTGCTAATTGGTTTAGCACATGTCGGTCTATTTTATGGTGTATGTCCTGTACGGAGAAGGCCAAATCTGGAGTCGATGGGGTATGCCATGTTCTAGAATAGAAGCTAGGGATATCCTCCGGCCTATTGATTAGGCAGAGATCTGTGTCTATCTCCCAATCTTCCACTTCGTCACCTCTGCTGTCTGTGTCCGAGTATCCCCATCTCTCCGAGTGGCTGTTGAAGTCTCCAACTATTATGCAGTTGGATTCTTTGACTTCCATACTCGAGAGCGATAGGTCTTTATTTGGTGGTCTGTACAGATTGAAAATGCGGAGCTTCGTCATTATGTCAACTCCTACAATTTCTGCTTGTCCGGTGTGATTGACAGATACCGCGTTACTCAGTATGCAATTTCGGGTCAGTATCAGGACCCCTCTTTTGTGACCTTCTCTATCGAGACGGAAGGTATGGTTTCCTCTGATTGAGAATTTATGGTTATTGTTGAGGTGCGTTTCCTGGATACATGCCACGTCAATCCTACCTGGAAAATCGTCGCATAAACTATCCAACATTGCACAAGAAGGAAGTCTTTCACAAGGTACGGATAACACTACTATTCATGAACATTTTTCAAATTCGGATTGTTAGTGCTCGCTGAGTTTGATAACAACAAGTGTCCTGCTCCTGCAAGATAATGCACGACTTATTCAGCTCAGTGTACTATGCGCCATCTGCAGCTTTTCGTCCGAGAGGTATTTCAGCAACCACCTTACAGCCCCGGCCGTGCTCCAAACGCTTTCCCCCTATTTTAACCGTCAAACAAATTCATGGAAGATCAGCATTTCAGTACTGATTACGAAGTGGAATATGATGTCCTGGATTAGTTCAAATACCCTGACAAATCTTGGATAAGTGCATACACGTTCAGTAGATTATATCAACACATAAAAGTAATATTGACTACATTGAACATGATTTTTTCTCTTGATATACCCTATAAAGGCAGTGACATTTCTACGCACACTGTTGGTTGATTGACACATCAAATACATAATGCTAAATTACACTTTCAACTCGAATTGCCTTTCGGCTCGCGAGATATGGTGCCTTTTAACAATCATACACACACGTATATATGTATATTATTATATATCGGAATTTCGGAGTAACATTAACAAGATCAAACGCATCTTCTGATATGGCGCCGTATTCCTTTCAATCTTTCTCTACGCATGTGAGTGATGTTCCATACATTTTTCTTAAGACGAGTATTCTCCATATGATGAACGGATCATGCCACTAACACTGAGGTTCTCTCAAATGCTGACATGCGGAGCTATCATGCCATATTGCAAATAACACGACGGGGATGTGCTGGGAGTCTACTACGCAATTTATATGAAAGACTCCCAGATACATTTCAGTAGTGTGAGCTGGTCGAGTATCAGCGGAAAATAGTATGCATAAAGAAAATGTCCAAGGTCAGAGTGTGAGACTGACATACATTCGGTCAGAGATGTGACACCATCAGAGTAAGTTTATCGAACTAACTCCAGAGACGCAGTTAATGGGGCATATCTGCCAGGGAAGATCTTCGTTGTTCGGGATGTGCAAAAAACGACGCGAGAAAAGGAAACTGTGCAGAGCAAGAACATCGACACCATCTGCACATTTTGTGTGTCAGTCATATGTCAGAATATATTCGTTCTCTCACTGGCTTGATTAGTCAAGTTGTCTGCCCACTGGGTCACGCGTCTGCTGACATGATCATAGCAAGAAACGAGTGTTCACGTTCATTGCTGTAGCTAGTTTCTAAAAATATATCGGTCAAAACACATTTTGGCGACTATGGTGACAGTAGATGAGACGTAATGTTCACGAGTATGACCCCAAATCCAAATATTCCAGCATACAGTGGGAAACCTAAGCCTCTCATACGCATGTCAAGCCATGCGTACATACATCTGCAAGACTGTTTTTTTGGAAAGCCAAAGTGTCAAATTGAAATATTGTCTGCCTCATGACAACACTGTTAATGGGCAATATTGTGCAGATCTTCTTACCAAACTAAAAATGACCGTGAGTAGAAAACGAGGGATAGCGTGCACTAACATTTTCTTTTTGCTTCAGGATAACGCGTCCTCCCATAAAGCAACATTTGCGCTGCACACAGCCAACGATTTGAATATTGAAATGTAGTCACACCTACCATATTACATATTCTCCGAATTTAGCTCCATCAGAAACTTTTATTTCCGAAAACTTTGAAAAAACAGCTGAACGGAGATCCTGTTAAGGGTGACGAAGATGTAATACTGGCTAGTGATTACTTGTTTAGTTCAAAAAATAGGTTGCTTTGCTCTGAAGGTCTTTCCTTGCTTTCAAGGCCATGGATAGAAGGCAGCCATTTATACATTAAGGTGGTGGCTTCATTGAGAAGCGAGGAGCACGTTGCAAAATGTCATCTGTGTATATGTATGTGCATGTGAACATATATATGTATGTATGTATGTATGTATTTATGAATGAATGAATGTATTTATGTGTGTATGTATATATGTACGATTATATGTATGGGTGTAGTGTGTATGTATGTATCCATATATGTACGTATGTAGGTATGATGTAAGTATGTATGTAGGAATGTGCATATGTGTGTATATGTATGTGTGTATGCATTTATGTATGTGTGTTTGTGTGTGCTTGCGTGGATGTGTGTGTGTGTGTGTATATGATTATATATGTGTATGTGTGTTTATATGTATATTTATGTGTGTATGTATGGATGTATGTATGTGTGTATGTATAGCGGCACAGATGGGGAGGTAACATGATGCGCGCCTGCATTGATTTGATGTTTTAATTCATTATGGATGCCGCCAGACGGATTTACCTGGAATTCCCACTAGTCGAAGACTTACACTTGTTGTCTGAAGCTTGTTATTTTCCATTTTGACTGGTTAACTCATAAGTATTTTGAGTTGTCTTCCGTCCGATTACCCTATTATGAATTTCGGATCGGCTATTTGAGCAGCACTCCGCTTAAACATGTTTCGCATTTAATGGTCCAGTTCACAGAGCTGAACCTCACGTGCTTAACGTCTTTTGCCTAGCAGCAAACAGTGTCGCTTTTAGTGTGTGAAATTTAGGCACGACTATAAAGTTAAAACTTACATCCTGAGAGAGATGCACAGATCACTCAAACGATGACTGATGTCCCTACAACCTCTTGCGGTTATGTACGTTAGTAGCAATCGCTACCTACTCCCCCATCCGCTGCCTGCCTGAAAGCTGTTTACAAGAAAGGCTTCGGGAGTAAACCTTAACAAAGGTTCAGCATGGTGTGCTATCTCCAGTCGTTTCAATACATATTTTTGCCACTGTCCAAGGGCGATGTGTCAGAAAAACAAATTCATGCGTACATTGGTCCTGTCAGTATTCCTCTATGTTTGTGAAGCATGGTCAATTAAAGCTGACCTGCAGCGGATGATACGTACATCGGAGATGAGATTCGTTAGTTACAAATGAGGAAATACATGCTAGAATTACAACAGCAGTAGGTCATTTTTAAGACTGTCAAATGTGGAAACTGTCAAAAGAAGGAAACTCGCTTTATACGATCAAGGATCGAGATCAAATGGTATTGCAAATACAATCTTGCACGAAGGCCGCAAAGCAGACGACGAAGAAGCAGTCCAAAAAATAGGTGGGAGAGCAAAATAAAAGAATGCACCAATATGCTGCTATAAAAGGAACAGGCAACGGCTGTTGACAGAGGCGAATGACGTGGAGTTGTGAGTATGTCTTCATGTGTGCCTCAACGACGCGTTTGGTTTCTGAATGACCTGAACTGACAAAGGGCTGATCAGGACCAGCGAGTGAGGTTGACAACAAGCGCAGTTTTTTTTTCCCCTTACATTATTTGAAATAACAGAGCAATGCTTCCATTTTAACGGAAACAGCAATGAAAATGACAATCCACACGGCTGAACAAAAAGAGTGGTCATCATCAAATAGCTCTTCTCTTGCCTCACTCTGTTTCATTTGACTCTGTCCTACAGTCACACTCTTGCACAACTTTCACACGCGCCCTCGTGGTAAAGCCCTTCCATTGCACTTTGGTTGGGCTAGCTTCTGAGGGCGCACAAACCTAGCATAGGTACATACAGATGCACACATGCATCCAAGCACTGGTTTATGCGTCCTGATATCGCCCAATGGACTACGGTCTGGGGTGGAAAATGGCGCGCCTCCACCAGTAGAAACTAGTGAGGCAAACATTTAAGCAAAAAAAAAAAAAAAAACAAATGTGATGGGCGAAAATCATGTACGTATGTATATTTATGTGTATGCATGCATGTATGAATGTATAAATGCATGTATTTGTTTATATACATATGTATATATTTTGGCTTAGCCTTGCTATGAAACTTAAAGTATTCTGGTACTCTAGCCTCCACTACAATTATGTGAGTGAGTGCTGCTCCTTGTACTAACCATATCTTCGTGCATTTTATGTGTTAGGTTTATCATATTCTCTGCTAACTCACATTGTCCCAACAGCTGTCATTTAGTATGTCGATCCACATTTGGTCAAAGCCTTTTTATAAGATATCCAATTAGCGTATATGGAGGATTGCAATGCACTGCTTTGTTCTACCATGATCCTATACGTTTCTTTTTGATCTGCGCATGATCTTCCCTTGAGAAAACATGCCTGTTTCTTTCTGCTGCCATTTATCTGTCGAATGTGTTTATTTTGAATATATTGCCTATCAAAGATAACCATATAATTATAGTCGACATGTACTTCTACATGGGTGAATGTCCATGGGACAGGTCTCAGATCTGTCGTGAGTTGAATGTAGCCAGGATGTGGGTTCCCTGCTTAGCTGGATACGCTCGAGTAGCTTGTTACTCCGCTGTGTTGAGACAAGTGTCGCAGAGTGTGGTTATCCGATGTTTTAGTCCATCTTAATAGACTCAAACACTAGAGTAAAGTATACCCGCAGCTGGTTATCCGCCATCTATGCTGCTCTTAACAAACCACCTAACAATGGCCGGCGTTATGTCACGTGTTTCTTTTAGTCGCCTCTTACGACAAGCTCTCTGTATGACAGTGGTACTATTATTGTCTGTGTTATTAACAACGACGTTGGAAGACCACACAATATAATAACGCTATAATTGCTTCAAGCTGTCAGGTTTCTATTTGTAAGCAGTGTAATCAAATGTCCTTATTTCCATTCTGTAGGCACAGTGATACTATCAAGACGTGCAGGAGGGCTAGAGCAGCAAATCTCAGCCGTAAATGCACAAAGTATAGATTAAAACATGTTTATTTGCATAAACAAAACAAAGATAATGACCACCGACAAAACACAATGTTTGCATACATTTACAGTTAGTGATGAGGAAATAGATCAGGTCACGCATTTTGAAAAGCTGGGCTCCAGAATTGACAAACATTGCGACTGATCGAAATAAATCAGAAGAAGACTAGCCATGTCAATGCAGAAATTGGACAGCCTGAAGAAAATATGCCAGAGCACAAACAAAAGGACAAAAGAAACAGCATTGTGAGCATTTTTTTTTTACGGTGGCAGTTTATGGCTTTAAACCATGAACGATGACCGCAACTGATATACAAAGAATCGAATCGTTCGAGTCAAAATGTTACAGCAGGATCATCAGAATACCTTGGACAGAGAAAAAAAAAGGGGAAATTCGGAAATAGTTGAGCATAATGGAGACTGAAGAGACACAGCGGTCTTGAGAGAACAGTGATGGAAGGTATGGTGCCAGGCAAAACAGGGAGGAGTAAACTACGAAGGCGATGGCGCAAAGATATCCAGGAATGTCTGGGTATGACTTGGGCCGAGGGTCGAGTTTTGGTAAGGAAAAGAGTTTATTTTAGACAAACTGTGATGGGAGCGACGTTTTGTAAAGGACATGCTACATAATGATGGTGATGAGGCCATATCTCCTCCTCCTCTTTGCGATTTATTTGGGACCGTATCTATATCTGTCATTACATCGTCTTCTGATTTTCCATCCGGTGCTGGCACTTTCTCTTTCTTGTGATCAGAAACAGCGATTTGTATGTACTTCTTACTTTGTAGACTATAATTCAGGATCATGGTCTCCTCTCCTGGTTGAATGTTTGTTGTGTCTTGTATTTAACTTAACGTCCGTATACTAGTTCAGAGAACTCTGCAGAGTATGTTTAAAACCAGTAAGTTCAAATTCCCTTGAACTAAAAACTATGCGGATCCAATATATTCATGAATGCATTAATTGTCCATGCCACCCCTATTTCACGTTACAATGCGTTCCGAATATCCACCACTTCATCATATTGTGGTAGAAGTATGTTTAGACTTTCTTAGAAAATCTAAACCCATTGATTATATATTGACTTCTCTATCTTTGATTGTCTATGTGTGTGTGTGTGCGTGTGTGTGTGTGTGTGTATGTGTGTATGTGTGTATGTGTGTGTATGCATATACACATGTATATATACATATATATATATATATATATATATATATATATATATATATATATATATATATATATATATATATATATAACATATATATCGTGTTTTCCAATTCATTTCGATTTATAAAGTATGTTTTCGGTTAAGGAACACAAAACTATTGTTATAGCCGTGGGAGTTCTGTTTAACCTAACCTATTTTACTCTAGCTGAGTTGTCTGTGTTTAGTGTATGTCCTTCCCCATGTCCTATCCAGCTTGGGTCACCCTTCACCTAGCAATAGTTTACGCTGTCTTAGCGCTTGTGTTAATTGGAGCAAGCAATATCCCTTACCATTTAAGAAACGAAATCTAGGTAGTGGTACTACAGTCTTAGAAATATAATATTCGAATTTCACTTTACAACTCTGAAACACATTTTTCGGTGTGCAAAATAAACAGTATAACTAACACGCCTAATAGAGTCTTCGACATCAAATAAATAAAACTTTCCTTAGAATTGTCAATAGACAATTCGACATGCAGTATGTACATTGTTTTTCATCACATAAAGTCTTCGCCATCGAATACATGTAAACAGTGTTTATTATACATGTTAATATAGAGAGAGACCTGGACATTTGATATGCACATGGTCCCTCATATTATGTCATTTCATATTCGACATTTAAGAGATACGGGTCTCCCGTTAACTGTTAGTCGAATCTTCGACATCAGAAATAAATTATTTCTTACAATATATTACATTGTTCAACATCAACTAGATAACTTTATGTTTACCTAATTGATTCAAATGGAAAGAGAACATGATATATTTTGTTTACTGGTAGTATCATAGAACATTATAGAACATGCACTATTTCTCGTAACTGATAACATAGACATCAATATCAAAAAGATAACATTTATTCAAGTGTTTAACTGACCTATTATACAGTCGCCAACATCAAATATACACCTCGGATCTACAAGGGATGGAAAATCCTCACGGCAGTTACCTGCAAGAGTACAATGGATGCGTGGCATGAATACAATGGCAGCAATGATTCGGTGTGCTAGAATCATTAAAATCAAGTAGGTATATTTAACATCATTTTTATTAGCGTTCAGCATGATAGATAACACAAATAACATGGGTGCACATCACCTTGATAAGCCTTGCAACGAAGTTGACGTATTCTAATCGCAGCCATTGTGTGTATAAATACAATGGTACTTTCATTTTTCCATGAGCTGATGGTGTAGAATATCCTAATGAGATGATCCCAAACGTCATCAGTTGTTAATACCTGCATACATGAATAAAACCATTGATATCGATACTGCATTTTGTGCAAAGAGCTAAAATTCAAAAGCGTTATACCACATTCCTAATGTATTCAATACATTTTGGACCAAGCGTGCATGCTAGTATGGTTTACTGTGAACTCATATAGTTAGCCCTGTAATGGATATGAGTTCAATGCCAGGTGTGGTATACTAAATTATATCTAAAAGCAAATGGGAGTAAATTTCAGTCCTACCATTCAGTAAGCGGTGATACTATGTATGCGAGACAATGCATAATATGTGCACATTAACATACACTGGTAATAATCATGTATTGCGATGTCGTTTGTGACGTGTTTGACAAACGATGTGTGATATTGATTATTTTGACCTAATGATGTGTGATTTTGATTATTTTGACCTAATCATGTGTGATATTGATTATTTTGACCTAATGATTTGTGTACATGTCATATATGTAGTCTTCAAATGAACCGCTTGAAATGTAATGTTCTTCTCATTGACAAATTGCGCATTGGGATTTGGTGAAAGTCTGAAGCATACCGTTGTTTCTCAGGACAGAAGTCATATTTTTCTAAACTCTAGATACACAGTTTACATTTATGCTGACAGTAGAGACATATATTCCCGTGTGTAAACTGTGTACTTCATTATGTTTTTCATCAGTAAGGCTTTACTGATTCTGAGACTTGCATTATGTTAGGCTGCTCCATTTTTGCAGATATCAATTATGATCTTGTTAAATCCTTTAGATAATTTCTTTGCCGTTACTGTTGAAGTACACGATATGCTGGTGATATCCATGTGATAGGTTTAACGCATTATGATATGTTGTTAACAGTTTCATCAGTGTTCACTAACCGAAGCTCAAAACAACTGATTTGTAATAAAATTATTCACACACTTTCAAGATCATATCAAGTAAAAGGTAAATGATATGGTCATTCTAGGCAATATTACAAGTATCCTTGCTGTATTAACAGTTATGTTTAGACATGCGTGTATACTGTATTTGTATACTGACTGCAAATGGTGTCATAGCTGGACGTGGGGTTGACGGTGAACACCAACTGCATGTTCCTTTGGCGTGTGTCATGTATAACCTCTGCCAAAACAGTCTATCTCCTGGCCTTCGCAAGGTAGAACTGGTTTCACTATCAGTAGAACGGATGTAAGTCGAGCCACTGACCCCTTAAAACCAGTAGTGTCAGACAGATTGAGCTCGTTAGCCTAGAAATGCAGGTTGTTTAGGAAAACGGAAAAATACGATTTCAAAACCATAGCAAGAAATCGGATGCAGCAGGCCCTAACATCGCTGGAAGTGTGGGCGAACTCATGGCTGGTCAAAATAAACGAGAAGAAAACCACATGTACAATATTCTCACTATCAATCAAACCCCAAAACACCAAATTAAGTCTAAACGGCAAATACCTGCAGCCAAACGACAACCCAAACTACTTGGGAGTCACATTTGATCGGCGCATGACATGGAAAAGTCAGATCGAGAGAAACCGAATGAGAGACAGAGAAAGAATGGCAATCATGGGGAAACTTGCTGGCACAAGCTGAGGAGCAGACGAACGCATACTAAAGAAACTGTACACTGGAAGAGTGAGACCAGTTCTCGAGTATGGCATTCCGGCATGGACAACAGCAGCACAGGCGAACTTCGATAAATGATAGCAAACTCCAAAACCAAGCCAAGAGAGCTATAACAGGAGGCATTAAGTAAACGCCTATTGTAAACCTTGAAAAGATTACAAAACTGCAATCCATGACCGACATAAGAGACTGCAGAGCCCAGCAGCAATCATAGAAAATCAGAAGACTGACTGACCATCTAATGCACCACTAAACAATTTCGTAAATGGAAAACTAAGGCGAAGAAACTTTGCAGAAATAGCAAAAGCAAAGATGCACGAAAACCCAATGAACGCACTAACAACACCAAAGCCCATCCCTACTGTACGAAAACCTACCTGGAGGCAGCATATATTTCCAGAGGTGATTGAAAATCTACTAGGTATTAGAAACAAAAACTGCCAGTCCGAAAAAGAAAGAAAAGATACTGCCCTGAGTTATATAACGGAAAACTACCCAAGCATGGACTGGACCCATGCATACATCGACGGTTGCGTAACAAATACAACACAGTGCAGAGGGGCAGAAGCATTCCTGAGCCTACCAAATGGCAGAAAAATAACACTTTCATTCGCTACTGGAAAATACGCAAGAGATTTCAGAGTGGAGGCAGAGACACTGAGGGCAACAGTGGAAGAAATGGTGACAAGTCAAAGGAATGAAAGCCACATAGTCCTGTTTACAGATGCACTGGCCGTAGTCACAGCACTGAATAGCCAGAACAATACTGAACTTAATGATTTAAGAGCAGGACTCTGTCAACTATGTCAGCAGGCCGCACCAAAAAGGGTAGTGGTGCAGTGGGTTCCATCTCACTGCAACATCCAAGGCAACGAGGAGTCAGACAGACTGGGAAAAGAAGGTGCAACACTACCACAACCTGACACTATTATGACAAAAGAAGAGTCAAAACGGCTCATTAGAGCTAGATACATGACTAAATGGGAAACCGAACATACCGGCTACACCAAAAACAATGCCTATTACCAGTTGAACAGAAGAGAGCAGGTCGTGGTCTTCAGAAATCGCACTAGCCCCAAAAGACTCAGGTACCACCTATTCAACAAATTGAAGACAGGTGGTACCGATGAATGCCCGTGTGGTACCTGGAAAATGATCGCTGATCATTTGCTGCAAAACTGCCCGACATAAAAGGATCAGAGAGAGCAGATGTGGCCATCACCAGTGGCAACACTAGGCAAGCTCTTTCGCAGTGTCGACAGCCTCAGGATGACGGCTGCTTTTTTCGAAAAAATTATGGTTACTGTCTGACTGCGTACGAAGAAGAAGAAGAAGTAGAAGAAGAAGACCGATTGAGGCTCGTTAGCCTAGAAATGCAGATCATTTAGGAAAATGGAAAAATATGATTTCAAAACACATGAAGCATTGCAGATAGGGTACTGGCGTATATTCTTAGGTTTTGTAAGACATGGCTGAGCTACCGTATATAGATAGTAGGTACATCATGTTGTCTGGAAACTCTGAACGTTGATCAATGTAAACCAATCCATGCAATCCACAATGTGCGGAGTAGCGCACGTGAGAGGTTAAAATACATGTTTCTATAACAAAGAAACGGAACCTATTATAAGTGGTGTGGCAGCACAGACCAGAACATTAGCCTTATTTTGCATCTGGTCTAGCAGTAAGACCGGGCAAATGGAGCAACTATATATATATATATATATATATATATATATATATATATATATATATATATATATATATATATATATATATATATAAATATATATATATATATATATATATATATATATATATATATATATGTATATATATATATATATATATATATATATATGGGCAGAGCACTGTCCTGGGCGAAATGAAGCGAGACATAGCAAACAGAGGAACACTTCAATATCATCGAAGCTCTGCAAACTCTTTGCCACATTGACTTGCACCAGAAATCTCCATTGATGATGAGTGTTTCGAAGTAGTAGATCACTGTGCTTACCTAGGAGCATTAATCAATAATAAACTTTCTCTGGATATCAATACCAGGATAAACAAAGCAGCAACAACAAACAGAAAGGGCTCTAGAAAAACTAAAGATAATCACTGCTAAAAATGTTTACTTTGCATGCGTCCTCTGCACTTTTTTGTGTGACAGTGAAACAAGGTCTAGCTGCACTTACCATCCCCTTTATCGGTGTTCACGTGATATTATTGCTCTGAGTCATGGAAGTTGGGTTGCACAACAAGACAGCAACGCAGAGGTATTGGAGAGAACAAGTACTGGCGCTGTCTTGTAAAGAAATGCTTAGTCTTTGAAATCCCCGATGACTGGGACACATTCTGATGATGTAGGATGGATGAGGGCATACTACAAAGAATCATCTGTATGGGGAATTGCAGAAATGGAACATATCTTGTAGTCGACCATTACTTCGTAACACGGATGTGTGCAGCCGGGATATAAATGGTGCATGCATCGATTTGGAATCATGGGAGCAGTACGCCATGGATCGTGCTGCATGAAGGTGCAAGATACATCATATAATACAAATGATATATTGATTGCAGATAAGATAATGATTCTGCGTTTCAGAAGACAGGCCATACCATGCGATGATGCAAACATCTCTGCTTTTCCTTACACATACTATGATAGACGCAAATATGCTCGTATTGACCTCTAAGGGTCAAATTCGTTATTGTAATGAATTGTAGTTGCATTCTTTTTTTTTTCCAAAGCACACATTACTATCGTCTTCAAAGATGGACAGGCACCTAATGGTGTTACATTTGCTTTTATCAGTTCTTTTCACAGTTATCCCTAGCCATTGCAAAATACATTTCATATATCACAAAGTGATCATTCAGATATTTGCAAAAAATACATTTGATCCACGCTGATCCATGCCTCAATTTCTTTACATTTATAAATGTACACGCAGTTGAATATCGTGTTTTTCTGTAGATATCTTGAAAGTGCTTTGAGATAGCACTCGTACATGTTTAATCATATCCTGATGCTTGCGACTAAATACATTGCATACGAACGGTTATAAAATTAGCCGATATCCAACAATGATTCAATAATTGCACTATTATTTAGCAGCAGTAACGTTTCTGCTCTAAATGTTCACAAAGTATGAATAGTAATGCCGTTTCTATTCACAATCTACATCCCCATTAATTGATACTGTGTTATTTGATTTGTCCGTATTCGGAATCCTCTAAAATACTGTTTTAGTTTACCCAACACCACATTGGCCATAAACCATACAGTAATTTCAGAAGATAGCATGCTTCAACTTGTTGCGATTAGATACACTGTCTTTTATAAAATGTATGTTCTTTTTCCGATATTAACTCTAAATTTAAAACGAAATTGAAGAGTTACTAGCATAGACGTACTCAGTGTTTCCATTGCTGGTATTGAAGTTCTGGTGCTGTACTGACTATGCATCCTGTAACAAATCATGGCCTGTGAAATCTAAAATACTCGCTTCCTGTTTAAAACGTATTTCTGTTCGTAATTTCTGATTTGTAGTTGTCACGCTTAAATTAGGTGGTCTTTATCAAATGCTCTAATTGTAATGACTCTTCCGCAGTGAATTGTTGGAGTAGCATATTCTCTAACAGCTGGCATGCATAGCTCATATGGTTGATAGGCGTAACCGGAAGTCTACCCTCAGAATTAAGATGAATTTGTTGCGGTGGTACGTCCTTGTTATATTTACATAAATTGTCCGAACATGATTGATATGTCCCTTATATGTAAAGTTAAAACCGAAGACATTTTCTTCAACATTACTTTTCTGACATTGGAAATAAAGTTATTTCTTCAATTTAAACCAGTCAATGTGCTTTGTGTTTACGTTATAAAGGAGCAATAAATAAGTAATTAATACAATCATTAACGGAAACGAAATTGGGATTCTTGAGAATAATGGAAGGTATTACAATGTGCTGATTGAGAACATGCAGTTTGGCAAGCTACTAGTTTGTGATGAATACATTTATATAACGATGTTAATGGACATTACTAGATACACGTATTTGTAGAGATCCACGATGAGCTATGTGTCGACATGTCACATGGTGGTAATAAAAAATGACCGATAAGTATATGTTAAGTCAAGGGACATTCTCAGAACATTATAATCATAAAAAATAGTCAAGGGACATTCTCAGAACATTATTATCATAACAATAATATAATAATATAATGCTGGCTCACATACTATATCTGGAGTTTCTGTCACTCTACCAACATCCAACATCCTCGCCACATACTGTGTCTGCAAAAAGTTGTCATTGACAGGTCCGACGTGTACGTTAATGATGACACAAATCAAAAGGATGAACAGACTTGTCTCCATAATGCTGTATCGGACTTGTTTTCTTTGAATAGCTCTCCTTCTCTGGAAGGAAGTGCAATTATTTTATGCGAATGAAGAGGTGAATATACATAAGACAATGATGTCTTCTGGTTTGTGTGATAGTTATAACCACTAAGATGGAACCTCCAAATAAAAATGGCGAATCTGTAGAAACACAACCTACGAGTTATTGTTTTTTTTCAAGAAATCGAGTGTATGCATTTGACAATCTAGAGTAATGCATTTCTGACTACGTTGTTCGGTATATGAGTAATTATACTGTAGATAACATAGTTTTATATACACACAGCGATCACGTGTTTGTTCAGATCAACGGGAGACACCATATCTTACATAAGAATATCACACATTTTTATTTCCCCACACGTATTGAATGCTATGGCCACATTTTGATTAAAGGTCATAGTGCGTTTTTTCTTCATCGTGGCATATCCTGCAACTACACCTGAACACTCAGTGATAGTAGTAATTTACAAGTCTTACACTATTTATGTATTATAATATGTTGTCAAGTACGAGCAACGTATCTATGTCTTTAGATTGAAGCTAATGTTGCCGAACTTCATTAATTTATTGAAAGGCGCTAAAATGTGAACCGGAATTGTGTTAATAAATGCCACAAATATTGGGTCATATATGCATTCCTCAGAACAATGGAAGGAGGCGGGATACCTGGTGTTAGTCAATATTAATAAATGTCTTTCTGCAGGAACTGCCGAACGAGTTAGCAAAATTTGCTCCACAATCATTTGTGTTCAAATGGTACCATCAACTGACGGGTATCCGCAGTTCAAGCGACGCCATCTTGTATTCACAATGTGAACATCACATGCACTAGTTAGCTTACTATATTTGTGAATAACGATGCCCAGTCTTTTGCCACTAGTGGTATATGTACATCAATGACCCGGATATTCTTGTGTAACAGTTTCGTGTTTACATTGTCTAAATCAGCTAACACATATTAACATCAAGCCTACAATATTGTGTTATTCATTTTGCTTTCATTTTTGTAGTTTGAAGTGGCATGACAGTTCCCAGTGTGTTTTATACTGGTACAAATGAGCCAAGTCATACCATATCGTCGAAATGCAAGGTAGAGCTAATATCAACTTTCGACGATTGCTAACGATAAACATGTATCTCTAAAGAGAGAGCAGAAATTAACTTTTGCTCAAACTCATCATCATCATCAATGTATACACATTTGATTTAACAGTCATACTAGACAAACAACCACTTTAATACGGGACATGATCAATCATATCGAGAAAGTGTGTCTTCTTCTTCTTCTTCTTCCCCTTCTTCTTCTTCTTCTTCTTCTTCTTCTTCTTCTTCTTCCTCTTCTTCTTCTTCGTTAGTTCTCAATCTCCCACTACCAAACCCTGAAATGGCTTCAGTAGCATAATGTAGTCCAGAGAACGGAATGTGTTGTGTCGTAGTTTACAGCTTGGCTGAGATATTTGCACCTTTCGGTCCAACACACCCGACTTCAGCAACCATTTTTTGAGTACCGGGTTAGCATTATATCTTCGATCCCTTCTCCTTAGCCAGTATGCCCTGCTGCAGCCTGTTATCCAGGATCACCGCGCGAAGGTGGTGAAGGGTCTTGGCAGCTATGGGTCGCTAACCACTGCAGCGCATGCGCTGCTCAGCATCTTGATCCCGAAAGAGTGTCTGAAAGGTATACATGTAACCACGCTAGCGATTTCGAGAAGAGATATGCATATTTTAAAACTAGCACGAAACAGACTAAGGGCAAGATGTATGTGGATACTATTGCACCGAGAAGACTGACATACGCGAAATATGTTCGAGGGGGGAGGGGGGTGGGGGTTGAATAATATACGTTGAGCTTCAGCTGAAGCCATTACAGTTTGTTAAGCCTAGAGTTAGGAGCGGCAAGGCTCAGTCATCGATTCATTTGCAGAGAGAACTAACCGATGCACCTTAAACACAGACAACAGTAATTAAAAGTTCAAATGTCCAGCTCCCTAACAAGAAGAGGTAACTAGTGATGTTTCAAAAAGCAAAGTTCCTGCATTAGATATAGCAGTGCTCCACGAGAGAACCGTACGAAATCACCATCTTCAATACTTTCTTTTACCTTGCAGCCAATATTGTCAGTTATCAAGTGTCAACGATTCTCTTCTAAACATAGACATATGTTCATAACAGCTTCTTTAAGCATGAACTACTCAGATGTATCTAGTTATTAATTATTAAACAAATTACTAATCGCCTGAGATCTCGTTTAAACAGTTAGACAGATCCTAAAAGTATAGAAACACGTTCAATAGCAATAATTACACTTTTAAGTCCCACTCGCAGTGGCTGATGCAATAAGGAATATCTTGTGTTCGGCGAGATACCATAATTTTTGTAAACAAGCGTTCAACATAAATATTATCAGAAAGAATGGTTGAATATTCTGATCAAGTACCAATAGTCGAGGAGCATCGTGGTAGTTAGGTGTTTGGCATGTTTATAACAGGGAGATACAAGCAGGATGTAATAGGAAGAATAGGAAAGGTATTACCAAGAGATATGTTTACTGGGTTGTTACAATACAAAGCATCTACCTGAATAAATGCTCCTTAAGGTGTGTTACAGCATATACAATTATACATATATACATGTTAATGAGGAAGTTACGTGAAGAAGCGATATAAATGTATACATATACATAAGCCATTAGAAAAGTAAAGTGTCAGGAGGAAGTGTTTCATTTTTAATAAAAACATACAGTTGACTATTCATGTGCGCGGCAAATTGACCTAAGTTTTCCTGTATTTTAGTTTAGTTTAGTTAAATTAATTGAAATATGGTCGTGCAAGAGAACTCTAAAACGCATAGATAATTTGAGTATCCGATACCTCGGTGAACGTAAAACACTGCTATATCATTTGTGGTCCGTGTGACCAGGAAATGTTTCTGGCAGAAATAGTGTTAGAAAAGTGATTGAATAAAAAAATAGAGGTAGTCCAGGTTTTTAGGCAGACAGACATACCATTCAATCATGTCATATATCAAAACAATATTCACTGATGCGTCATGTTTATTTTATTATTAGTATATTATATCATTTCTTTGTTAATTTGTCTATAAATGGGATGCTTGATGTGTACATACACTTTATTGGCATTGGTTGTACCTTCTCTTAGAATCATCATTGCTTTTTTGTCATGCCCTTTTCCTTGTTTTTGTTGTTTCTAGCAAATTCATTTAAAACTATTTTTATACTGATGCTAGCGAAATGTCTATAGGATGTTGAGAATATACTCTATTCACAGTTCTATGTCATTGTATGCCCACATCTCTATCTGCTCATTTGCGTCACTAATTAAATTGTCTTTTATAGTTCTAATAATGTCATCTTACTAATATGTTACTGTTCATTTCTTCGATGTACATTTATTTCATGTTTCATTCAGGTTCAGCTTTCTCAGCCAATCTTGCCAACATGCATACACATTTTATGTAGCATCTTCTTTTGCGATGTATACACTTTTTTTTTGTTATTAATATATTTTTGCTAAAATTTAGTTCACGTTTTTCATGTTTTGCTTATGAGCAAATCTACTTGCAGCATTTTTATTGAGTTGATCTTTGTTTGCAGATTACTGTGTCATTATCAATACGTTGTGTTTTTTTATTACCTAGACCGTATCAACCACACTCATTTTATTTAGTTGTTTTCTGTTTCCATAACTCTTCTGTACCATGCCTTTCTTCTAGATGTTGAGCCCGTAATACCAATAAAATGTTTTGACTTTAAATATATCTGGTTGTTTAGAAGAATTATGCATCTAACTGTTGAATATGTTGCACATCTTCTAAGATATATCTTAAATGTAGCCTTTAGTTCGGGTTGGTTTAATGGCAAGTATGTTCCTCTACATACTTTTACAACTAATAAGAGTGATTCAGAAATCGTTTTTATACATACTAGGCGTGTTCAAAAAGTATCGGATTTAACAATCTGCGGAAAGAAATAAAGCATGTTTGTTGTCGTTCGGCATTGAAGTAGCAGGGACCGTCACGAACATGCGTGGATATTTTTCTGCACTTATATTACATGAGCTGCTTGAAGTCAGCATTTCAGGGGCATAAATGTAGTGAGTACCTACCGGGGTTTAATTCACCACGCAATGACGGAGAGAATTGAGCAGTGGTATTGCATTCACTTTTGACAAAACGAGGCGAAATCCAAGCGGAAACCATTTAGACGATTGAACAGCCTCTCTATGACTATTTCATGAGCAACACACAAATTGAGGCGTTTTACAATCACTTCAAGAATGGCCGAAGGTCGGTGAGGAGCGGTTCAAGTTCCAGTAGACCTCCTTCAAGCTGAAGTGAGGAATACATTGACTAAGTAAGGACCTTGATCTTACAGAACCGTTGTGCCATCATCCAAGAACTTGTAGATGATGTGAGGAAAAGCGTTGTTTCGGTACACTCCATTTTCTAGCTAGGTTTAGGCTTTGCGGAATATGGCCACGAGACTCGTGCAGGTGATAGAGCAGAAGCAACTCTGTTCAGAGTTCTTACAGTTAATGCAGTCGACTTTCAACTTCCTAAACACTGGGATCACTGGTAATGAGTAGTGGGTCTATGGAAATCCAAGTTGTGGTCGTCACAGTGGAGACATTCATCATCCTCGAAGTTAAAGAAAATATGAGGCAGGTGTGCAGCAATGTCAAGTTTATATTAACAGTTTTCTGTGACTTCGTAGGGTGGTATTTCAGGAGTGAGCACCACAAAGACGACACATTAACAAAGTATCAACATTATTTTGATAAAATGGCATCAAAATATTTGTTTAAGCTGAACGATTCTCACCGAATAAAGATTTTCATTAACGCACAGAAGCTCATACTTTACTGTTGAGATGGATTCTCAGAGTATCCTGGTCATAGTAATCAAGATACTGTATTATTCCACAAGTGATGGATAATGTGAGGTACATGTTGTTTTATAACAGTTTATAGCTGCTCATTACGTTTTTTTTTTAAACATGTTATTGGTGATTGTTTTGATTTTTTCATTGAAATAAATAGTTTGTTATATAATCTGACCAAAAATCAAAAATTGAAATTATTTTTATTCGTATTTCTCAAGTTTTTAATTGTGTATTTACATTAGTACCGCGATTAGAAGAACATATAAGGGACGAAAGGACTGGTTGAATTAAAACAAAAATGGTCTTCATCACTTGTGATGAACGAGCAACAAACATCATAACGTACAGGGCATTTTGTAGAGATAATGTATCCGCAATTTGATAGCTCGAAAGCGTACGTAATGCATGATATACCAGTAGCACATGCATGCGAATATTAAATAAATAATATCAAAAACAGTAAGTAGCATGCCCTTTGCGGAACGTCGCTTCTTACAACCGCCGACATATTTGGCTGCTATATGTGTTTTTGCAGGTATGCATGACTGTAGACAGCCACTAATTTTCGTACGTGAAGCGACGGAAAAAAAACAAACACATGTCTTTTAAGCTAGACACGAGCGTTATTCGAACTAGATGCGCTAAGATTATGAAACTGACGCGTTACACGTAGGCCACGCATCATTCTCTATATAAGCAAGAATATGCATGAACATGCAAAACAAAATTCACACAAAAACACTCAGTTTGGCTCATGTAAATGAAGATAATGACTGTATACAATTCAAGGTGGCTTGAACAAAGTCATTATCTTCAAATGCAGCCTCAGCCTAAGAGGAGACATTAGTGAATGTGTACATTTGACGGTAACCTAACTGGAGACGATTATAATGGTTCTGGAACTGAAGAACTACGGGTCATGTGCGTTATATTTGCCGACTGCGTCTTGAAAAATGAATGCAATGAGGTTTACTTTCTCCATTCTCGAAACACTAGACTGCAGCAAGCTGTTGAATGTTGTTGTACTTGAAATGTGTTGTGCAGAAAGATCATTTCATAATTGTTTAACTGCTTTCGCTATTAAAGTATATTTCGTTAGTGCTAATCATAGAACTGAAGGTTGAACGAATGTTTGTGTCGGTTTTCCTGGTCTGCCCTTGTCTGACTCTCTTTTTATTCGCGTTTCCCCACAGTGCCCTCTGAATTGTATCTACCTCTGGGTCAGCGTTTGTCGATGTATGGTGTAACTTTGGGTGGAGGGGTGTATGCGGAAGTCGCCTTCAATCAAAGCAGAGAGGTCTTTCAGTAGTGAAACCCTGCGCTAAATTATGCGGTGCAGTCAACGATGTTGTGGACTTTTTCACACAGTTTAAGATAGACACTACCGCTACAAGATGCAACATAACAACAGGATAACCAAACGAAAGCACATGCATTTCACATAATAAAGTCATTGATATCACTTGGTGAAGTGGTTGTGAATGTTTTATCTGATCAGCAACTAGTAAACTACAGAAAACGACAGAAACACCGGAGTAAGCAAAGAGCGTAGCTATTCAGGCGCGGTCATCTTACTTTTTTTCATCATTTTTGACTCACAACTCGTCCGCCTAACAGATGCTCGACTGCAAGTGTAAAACAATCAGACCCAATTATGAAATTAATTATGCACCCATCTGTATGCGACTTGTAACGAAAAGGAAGATTTCATACGGCTTAAAGAACCAGTAAATTCGCTGAATGGTAAAATACCATAATAAAACCAATATTATAAGAATACATATAAGAGATCGGATCCAAAAGATCCTTGTTATACATGCATTTTTAAACTAAATCGAAGAACATGGTATCGAGCGGTCAATTGTTAAACAAATAAACTGGTTGTGAAACAATCAAACTCGGAAGTTGATCGTAAAACCGTTCGCATAATGCAGTTACTGGTTTTAATCAAAAACGTTAATTTCTATATTTGTTCGATGATTATTCAATCCTGAATGCGGTGGACTTATGTGATATCATTTAATCATGTAACATTATTCTTTGAGGCATACCTCATTTGCCATTGCATAATATTCCCCATAGCCTGTATTTGTGTATTTATATTTAGTTGCATTCAAATACCATTGATTACATATTGGAGGCAAACAAATGACCAAACTTTGGTAGCGCTTATTTGAAATACAATGTTTCTGAACCAACTGTGTAGGAATTATGAATTGATGTTCTTTCTAAAAGCTGATCAAATACGAGTCTTACATAGATTAGTAACCAATCTTCTTGAATGTATTGGCATTGTTATCTCATTCTTTTCTCATTGGTTGTATTTCACTGCTTTAAGATAAGTTCGGCAAACCCCATAACAACATACTGTATTCAAAACATTTAAAAAGGCCACATACGATAGAGACTGGGTTGTGTTCTTTTTTAAAGCAATAGATACACATGTGTGAGTAGTATATTTTTGCAGTAAATTGAATTCCTGCTCATTTGTTCTAAATACTGTACGTAATGCGTATTGACAGAACATTCAGACGGTGAATTAAAACATATGGAACACACTGGGGGGGGGGGGGGGGGGGGGGCATATATGTCATTTCTAAGAAGAATGTTTCGTACAACTTAACTAACAGAATCTAACGAAGCAATTGTACAGTAGATCACTGGTAACATAAATACAAATAATGATTTCAGTGATTGTTAGTGGTACACTATGATAGACATGAAGGTAAATCGTGTAACAGCGGAAATAATTTAAGCCAACAGAATGACCATGAATATATATATATATAATGCTATTATAATATGGATGGGAAAACAAAATCATCTGAAATGAGGAAACACTCCTAAAACATATGGTTATGTAATAAATTGTTATTGTTGGTGCATGTGCGTGTCACGTGTTGTTGTTTTAAGTTTGGATTAATCAATACGTTAATTTGTTGGTGTTCTTCCCTCCCATTATCCAGTCATGGACATCGGCTATATGAAATGGTACTACGGTTAAACCTGTGTCGTATTTTCACGTTCTAGTGCACACGGATGAACTTCACTAGATTGGCGCCCATTGCCCTAACTGCAGACAGGGTCGGTTTGGTGTAGCTGTGACATGTATATACTGTCCTATAATGGACTAGAACACATCGCTCGGCAGAGATTATACCCTGACCGGTTAGCAAGATGCCCAACACATATCACTAACACGCTGTCCTTACGACCTCTTGCTGTTATGGGAAAGACAATACATATAACCATGAATGCCATCCCCTCTCTCTCCGCAGCATTGCGGGTTACCAGTTTGCGGTAAGGGGTTTTGAAGTAAATCTTGAAGTAAAAATATGCATCATGTGCTATCTTTAGTCGTCTTGATTATATATATTGCTATTTTCCAAAGGTAGCTCAGGACGAGATAATGATGTTTACAAATGACGCGTTTCTTCGTCATTATAATCCATACCACCCAGAAAGACCCATTTCAGCGGAAACAGCAAGAAAAAAAAGTGTCTATACTGCTGAACAGAGCGATTGGTATGCATCACATATGATGGACAAATAGCACATGTCACTGGTATGTTTTAGAGAAATATAATTTTTTTTTTCAATTACAAATGAGCGATTCATGTAAAAAAACAGTCCGGCGTATGTGTCATCAGATATAATTATTATTAAGTATGCTACATTGATATGCTAGTTGAGTAACTTTCATATCAACTCTCATAACTCTCATTTTGTCTTTTGCACGTCAGCATTCAGACAAAAATACACTTCATTTTAGGCATTTGCCGCAGATTGTTCATTGCATGTATAATGAATGCTCTAATAGCTGCCTGGCTGCATGCACTTCTGCTCCGTCGTCCCACGTACAAATATCTGCTCGATTGACCCATACGCTTCTGCAATTTATGGATTGCGGGTTCAGGTTTGCCTGAAGCATTATTTAACAACTTTAAAAGCATCTTAAATATTTTATGTTTTTTTGTAAATTGATTCGAACCTAATGTTTTGTATTTACAACGAATACATATGCAACATGCAATTGTTAATTTAACAATACGTTTATATATATATATATATATATATATATATATATATATATATATATATATATATATATATATATATATATATATATATATGATGGTTAATTTTACAACCTATCCCGACTAAGAGCAAAGACAAAAACCACGGCAGTTCAACTCAAAGACGTTCGTTTCGCTGACGATGCTGCCATTGTGGCTCACGATAAGGCAACTTTGCTATTTGTAATAGACAGTTTAGCAGAGGCATTTGGTCTCGCTATCAATAAACGTCTCAGAGACGGTGGTTCTGGAGTCAATTACCGTCAATCCAGCAAATATCACTCTCAATGGCAATATTCTAGCGTCAACCAACCATTTTTATTGTCTCGCGCCAACAATTATAAGCGCACTCCCTGAATTCTAGAAAATACATATACGATTTTGAAGAGCAGCTACTCTTTTGGCGGCTTTTTGAACAATGCGTGAAGAAATATTAAGCTGACTGTTCATACAAACATGGCGATATATCGGGTCTGTGCTCTCAGCACCCTGCTGTACAAATCATATAAATAGACGACATACTCTCGGCACGAGAGACGTCTAAACACTTTTCGCCTCCGCAGCCGAAGGAACATTATGAAGATCAGGTGGCAGGACAAGAAAACAAACACATAAGTACTGCAACGTGCAAATCTTTTTTTTTGCAACATCACTGTTACGTGCTAGAGGACTGGCCTGGTTGGGTCACGTGAAACATATGTTGTGTGGTGAGATGTCAGAGGAGAGGACACTCCCAGGAAGACCCATGCTCAGATATAAACATGTTTACAAGGCATCAATGACAGACTTTTGACAGCCGCAGTCCGAACCACATGGAAGACATCCCTCCGAAATGGCCTAACGACAACTAAAGCTACTCGGAGAGAGAAACTCGAAAATAATCGTATACGTCGAAACGAGAACAGACCCGTCTAGTGAAAAAAAGACATACCTGCTTTATGACCGTCTGAATAGAGGAAAAAGGCTATGTACTTACGTTTATATGTAATATGCAAGTTTTATTTATTTATTAAAAAGTGGCAATGCGTATATTGAAAATTAATATGGAATTCAACCTTGTTCTATGTTGAACATCGTCCAAAATATTGATGCAATGAAACATTATTAACATTTGTAGCGAATTTCATTGATTACGCACATTCTTATAATGGTAAAAATGCAGTGAATTCGTCCGTTAATAATTAGTTGCAAATATCACATTTTTTCGACATAAAGTGATCAAGTCTAATATAATAGCTAGTGTATTTTGTTTCGTGTCCTTATTTGTCGTTTTTCAATAAATTATTGTTACAACAACGAATTTGTAATGAAGATTTCTCAGAGCTTCTGTAGAAGATATAAGGATCACTCAAGTCAATTATTGTAATAACAAACAAATTAGACAGCATATCTACTCACCTCCTGCAAATGGCCACACCATTTATGTGAGCGAGTCTGAATAGTTCCATGAATGTTTCGATCTGAAACATCTCCAAGTACTGTTGTACATGTCTCAAAAGTTCTTACATGTGTCATTTCACCAAGTAATGGCATGACAGCAATGATGCCTGGAAATATGAAAACAATATCAATTCCAAAACATCAGTGATCTATTAAAAAGTCATCCTGACGTTTCGAGGAAAGTTAATTTGTTCTTTACATATTCATCTTATATTTCACATCGATTCAGAACTCAAACTTTACTTCTGCGGAACAACAATGTATATAACCAAGGAAGCTAATTATTTAGAATTTTCAAATCAGGATTTTCGGAATATATTAAACATGCAATGCACCATTTGTTTTACTTCGGTAATTTATCCAAATACATACGGTAAATGGAGAGAATAAACAACATTCGATGTTTATTATTGACTGATAAAAGACACACCTATTATGTTGTATGTACATTTATTTGTTATCATTGAAATCTGCATTATTGTATGTAGTCTACTTCGTTTAGGCAGTTATATATTGTGGCATTAGTAGATGGGTTTCTGCAGCTAGCTATAGTGGCATTAGTAGGTTGGTTTCTGCAGTTAGCTATCGTTGCATAAGTAGATTGATTTCTGCAATTATATATATATATATATATATATATATTTGTTAATGAAACACACTAGAAGAGCATACGTGTATTATTGTACGTCTGCGTAAAAAATGCACATACAATACCGCAGACTTCATAACCACGTTGACTGAACATTAATTTAGTGAGGCTCTATATGGCTTTGCGGTTGTTAGTAATGGGTTTTCGAATTCAGACGTTGCTATAATTGCCCATTTCATTCAAATGCTAGGTTAGTTGTACTGTCAGGTTTAATTCTAAATGTCACGCATGCCAGCATATATTATATCCCATCAGCTTACAATATATCCCATAAAATAACATTATGTCATATCAGCGTACAGTGTATCCTATGAACTTACACAACAGCCTTTCAGCTTACAGTATATCCTTTTAGTTTGCAGTATATCCTTTCAGCTTGCAGTGTATCATATCCGCTTACAGTATTTCCTATTAACTTACAGTGCATCGAATCAGCTACAGTATCTCATATTAACTTAACGCATGCCTTATCAACTGACAGTATATCATATCGGTTTGTGTGTATTTCCAAACTCCAACTACCGTGGTTCATATCCTGTTGCAAGCTGAAACATATATGAGCCGAAAATTGTTTTGCATGAATCGAGAACTGACATTAAGAAATTACGCCTATAAACCAAATGAATGAGCTTTATATGAAAACTGTATTGTGTAAAAGCTAAGTGTCATTACATCTACAATCGGGAACAGACACTTACTTTTCATTCGATGCGTAGACTCTCTTCTGATTCCATAGTATGTCTTGCCTTTAATATACAATATAAAATTTACAACAGCGACAGGGACGAGCACGAGCGGGTATATCATGACTACCAGTATAGTGAATGACACACACAAAGTGTAAACAAAGTCGATGCTGTCTAAGGTGGTGAAGAGCAATCCAATTATCAATGTGTAGTAGCTGACTGTCACCATGATTACCAACATCAGTGCTAGCCAAACTAACGTTGGCATTGGATGTATTCTGCGGAGATAAGAGGCATGTTACGTCTCGCAAATAATTAATGTACACCCAATATGCCATAATGATAAACAAGTTAATGTATTTGAAAATGTACTTGTTGATGTTACAACACTGTTAATAATCAACCTTGGTATGTGTGACAATATTTTCAAATCAGTTTTGAAAGAGTCAGACTTTGTAACAGGATCAATTTTGTACATCCATGTTCTTTAGTTTAGTAAGTTATAGTAAACACACTGTAATATACACATGTATATGCATTTTTACATAACACTACACAACCCAACTATTACAACACATTACGTTAGAAGAATCTGTTTGTATGCAGTTAGTGTAGTGTAACAGTTCCCGCCGGAGCAAGGGGAGTTTAGGATGCCTGAACATGTTAAAGCTTAAAGCTACATGAATGCATGTCAAGGTCACTCACTGTCTCAGCAAAGGAGAACAGAGTTGGGTTAAGGAATGTGGACAGGTAGAAACTGACCACTGGCCTTCCGATTTTGGTAGGGGGAGATTGATTGACAGACGAAATTGGCAACGGGGCTTGCTGCGAGAGAATGAGTGACAGGTGTGCAAAGTGTTTCGTTCCAATTGAAATTGAAGATGACCATACCTGAGATCGATTGGTCAAGCTCTGGCCTTGCTTGAGGATATATAACTCGAGACAAAGTTTAGCTCGAGAGGCTGGATGAGAGATGGAGAGTGAGGGAGAGAGAGAGGCTGTATGGAGGAGAGTGAGGGAGAGAGAGAGAGACTGAATGTAGATAGTGTGTTTAACTCACCGACTTTAGATAGAGGACCGATTGATAGACGGTTGGACGAATGTTTAGTGATAGAACAGGATCGCTCAAATAGGTGTGTGAGTTTTGCATTAATGGATAATCTGAAAGTGTGTTTGTAAGCAAGGACACATTGTGAACGAGTTATGTCGAGATCGCCCGCCTGAGGGGATTTCAGTGAGGAAGAGTATTTGATAAGGTGTGTTGAAGACGCAGTTAAGGCGATGTGTGTGTGATGCAATTGCAAGGCAATAGAACTGTTTTTTTTTAGATAGTTGGGAATTCCATCAATAGCTAATGCTTACAATTCCCGTTTTAGTAGAATGTTTAGTTTAGATATGTATTATATTGTGTTTGTAATTTCTCTACTCATTGTATGATATGAGTATGATATAATAAATATGCCACCTGCTGTGTGATATGTCATTTACTGAGTATGGTCATGATGATGTGGATGAGTGTGAGAATTTTCTAAGATAGATCACGGCCAAGGCAAACAGTGGGATCTGCTACAGTAGCTCTCTGGTGGATATGTGATATATCATTAATCAGGATGATTATAGAGTCAGACTCGTATTTCTTACTTTGTAGGGATTGGAATAGCATGAATTTATAACATATTCAAAGGTTGCAAACATTTAGAGGCAATACGTGGATCTACTATAACATACATAGTGGGGATTTGTGACAATAACATAATTGATATGATGAATTCACATTCTTTCATATAGTCCGTCTCTTAATTCATAAAGCAAGTTTGAAACAATTTTCGGCTAAATTGCATGCCAGTTCCAAATGATGTTTCGAATGAAGCTTTAACATATCCATGACGAATATTTTTTTCTCTTCAGAATTTTGTGTATTTTGAAAAAAAAATGTTTTCATTAGGCTATATTAAAAACAACCTCACTGAACTGGAGATAATATTAACATGTATATGGTAATCAGTCGTGCTCTTTTAAAAATATATGTTTTAACATTTCTTCTTCTTCTTCTGCGTACACAGTCAGACAGTAACCATTATTTTCTCAAAAAAAGCGGCGGTTATCCTGAGACTCTCGCCACTACCATAGAGCTTGTCTTGCAGTTCCACTGGCAATGGCCACATCTGCTCTCTCTGATCCTCGTATGTCGGGCAGTTCTGCAGCAGATGTTCAGTGGTCATTTTACCAGTACCGCACGGGCATTCGTCGGTACACCCTATCTTCAATTTGTTGAATAGGTGGTACCTCAGTCTGTTGTGGCCAGTGCGAAGTCTGAAGACAACGACCTGCTCTCTTCGGTTTAACTGGTAATAGGCATCGTTTTTGGTGTAACCAGTATGTTCGGTTTCCCATTTGGTCATGTATCTGGCTTTGATAAGCCGTTTTGACTCTTCGTACGTCATACTGGTATCTGTTTGTGGTAGTCTTGCACCTTCTTTTGCCATTCTGTCTGCCTCCTCGTTGCCTTGGATGTTGCAGTGTGACGGAACCCACTGTACCACTACCCTTTTTGGTGCGGACTGCTGGCATAGTTGACAGAGTACTGCTCTTAAGTCATTACGCTCAGTGTTTTTCTGGCTTTTTAGCGCTGTGACTACTTCGAGAGCATCTGTCAGCAGGACTATATGGCTCTCATTTTCACTGTGTGTTACCATTTCTTCCACTGCCGCCCTCAGTGCCTCTGCCTCTGCTCTGAAATTGCTTGTGTACTTACCAGTAGCGAATTACAGTGTTATTTTTCTGCCATTTGGTAGGTTCAGGAATGCTCCTGCCCCTCCGTTCTGTGTAGTGTTTGTTACAGAACCGTCGGTGTATGCATGGGTCCAGTCCATGCTTGGGTAGCTTTTCGTTATGAAGCTTAGGGTAGTGTCTCTCCTTTCTTTTTCAGTCTGGCAGTTTTTGTTTGCAATACCTGGTATATTTTCTACCACCTCTGGAAATATATCCTGCCTCCAAGTAGGTTTTCGTACAGTAGTGATGGGTTTTGGTGTTGTTAGTGCGTTTATGGGATCTTCGTGCATCTTTGCTTTGGCTATTTCTGCAAAGTTTCTCCGCTTTAGTTTCCCATTTCCCAAATTGTTTAGTCTCTGGTACATTGGATGGTACGTCAGTCTTCTGAGTTTCTCTGACTGCAGCTGGGCTCTGCAGTCTCTTCTATCGGTCATGGATTGCAGTTTTGTAATCTTTTCAAGTTCTACAATTGGCGTTGACTTCATGCCACCTGTTATAATTCTCATGGCTTGGTTTTGAAGTTTGTTAACTTTATCGAAGTTCGCCTTCCCTGCGGTTGTCCATGCCGCAATGCCATACTCGAGAACTGGTCTCACTCTTACAGTGTACAGTTTCTTTAGTATGCCTTCGTCTGCTCCCCAGCTTGTTCCAGCAAGTTTCCTCATGATCGCCATTCTTTCTCTGGCTTTCATTCGGTTTCTCTCAATCTGACTTTTCCATGTCATGCGCCGATCAAATGTGACTCCCAGATAGGTTGGGTTGTCGTTTGGCTGCAGGATTTTGCCATTTAGCATTAATTTGGTACTTTGGGGTTTTAATGAGAGCGAGAATATTGTGCACTTGGTTTTCTCCTCGTTTATTTTGACCAGCCATGAGTTCGCCCACTCTTCCAGCGATGTTAGGGCCGTCTGCATCCGATTTCTTGCTATGGTGAGATTCTTTTCAGAGGTCTACATAGCCAGATCGTCTGCAAACATTGAGCTATGGACTCTTCTTGGTATATTCTCTGTAATATCGTTTATATATACCAGGAAGAGTGTGGGTGACAATACTCCCCCTTGGGGTACTCCCTGCTCGAGTGTCACCTTTTTGCTCATCTGCCCTTGTACTTGGACTCTGGCCGTTCTTTGTTTGAGGTAGTGGTTGATCCACTTGTACATCTTCCCACAGACATCACTTCTTCTTAGCTTGACTCTAAGTCCATCCTTCCAGACTTTGTCAAATGCCTTTTCCAGATCCACCCAAACAGCTACTGTGTGTTTCTGTGCCTGGTAGGCATCTTCTATCTCCTGGGCTATGAGGATGACCTGGTCCTCAGTGGATCTGTGCTGTCTAAAGCCGGCTTGCTGTGGAATTAGTATTCGTTTTTCTTCCGGATGCTACATCAGTCTGGTGTTTATCATCCGTTCCATCAGCTTGCCGACACAGCTCAGTAGGCTGATGGGCCTGTATCCATTTGGATCTGTTTTGTCCTTTCCTGTTTTTGGAAAAAGTCCAGTGTGTCTGTGTCCCAGGATCGTCACGTCCTGCCAGGAACGTAGCATTTGCATGTGAGTGGGGTATCTCCTTTTCCCTTTATTTTCTTGGCTTCTATGCAGGGATGGTACGCCTAGCATTCCCCGCCACCTGGGTTGTTGATACAGTGGGGCAGGTGTGCAATGTCCGCTGGTCTGCATCTCTTTTGCGTCCAGCATGATAGTTATGGCTGATAACGTACAGAGTGAGATATCGTAGCCGGAGTGCATTCAGCCAGAGGACAAGCCTAGTAATGTCACAGAGATGTTGTTCGCCTGGTGTGCGGACAACTCTCATGGTCAGTGGTTGAGTCTTGACAGTTCACAGTGAGGTGGCTGCACTACTGTTTTCGACACCCCGACCAGGTTCTAAGTCTTTGGTTGGTGTTTTTCGCACCCCATCGCCGTATAGGGTGAGTATCAAGCAGTTGTCCGCCCGCTTTGATTGGCGGGCGGCAAGGACCTCTTACTGTGGCTCTACCTGATAGGGCTGGGGCACAAGCCCCAGGTCCCGAGCATGTAGGACCCTCCCATTGCAGTGGTGCTGAGATTTTGGGCGTGATTGCGGCTTACAAGGGTTCGGCCGTAATCCCTCACATGGTAGCATCGCGTCCTTGGCTTATCAGCCTGGTACGTGAACCAAAGTGTCTGCGGCTCCTCTCGATTTGAGCTGGTTTTCCGTAGCAACGCCCTGTCATTTGTAGGGTAAAACTGACCTGTCTTCAGATGATCTATTTCCAGCACCCGTTCACTATTTGGTCAGACGAATTTATTGAGGGCTTTTGTTTGTCAATGACCAGGTATTTGAAATCTGCGGTTTCTGCGGAGTTAAACACGATTTCCGTAGCGTTCTTTCATTTGAGTGTTTGAGAGCTGACTTGTCATCCGTGAGTTTAATACCAGCGTACGTTCATTATTAGACCCAAACGGCAGTGCTCTCGATTTGTCAGTTGTTCTACAGTATTGGCGTGTTCAGTCAAATTAAGCCGCAGGTTCCACACCTGGTGGTGCCCTTCCGTCAATTCCCTTAGCGAGACAATCAAGTTTCTTAGGGGGTAGCCCCAGATTTTCGAGGGTCTAATTCCAGCACATGTTCTCTATTAGACCCCACGAAGGTGTACTTTTTGATAGTCATTCTGCAGTATTGGCGTGGTAAGTTAACTTAGGTCTCAGGCTCCACTCCTGATAGTGCTCTTCCGTCAATTCCTTTATCAAACACTGGATGCAGACAAAACCGAGCCAAACCCCAGATTTATGGGGGTCTAAGTCCAGCACCAGTTCCATATTAGACCCCAGAAGAGTGGTCTCGGCATGTCAATCATTTCAGTGTTGGCCGTGTTGAGTCAAATTAAGCCGCAGGCTCCACTCCTGGTGGTGCCCTTCCGTCAATTCCTTTAAGTTTCATCTTTGCAACCATACTTCCCCCGGAACCCAAACACTTTGGTTTCCCGGAAGCTGCCCGCAGAGTCATCGAAGCAACTCCTGCGGATCGCTAGTCGGCATCGTTTATGGTCAGAACTACGACGGTATCTGATCGTCTTCGCGCCTCTGACTTTCGTTCTTGATTAATGAAAACATTCTTGACAAATGCTTTCGCAGTAGCTCGTCTTGCGGCGATCCAAGAATTTCACCTCTAACGCCGCAATACGAATGCCCCCGTTTGTCCCTGTTAATCATTACCTCCAGTTCCGAAAACCAACAAAATAGAACCGAGGTCCTATTCCATTATTCCATGCACCATTATTCAGGCAGCCGAGGCCTGCTTTCAACACTCTAATTTTTTTAAAGTAAACGCGCCGGCCACCCAGGACGCTCAGCGAAGAGCACGGTGGGAGAGAGCCGGCAGACGGTAGGGCAGGAGACAACGGGCAGTGAACCAGCGCGAGCCGGACCGCCCTCCTGCGCCTGAGATCCAACTACGAGCTTTTTAACTGCAACAACTGTAATATACGCTATTGGAGCTGGAATTACCGCGGCTGCTGGCACCAGACTTGCCCTCCAATAGATCCTCGTTAAAGGGTTTAAAGTGTACTCATTCCAATTACGGGGCCTCGAAAGAGTCCCGTATTGTTATTTTTCGTCACTACCTCCCCGTGCCGGGAGTGGGTAAGTTGCGCGCCTGCTGCCTTCCTTGGATGTGCTAGCCGTTTCTCATGCTCCCTCTCCGGAATCGAACCCTGATTCCCCGTTACCCGTTACAAACATGGTAGGCATGTCACGTACCATCGACATTTGATAGGGCAGACATTTAAAAGATGCGTCGCCGGCACATGAGGCCATGCGATCAGCACAAAGTTATCCAGAGTCACCAGTGGGGACGCCGCAACCCCGCGAGGGGAAACGACGATTGGTTTTGAACTAATAAAAGCGCTCTTTCCGCGAGGGTCGGAGCTTGGTAAGCATGTATTAGCTCTAGAATTGCCACAGTTATCCAAGTAGGATCGTGTCATCTAAGGAACCTCGACTGATTTAATGAGCCATTCGCGGTTTCACCGTGAGAAAGTGTGAACTTAGACATGCATGGCTTAATCTTTGAGACAAGCATATGGCTACTGGCAGGATCAACCAGATATCTGTCGGAGACGTACGTACAGCACACACCGGTCGGCGGAGGAAGGGTGTGTAAAAAGCCTCGCTGGGACGACGGCCGCAGGGACCGACTAACGGGACGGACGGTTTGTTCCACCCGTCCCTCATTCCGTCGACCTAGGACCGCCTGACAGGGGCCTCCCACACGCACCAGACGACCGACCGACCGGGCTCGCTCGAGGAGGGATGGCAGCGCTCTGTGCAGAACGGATCCCAACGACCTCGGCGATGAATTTCACTGGGACTAGAGGCAATTTGGCCTGCCGGCCTGCCCTTCTCCGTAGGGAGAACGCAGGGCCTCGAGGCAACGATTCCTGCTTTCCATTTGCCGGTCACAAGCTCTTTGTGAGAGTCGGACCACCAGCGAGACGTACTGTCGAGCTCTGCTATAAGCCTTAGATAAATCACCACGGACGGACCACGTTTCCTGATACGGACCAGACTAGCGCACCTCGGTGGAGCAGCCACTACCACAAACCGCACCCAATTCGCACTACGGGGAAAGGCAGGCGAGCGTTTACCGCAAGCCCGCGCTATCGCTTCGCCTGGCGGGACTGAGATCGCTTTACGAACACTGGTTGAAATTGAGTCGCTGCGGCGAGACAACTACCCCAGATTTTTAACATTTAAATATATTCAGTTAAAAAGAAATTCCTGAATATTCCGTGCCGCAATTAGATATTTTGACGGACTCGGAAAACAAATAAGGTCATTCATGCAAAACTGCTGTTCAAATATAGGCGTCTCCCGATATTAGAGTGTGGGTCGTTTTTGTGACATATAGTTGCTTTTTCAAACGTTGCATTGCTATTTTGAAGTGTACATTTATAACCATGCAGAAAGTTATCGTTTTAACTATAACAGTTGTTTCTGCAGGAATTTATGATGGGTCTTTTAAATTGCTATTTTCATGAACCAGAGAAACGAACGCAATTGGCGATTGGTTAGGATAGATCATCCTTTAACCGTTCGAATGGACATGACTCAAAGTGCACTCATATCAAGCAAGGTAGGAAAAGGACATTTGACGATTTCGACAGAGATGTCAAACGAGGCATATTGAAACTGTTGAAGAAAAACCAACGTGTTACTCTGCTGGAACTACAAATAACATAGCAATCCGACTGCATTGTTTAAGCTTCCAAATATACTCTTTGGAAAATTCTAAGAGCCGCCAGGTTTACATTCATGAAAACTTCAGGTGGCAGGTATTATAGGGGAACAGCCACATTTGATTGCTGACATATACAAGTACATGAGACAGATAAGTGAACGGCGTAAGCAATGCTATTATATTGTAAACTTGGATGGATCATGGGTCAATGCGCACCACACCTAAGGTAAATAATGTCAATTAGTTGACGTTGAACAGAAAATACAGATTATAAGCAACAAGGAACAGCGCATTGTACTAACGAATGCCAGAAGCAGAGAAAAAAGTACCGACGATAGAGCCTATCCCACTGGGATGGATACAATTTCAGGCACTGGATGACGAATGATCTGCTTCCAATTCTGGATAGACTGTCATGCTTAGTAATGGATAGTGCTTCATATCACAGTGCAGTATCAGAGGAAGACAAAGTACCAACTGCATCACAAATAAAAGCTCAAATTAGGACATGGCTATATACGTCTTCTTCTTCTTCATCGTACGCAGTCAGACAGTAACCATTATTTTTTCGAAAAAAGCGGCCGTCATCCTGAGGCTGTCGATACTGCCAAAGAGCTTGTCTTGTGTTGCCACTGGTGATGGCCATATCTGCTCTCTCCGATCCTCGTATGTCGGGCAGTTCTGCAGCAGATGCTCAGCGATCATTTTCCCGGTACCACAGGGGCATTCGTCGGTACCAGCTATCTTCCATTTGTTGAATAGGTGGTACCTCAGTCTATTGTGGCCAGTGCGAAGTCTGAAGACAACGACCTGCTCTCTTCTGTTCAACTGGTAATATGCATCGTTTTTGGTGTAGCCGGCATGTTCAGTTTCCCATTTTGTCATGTATCTGGCTTTAAAAAGCCGTTTTGACTCTTCGTACGTCATACTAGTATATGTTTGTGGTAGACTTGCACCTTCTTTTGCCAGTCTGTCTGCCTCCTCGTTGCCTTAGATGTTGCAGTGTGATGGGACCCACTGTACCACTACCCTTTTTGGTGCGGACTGCTGGCATAGTTGACAGAGTACTGCTCTTAAGTCATTACGCTCAGTGTTTTTCGGACATGGCTAGATACAAAAAAGGGAGTTTTGATGACACGTTTTTGAAACCAGAGTTATAGTATCTTGTCATGAAGACAGATAAGACAGATGTGAATCAAATTGATAAAATCATTGACAAGTACGGTCATACTTGTCTGCGACCACCTGCAAATGATTTGAATCTAAACCATAGAGAGCATGTGCGGGATAAAGTTAAAGGACAAGTTGCCGAACTGAATAAAACATACAATGTGTGATGTTGAAGTGTTGACATGTGAGTACTTTTAAAAAATAGACAATCAGATCTGGAAGAAGTGTGTTCAGCATGTGCTCCGAAAAGAAGTAAATTAGTGGCAAAGAGATTTATTACAATTTGTCCAGCCAGTAACAATTATCAATCGTTTGGAATGGACATATTCGTATTATTAATATCATCTTTTGTAGACATAATGCATTGCAGACTTTGATGAATTAGCGTATGTTTATTAAAATCAATTAAGTGTACATACAATGACAGCAAATACATTTTAATTTTCAAATGCGTTACACGGCACAAAATTAACTGTGCAGTTTGTTGTTTCCCTTAGGGGGTCTAATGGTGACCGAAGGGATGTACTAACTGGTTCATATTGGTGCTATTTTTATGATTGTACACTCAGGAAAACACAAACAATAAATTGATCTATAGAGACATTAATTAGATACACATATGAACAAAACATAATGGGGAATTCTGCTGCGTACTGTACAATCTTAAATGTAATGCCATTTATTTGCAATGGTTCTAAAAGATTAAAATAATTTGCCGATGTGCAAATGCATTTTAATCTATACTGCAACTAATAGCCATATGTTAGCGACATGGACATTCTACGGCTGCTAAAGAAAATCATCTGGATCTGAAATGCAGTTTAGTAGAAAATGTCCTCATATCTTTTTCATGAATTAAAAGACCGGCTGTAGTATCCAGATCATAGAAAAGGAAGAACATTATGAAATCAGTCAACGACAGTCACTGCAATGATGGTATCGCAAGGAGTGGAATAGCAACTACTATTTTGATGCAGAAAGGTGATATCAAAGTTAGGTTTAGTAAGAATAAGGAAATATGTCTGTTAGCTTATATTAGGACATCAGCGAAATATACGAGGGCGTTTAATTCATCCTGAACATTTTATTCTAGTTGTACTAGAATGGGTTATAGCCTGCTTGAACTATTACAATTAGTTAGGGGAACGTGTGTCAAATTACTGCTAGGTGGCCGACTTACCATGGGTCAGTCACGTGACATAAATACGCATTGCAGACAACACTGTTAGTGCCTACATGGAAAATCGTGTTTTAAAGAAGTTTCTTGTGAAAAAAGGTGTAAAACCTGCGAAAACGTACAGAAGACTGTAATCAATATACGGCAATGAAACATTCCGCCGCAGTAATATATTTAAATGGTGTGAACGTTATAGAGAAGATTGTACATCCGTCAGTGATGATCCCGGCTGTGGTGGCTCTCAACAAACCACAATCATGTCTAAAAATATTCAGATTGTGGAACGCATTATCCTGGAAAACCGAAACATAACCTGTTGCAAAATTGCACAAGAGGCAAGTATTTTTCTTAGTATAATGAACACTATTATTCATGAGCATTTGCCTTTTTGGTAGGTCAGTGCACGTTGGGTGCCTAGACAACTTTCCGCTTTTGACCGGTAGAGGTTCAAGCCTGAACTGAATTGAAGGAACCTTCTGACATGGAAGGGCTTAGCCTTTTAGATCACTTCATTGCATGTGACGAAACCTGGGCCCAACAATATACACCTGAATTTGAAACAAGCATCCAAGCACTGGACGTTTACGAAATCACCACCACCCAAAACAATGTCGGACAATTGCGTTTGCAGGTAAAGTGATGGCGAGTGTTTTATGAGACACGCGTGTGATCATTTATTGTTATTGTCTATTCTGTGGTGCCACTATCAACAGTGAACATTACCCACGCATTTTGAGTGATATGCATAATTGTTTGCGGAAAAACACAGCCTGGCTTTATCACAAATGGCGGCATGCTTCTGCAAGATAATACCCGACCACATGTGTATCACTGCACTATTTGCCATATGCAGCAACTCGCCTGGAATGTATTGCCACATTCACTTGACAGCTTTATTTTAAATCCACTTTAAGAATGTATGGCTGGTCAGCATTTCAGAACTGACGATGAAGTCAAATAGGCAGTTGTGGTCTGGTTCAGACTTACTGACAGCATTTCTGCGCGGAAGCTTTTTAGGCATTATAAACTCTGGAGTAAGTGCATAAACGTTGCAGGAGAATACATTGACAACAAAATGCCAATTTGGCAACTTGAAAAAAACATATTTTGCGTCCTTACAATAAATGTTTCGGTTTTTGTCAAAACGTTATCACAAATGTTTTCCCTTTTTTTATTATATTTTCAACCATAATGGATCCATGAATGCAAGTTGGTAATATCTGCTTTTCTTAAATGCTGGTTGGTAGCACAATCTCGAAACAAAGTTTTGTATTATTGCCGGAATCCGATCGCATTGCATTTCTTTCTCTCTCTCACGCTGTTTGTTCTCGTATTATCATATATTATAGGGGACTTTTTACACACTATACAATCATTTTGACAAATTGACAATATGTTTAAAGCTGTAATATTTTCTAAATCTTGAATGTATTTATTTAAAAAAAAATAAATGCTAGGTATGCATCCACGAGCAGATAAGGAGCCGATATCAGATGAACCCAAATGCATTATGTGACGTTTTGATATTGCTCTTACTAGTATGTAGGTCGAGGTTGCAGTATACATTCTAAATATTAACCCATTCAGACAAAAAGGCAATTACACTGTACAACTGTTTGACGACATAGTATTAATCATTGTTTGCATCGACAAACAGTTAATTTTTTTACCATTTTTAATGAATCCACAAGCAGATTGAAACATGCTATTTAGCCAGCTATTTTTATGGGAAAGCTGCAGCGCAGTCTCAATTTGAGACTAAGGTGATCCGGTCCTCGAAACATATTTCAAGTGTATTTTAAAGTTGAAGAAGAAATGTGGGTCAGACATGTGAGATCTAGTTAGAACCAAGGTCTTGTCAATGTTGGGAGCACGAAACACTACTGATAGAGGGCAAATACATGTTTTAGGAAAGACAGGTGTTGTGTTTTCAGTGTTAGCTTGTAGGACATTTCTTGAGCAGGTGTCGTCTACGGCTTCAAGTATTCTACGAAGTGAGGTGGCATAACCGGAATTACACGAAGGAACGATACGCAGACCAAGTTAACAAAATAGAAAATCAACAGTTTTCATACTACTGGATTAATGGATGTCCCGTTCTACAGCGATGGTTACATCGTTGCGGGTCACCTCTTCTCTTTATACTGTCTCTGTCTTCGGCCACGGGGGACCAGCGGGGGAATGAGTCGTTCATCTGTAGCATCGTAAATGCTCTTGCGGTATGCAAGGGAGTCAGACCAACACGTTGGTGGTCGTTTCTTTTCTCTAGGGTACCAAATTGCTGTCACTGTGATCCTACGATCGTCAGTTCTTTGAAGTAAGTGGCCTCCCCAGAAACGTATCTTCTTGTCCGCATAAACAACTGCATCTTTCACTAGGGGCATATGCCGTATGATAATACATTTCAAATAGGGAAGTTGATCCAAGCGTAATGGCATTTGTGTTTGAGACTGCCATTTTACCATTCATACTTAAACCCAATTGAATTCGTTTCAGCAAATTTTAAGGGGGAAGTGCTACCTAAAATCTGGACATAATGCGTTTTGTTTGGTAAAATGAAATTTGTTTGGCTATTTGTAAAATATTTTCAATCTTCTTTCAAATCAAACTTGAATTTAATGCCGTGCATCAATATATTTTAATAATTAGACTGTCAACAGGCATGTGGGCAGTCACCCATCCCCCACCCACCTCGACGTCACAATTGTACCTACTAATAATGCAATTTTCAACGAAAACAATTTTTAATCGGGTTTAAGTATGAGTGGTAACATGGCAGTCTCAAACACAAATGAAATTACGCTTGGATCAACTTCCGTATATGAAATGTATTATCCGTTCATGTTTATATATTTACATATATGTATGCATGTTTATATATATATATATATATATATATATATATATATATATATATATATATATATATATATATATATATATATATATATATATATATATATACGGTGTAAGGTTATGGTCACCGACCCATACAGTATTTTAAACCTGATTATGGTTCAAAGTGAACTTCTGAAAAGTGTTGCGCGGTTCAAATTTATGGGAGTAGATATGAATTCGGAGGGGTCTGGAGTGGAGATTCAGTCAAGAACAGCGATGACGATGGTCGCCCTGACTAAAAACAATCTTTAAAGAATAGAACATTAGCCTTACATCGAAGCTGACTTTAATGAATACAATAGTCACCTCGTTATATTTCTACGCGTATAAGACTTGGACTAAGACGGCTGCGCCTAGAACGTAAATTGTAAGCAGGGGAAATGAGGTGCTTGTGAAGAATTCTTGTCCTTTCATATTTGGATCGCTTTTCAAAAGAGAGTATTGTTGAAATTGTTAGGAAGGAATTAGGTCAATATAGAAACATATTAACCATAACAAAATCACTGTAAATTGACATAGTATGGACATATATCACGATCAGTGGGGCTGACCATTACCATCCAGCAAGGCACTGTGCTTTGGAAACGTGGGAAAGACAGACCAAAAAAGAGATGGAAGGACAATCCACAAATCTACAATAGTCGAATGGAAAATTTACAGCTGAAACTAATACTCTGGCTAAAAATTCAGAAGCATTGGTAAAATTGGTTCCACATACTGCAATAACAGTGCCTGAACTAACTTTTAAGTTAAGGACTGATGATGATGATGATGAAATATATATACATACGTAAGCATCTGACGATAACAATGTGTTGATACTAGCTTTTTTCACCATCAATACCAATAATTGGAAATACAGGATCATCTCTGACACATATAACTTAAAGTAAATCGACCTGATCAGTCCCACTGTATTACATGAAAGTATTGAATGTAGCTAGTTGACAACAACGGACTTACACACACATATATACATATAAACAAAAGTTGTCAGTTAATGCGCTTTGATGTAATAGCCAACTCGACTGAATACAAAATTAAAGTAGAAAACAAATTCGAGTCGTTGCTTGTGGTACATAAAGAAATGACATCTGATGAGTTGACATCGCAATGGATATTTTAATCTCGATAGCAAAACGAAATGATTCCCAAGATGTCGCACACATAGCTATATCATATGCACAATTCAAACTCATTGAAGAAAGAAAACAATTAAAACAAATGTTAAGTCAGGGGAATTCTGTTCAGTTCAGCATGTCATGAATGTCAAAGAGGATAACACATTAACATAAACCGAAGACATATTAAGTAGATGGATAAAGTTCTGCAGAACCATGTATGAAGATATCATTAATCGCTCAGTTACAATCCTACCAATGGATTAGAAATAACCTGAACCAACATTGGATGAAGTATTCTCATCAATCAAAAGCCTGAAAAAGGATATGATGATATCCAAGCAGAGTTGATACAAACTGGACAGGAGGCCAGTGCTCGAGTTGATCACACTCTCTGTAAAGAGATATAGCACAGCGCAAAGTGGTCAAAAGCATTCAAGAAATCAATCTATATTCGTCTCCCTAAAAAGGCAACGTAAAGCTGTGCACACACTATCACGCTAATCAGCCACGCTAGCAATATACTCTTACGGATCCTATTAGGAGGAATAGAGAAAATATTTCAATCTGAAAGTATTGAAGTCCAATCCGGATTTAGGAAAGATAGAGATACTAAGGACTTAATATTAAATATGAGGAATATCTACGAAAACTGCAGAGAGTTCAATGTAGAGCTGTGCACATGTTTTATTTATTACACGAATGCCTTTGATCCGGTAAAACAGAAACATCTCCTGAACATTATCAAAGAAATTGGGTTTCCATTGCCCATTATATATCTCATTGAAACATTATACCAAGATCAACGAACCGCTGCCTGAGTATCTGGACACACATCAGATTAGTTCGCAGTACAAAAGGAATTTATCTTCTCACTTCATCGATATAACATACACCATATTTGCGTCATGTACAATGAGGAATGTTAGAGAACACGAGAACATTGAACGTGTTGGTATATTTACAATTGGGGGCGTATATGAATACCATAAATATCAAAGCCCGTGTATCAACATAAACAAAACAAAAATAATGATCACCGACAAAACCCAATGTCAACTTAAATGTACCACATGTGGTTAGGAAGTAGATCAGGTAACGCATTTTGAATAGCTGGATTCCAGAATTGGCAAGAATGACGACTGATCGAAAAAAATCAGAAGAAGAATAGACATTGCAATGCAGAGACCGAATAGCTGAAAAAAATATATCAGAGCATCAACAAAACGACAACATTAAAAGTGTTGAGCCTGTTTTTCCGGTGGCAGATTATGGCTGCGAATCATGGACGAATACCATAACGTCTAGTCAGTGAATCAAATCCATAGATTGAAAATATTACTGAAAGATCATCAAAATAACGTATACAGAGAAAAGTCAAATGTAGGCATTCGGCAAAAGATGAGCATAAAGAAGAACTGGTTTATCAATCCCATTATGTGTATAAAATGTAAATACTTTGGTCACATCAAGAGACTCAACGATCTTGAGAGAACAGTGATGGAAGGCATGGTGCCAGGCAAAAGAGGCAGGGGTAGAAGAAGATGACGATTGTACCAAGATATTCAGAAATGCCTGGGTATGACTGGTTGATCCTGGAGTTTTGGTAACGGAACTTCATGATGATGATATATACATACTTTTGTTTGGGTTAATTTATTTGGAAACGTCAATTACACTATTTACTTCTAAACAATGCACTACTGGAGGACGTCGGCGAAAACTTCTACCTCAGCCGCATTCTCCATGCAATGTACCTTCCAGCTCGAGGTTTGCGGGCGATAACGATATCCAACTCGATAAAGATGGCAACATATACCACGAGAAACACTATACTTCGAGCAGACATTTCGACTCGGTGGTCTACGTTGGCTATGCCTCGTCTCTAGCATTGAGCCCGACCTCGTGGGACCAGATACTTATGCAACATCGTCAAATTGACCCTCACAAAAGTGACATCCGTGCAGTTGCGTACGTCAAGATAGTCATACATCATGCCAACAGCTTAATGAACTTCTGGGCTCACCATGTCGTCAGGAAAAAGGACGAACGCTGGATCACAGGAACCACTGTGTGGTACCCGCTCGCCATTTTGGAAAACACCTCACTAGATTGCAAAATTCGATCGTGCTGTACAACACTCGCGTTTCTGAAACAAACAAGTTAACCATCCACTGGACAATTCGTGACTGCAAAGAATCAACTGGAAACTGAGATAAGCAATCACCCGTGTGTATGCACAGATCGATACATACTATAACTGATACTGTGCTATAAGTGACTGATAAGACCGTGCATTTTGAAGTGCATGCAATTGGTTTTCACTGCCTGTAGCGTGTTCGTCCTCTTGGTAAAGTTTTAAACAATAAATTAGTTTTAACATGTGTGGACTACTATATTGTAACACTTTCTTTGAAAAAAGTATATTGTCTGAACAGACAACTGTCTTTTGAACACACATATGTCCGTGGTTAAATCGCACACTTTATATTGTTACTGTCGGATACGGTTTAAGCTCAATATTATGGTAAACATTGTTCACAATCCATTTCTTGAAATAGGGCACTGTTTGTCTTTATGCAACTGTGAGATGTGCCTCATAATATCCAGTGGGAGAAAACAACCAAGATTTCAAAAAGTCTACAGTACATTACATGTGGTCATAGGAATATATTCAGATTGAAACCCCCAACTTTAGAGAATATAACATTTGATTCGTATCAAGCAATTTGTTTGTGTGACCATTGATAATCTCGTATATATGAGACTGCCTATAAACATGTGATTACACTTCACGGACTGTTATGATGTGTCTCACAAGAATGCAGCTTATAACTAGCTGAAAATAAATACAAAACATACAATTGACGCAACTGACATAAAAGCAGTACTCACGTGTTTAAACACTTTCGCATATTTAGGGAAAACATACTGCCTGGTGTCAACTTTTGATCTACATTAAGTGGTAAGGATAAAAAGTCGTTTTCTGATGAATTCAAATTTGTATTATCTGATTTATTTGTAAGTGATTGTTTTTTAAGACCGTCAGGAAGAACTGTGGTTTCTTTGAAAGTTGATAGTTTTGGTACAATTAAAGATTCTTTATGCGTCTTTCCGGAAATGAGCATTTCTTGTTCAACTTTGCTCAAATCATCCGCTTTACTTTTACCACTTTTACCAGATGATTGAGAAAGACGTAGTTCAGTATCTGTATACATTACGTATTCGTGTACCCATTGAAATGAGATGCGAACATAAGTTGGAATCATCATTTTTTGCCATTGAATGCTCTGTGTATTGATAGATCTTGATCTGTGATACAATAAATAGTGACATATGTATACAAAGTGTGTACGGCTTCACAATATATTGGTTGAACATTACATACTTTATTATATTATTTTACAAATACTCATTTGCGCAACGTTTATGAAACTGGTCAAACGCGATGACAAGAATATAACTCCGATATGTGTACGCCATGGCATGATCATGGCTGATGTATACATGATAGTTTTAAGACAAGAATATCAAGCTCAAACCCATCGTACCAAACGGAGAATTAAAAACAACGTAACATTTCGTGGTCATCGTTCAGAGACAGTACTGCTACATATACTAATATACAATGTTTATATAAACAGACAGCAACGGAACACACTGACGTGTAATCTAGCGGCGCGAGAGATGACGATTGCTGCTCAACCTATTTAATCGCTTCTGGTTAATTGTATTTTTGTGTTTCGGATGAAAATATGTTTTCTGTTGACATTCACGACGCAGTCAAAATGATTACTTGCACGTTCACATCTAAACTTGCATTTTTTCCTTTGATAGAAGAAGATTGCATCAGTTTCATTCAGCTTATAGCAACTCGGTTATAATCTATGTCGGCACGTTTTCAAGAAAAAATATGTTGTTCCTTTCAATGATACAGTACTGTTCGTAGTACTAGTGCGTTATCTGATGAAGGTATATCGTTTTTTTCAGAAATGTGAACATATTCATATTGGTTAATCTTTAAAAAACGATAGCGAATCAGGTTAGCATGCTAAAAAAACTGTGCAATGCATTTAACATCAAACTTGCTCGTTTGCACGACCAGCATATTGGCTACCCAACAGATCCAATCTGAATTATGTTGACAACTGAATGTAGGGAATAATTGTTCAGAAGGTGTATCGAGAAGAGATACGAGACGGTACTAAGTTAAAGAAAATAATTTGTGCACGGTTGAAATGAAATACATTAAACAATATTCAAATGGGCAATCGACTAAACACGGAAGAGTCTTGGGACATCTCTTTCAAGACAGACAAGATGAACACTTTCAACATACAATACAGTTGATTTCATCTTTAATGACACATTATGTTAAATTTTTCGATATTCATTAAATGCCCGTAAATACTAATCATTGAATGATTGATTTCTAGCGGTTCTTACATTTTGCTAAGATCCGGTTTCAGTTCGGTATACATCCACTTGTGCGGTTGAGTGTCGTTGATATACGTAATCGTTTTTCAAGTGCAAAGTGTGATGCTTCTTTTGTTGCAAGTCCAAATTGTTGTAGAATGTCTTGTATGGCATATATTAATCTGTGACATGACCGGCTCGTGTCGTAAGTATGCTTTCCGTGCAAGCAGAGATAGTTGATCAGGCCAAAATATCAATAGATGAGAATATCAAGAGGTGCAATTTCACTATCTTCAGGTATTAGTTTTTCCATGTAAACGATGAACATCATTACGCCCATGTGTTTATATCAAATCAACGGCGAAACCAGCAATGTTCTTATTGCATGTTTATTCATATAGTACGACTCTCTAAATTTACGCAACCAGTATCCATGTATTCCGTAGTTATCTCATACGGTTTAAATCTTAATCATATTTACATGATCAACAACTTTCTCTTGATCAATATAGGTAATCGTAAGATGGTTGACATTGAATGCCCTCTCGCGTAATCGTTATGCGGTTGATAATGCGTCAGTGCAGCCCATTCTTTAACGAAAACAAAATTGAACTGTGCTTAGATAAGGTTCTACAATTTGCCGTATTCTATGGTCAAGTAGATTACTATAGATGCCTTCCAGTTTTATACGAGGTGTATTCAAATGTAACCGGACGTAACTGCACCAAAATGAACATACGTACGTCGAACATGATGACGGCAATTCTGGTGGAAATAGCACATACCAATCGTCAAGTTTGGAAAATGGCATTATCCTTCGACTCATATTTTCCTAAGCAGACCGTTGAAAACATGGCGGGTGTGATGCGGAATTCGTTATACAACGATCAGTGCAGTGATTCGGTTTTTAACGGCCAACAGATGTCGACTTGTTGACATTCATCGCAGAATGCAGGCAACGTATGATAGTTTGTCCATCACAAGTGATGAAGACCACTCTCTTTGTTCAGCCGTATGGACAGTCGTATATCTTGCTGTGTCCGCTGAAATGGGTGAATTGCGCGGAGATTTGGATTAAAGTGAGGAAGAAACTGCGTCTTTTTGTCAACCTCACTCACAGAGCCTAAGCTACCTTTTGCCAGTGGAAAGACATTCATCGAGACGACTGGAGATATCATAGGATGCAGATTTTGCCACAGGGTTACCACCGTAGCCTTTCCGTAAACATGTAACCCGCAGGGTAGAAAGTTGGGAAGGCATCTAACGCAGTTTGTCGTGCCTTTTCGATAACCACAAGAGGTCGTATGGACAACACTCAGCGTGTGAGTTAGTCTGGCATCTCTCCCCAGCTGTATTCAGTTCATCATAGTAGCATCTAAAATTCCCAAACGCCATATTCGTGAAGGTGAACCGGCAGAACTAACCCGTGCGCTACGACACAAGCATAACTAGTTTAAGCGTAGCGCCATTCAGCCGGCGTCCAGACCAGGATAAACGGATGGAAGAAATACAAAAAAAAGAACGAAATAAATCCAGACGGAAAACAACTCTACGTATCCGTGAACACAAGTGTAAGTCGTTGACTAGTGTGAATTCCAGGCAAATCCGTGGTCTGGCGGCATCCGTATGATCCAAAACAGTAGAGAAATGTAGACTCGCAGCCAGTTACGGCGCCATCTTTGCCAGATTTTAAGCAACGTATGGTGACCCACGTCACTGCACGGATGTTAGCAATGGCATCTTCGGACGCAACAATATACGCCTGACCTGGTTTTGGAAGAACTTCCGTTAACTCGCGTCCTTCTTTAAATCATCGTTGACCAGTTCGTCACTGTTCACTTCGACACACTTTTGTCACCATTCACTGGTCTCAAACTGTTCTTTCATTTCATGGCGACATCAATCATGTTGTTTTCCACATTTCTGAATGACCGAAGTTGGTATGGCGACCATAACGGGTTACTTATGTTCTAGTATTTCTTTGGAGCACTTTCTATGCCCGGAACTGACACATCATGTTCCATATATTTAGGTTTTTAATAAAATAATAAACGCTGAATGTCCCTAATCACTGGATGGTTGATACACTATTATAAGCATTATTTCATGCATTGTTTAATGCACCTGATCATTGATGTATTGACGCCCTTAATGAGTGTTGTTGTATTAAAACTCTCTCCTCGTACTTATATATCAAAATCTAGGTCGATTCTTACATTTGGTAGTGGACAGCTCACAACATTTGGTCAGCGATTCTTGGCATTTATTCTCGCTAATTGGTAATAATATAAAACCAGTGCGATTCAGATGTCAGTCTATACTGATTCCTGGACATCAACGTGCCGCCAAGCTGTTTGTTGTCTTTCTTTACCATGATATAAGCTATGTGTTCAACATTTCGTGTTAAGTTTACCCGCCTGGAAAATTGAAAATATGTCCATCCCGCTGTTTACTTCTGCATCACAAACACCCTCTAAGCACCACCATATCAGAAGCTGCACTTTAACTTCACCAGACGGGAATTGTAGAAACCAATTAGACTTTATCCTGATTCAATTAGGAGTTTCATTCTCGAGAGCACTATCGAGCGATGACTGCGTTTCAGAATAACACATCATAATCACGGACATCGATATAATACTGAATAGCTGCAGAAAAGCACTATACGAGATGCTTGACTTCTTCCGCAAGCGACTCTACCCTGTGACCACTCTCTCCTTCGCCCGCCAGCGAGTACTTCATATCTCCCCTCAAGACTCCCCCACTCCCACTCACCGTCCTCCCTTTGTGAAACTTGTTCTGACTTATCTTCCTCATTGCGTCTCTGTCAAAGATATACTATTCTGTCATCTCCCTATTCTTCACTCTGGTCCTAACACTCGTATATTTTTTTTTTCCCGACCCTCCGCTTGTCGCCTACAAACGGGACATACATTTGAGGGACTTGCTTGTCAAGAGTCGCGTATACACCATCCACCATATCCTTCCTGGCACCAGCCCGTGCAAAAATACACCTGGCTGTGTTACCTGCCCTTACGTCATCCTTTCTCGCTCCATCACCTTTCCTAAAGCAGAATTCTTCATCAAAGAGGGATTTACATGCAATGCCCGTAACCTCATCTACTCTATCATCTGCCGCCAGTTTGGTATGACATACATTGGACCAACTGGTATGGAACTGCGGGAGCGCATCAGCCAACACCTCAACGACATCCGCAACCGCACTGGTTCCCCAAATGCCAGCCACTGCAATGGTCCTGAGCACCGGGGTAAGGCTGACGTTAGTGTCACTGATCTAGTTTCTTGCTTCTCTGACGATCGTCATCGATTCGCCCTTGAGAATAGATTTATCTCCATCATGGGTTTTCTCTAACCGCATGGCATTAGTATCTTCCATATTTGTTCTTAAAACCTCATACTGGCCCCCATATATTTGTCTTCCTTTGGTTCCCCCCACCCATTTCTTCTATCAGTGCTAAACCCCACCCCCCCCCCCACTTCCTATATTAATCTCACCCCCTCCCCCCTTATATCACCTTCTCTTTGTTCTCCAACGTGGATCACTATTTGGCCATTTCCACATTTTGCCACCATTGGCTTATCCGGCGCATCCCCCTTCATTTCTTACTCTCTCATGGCCATCTTGTATTTGACCACTCCCTTTCATTCTCTGGTCAAGCATCTGGCCCAATCGGTCGCTAGCTATCAGATAAGTTGACCATTTTTTCCTTTATATGTTGATTTGTTAGCTCAGTATTGGTGTCCCTGATAAAGGCATACTGGATCGAAACGTAGGTTTTGTTTGTGTTCTCTTCTCGGTGCGGTTTCTGACCATACCATTTTTTTGAATTTTGATTAAACTCAACCTTAATAAACTTTTACACGTTTTTTTTTTAATTCTGTTTTTTTCCATTAGACACTATGGCATGACGCCAACGTTACATCGCATGTGTGCTAAAAAGAGACACACACCACATTCGATGTACTTATGACAGTGTAGTACGATTTGACATCAATGTCACTCTCCGTGTATATGTGTTGTCCGGCATACACATCACGTGGCCATGCCATCTGTGTTTTACAGTGTGACATCAACATGTCAGTGGAGGCGGTCTCAATTACATGTTTGAACATTGGTCACAACATTAATTGTCAATGTTCTTTCTTCTTTTTGTTCGTTGAGCAACAAGGATTCTGTCTGCATCAGCTTTCCATACATTATACACCTCGCATCCATATACCATGGCTGAAGCAAGCACACTGATGATGGTGTAGGCTCTTGTGCTGCCGTTCTGCATCTTTTGAAATATGAGTTTGATACCGTTGAAGCTGATCCAGTCGGCGTATTTTTAATAGCGAGATTTCACGGCTTATTGAATGGGGGTTCCTTATATCTTGGCTCAGTAGGGATAGGGAATTTTATTTGTGACTTCATAGATATGAATCATTGTAGTTGGATTTGTATATTGAACCGTATGTAAATGCATTATAATGTAATAATTGTTTTCGTTTCCACAATGGAAACAGTTATCTCTGCATTTATAAAACATACTCCTTCCAGCGTCGTTCTTTGATTTATGTTGAAGCAGGTCCATAACAAAACAATGTTCATATAAATAAACTGTATGTTTGGTGTATTTTTGTTCTTTTTTCCGCTAGCACATCATTCATATCGTATTTTTTGTCTATATAAATTATGCCAGCTCCTGTGAATCTTGTCCACACAATTTTAATGTAGCTTATTTAATATGCAATTTTATTTCTTGGTCTTTTGTTTATGTTTATCCGCATCCATTGAGAACATCGCTTTATGTTTTTTAATGTCTTCATTGCAAAATATATACCACTGGTTGGCCTGAACGTCTAATCACATCAGCACATTGGAAAGATACAATTCAGATGGAGCTCAATCCACTCATGTCGGCCAGCGCCATCATTGGCCATGTCTGCACGTGCTGGTCATTGAAAACAGTACGTTGTGTGATGGTAATTTCAAAAACCTCAGAATGTGTTTAGTTATAAAGTGTTGATGTCATCGCAGTGTGTCACTTTTAACTGACTGTATGCTATATTAACCCTACACTGTTCTTTATAATACATACATGTGGTGAATATAGACGAATAATCAACAACTCACTCACAGATGCATCGACAATCACACTCAATATCCATTGATCAGTCTGACCAAAACACACAATCCAGCATATGTCCACCATTGCTCTGACGTCAACATCTTTTGGTGTGTGTATGTGTATGTACGTGTGTGTTTGTGTGTGTTTATATATATATATACATATATATATATATGTATATATATATATATATATATATATATATATGTATATATATATATATATATATATATATATATATATATAAATATATATATATATATATCTATTTATATATATATATATATATATATATATATATATATATACATTTTTTTTTAAAATTTACAAATCATTGTCGGTTCATCAAAATGAGCTAACTAAATGTGTCTTTCACAGCAAAAATCCGAGTCTGTCACACTGGTCTGGGTATGATTTAGTCTACTCAGCCGCAACTATGTTTCTCATTTACACATATGAAGACAAGTAAGCTGTACATTCTCTGCACGTGAATATACAAAAAGCAATCACAAACACTCACGTCTCAAGTAAAATTCCTAGCAAAAATGTTGGCCACACTGATATGAGGGCTGAAAGTATTGCTCGACTGTAGAAGGCAGCGCCTAAAGACTGCTCTTTTGAGATCACCGTATCAACAGGCAGCTTATTTGTAGGAAGGGTCATCGTTTGAAGACAGACCCCCATAAGAATGAAGAAGCCACAGAAACTTAAGGTGACATGCTGAGCCTGCAGAAAAGTGCATTATTTACAGCTACATTAAACAAGAGAGTGATACTAAACAGTTTAGGGAAAAGGTTCTCAAAGTTGTTTTATCCTCGGTTCCCACTCCGTCATCTTTATATTATGTAAACCAAATTGTAACCAAATAAATATTAATCCCTTTTAAAAGTGCTTATTTTACACATGATAGCAACATGTTGGTAGGGGTGATTTGAGGGAGGGGGGGGGGGGGGGGGGGAGGGCTGAATAAGTTACATTTTAAATACAAAATAAATAACACTGCATTTATTGTGTACATTTTTAAAAAAACCATTATTTTGTAAATGGAAGAAAGAAAGAAATAAATCAGTAATGTACGTCTTCATTGTGCAACTTTTCCTTTCAACATAACTGCATAATTTGAGTCTCAGTACTTGCAAAGGACATATTTAAAGAATTTACTTTTTCGAACACTTCACAAAGGTATGGTAGCAACAAAAACCAATGTCATTGTCCACGACTTTGTAGAACGTTAACGCTTTTCCTCGATACGATAACAATAACGCTCATTCCTAAGTTCCTACACCATATTGATGACATTTATGCGTTAACTCCAGCTAGAGTTTGCAATAATAAATAATAAATAATATCAAAGTGTGTTCAGCTCCAAAATAAATGCACATTTGCTCAAGACATCTTCACTTTAGTAGCCGTCTTTTAATGACAATTGCTACTTAGATTACCGATTGAAGAACTTCTTTAAGGGTAGGGCGGATGTTTTAGGATGCAAGTGATTCCATGTGAACAGTGCAATGAGTTCAGACACAGAAATGAGTGCTCTTCCGAATCAAATCTTGTAATCCGCCATAGCAGCCATCCATTAAACGACCTTCATCAGTGGACACATCTACATATTTCTGCAGTTAATGTTATTTTCTTCCATAAAGAATCCAGTATTTCAATTAGGTCTGCTGCTGCTTTTGTTCCAGGTGCGATGCTTTTGCAAACAATAATATCCTCAAATAACATATTGTTCATCTATTAATCGCACATAACAGATTAGATACGCATCGCCGTGCATATCACATATCTGAATAGCGAAATCACATTTGAGTTTTTTAATAAACACGTCACTAATAACCTAAACCATCTATATTATTCGCCGACTAATAGTGCTGTCTGAAAAAGGCACAGTCAGCAATTGCTTGTGCAGCAGACTTACCTCTCATAGTAGACAACATGTCCACAGCAGCAGACTCTCTTCTCATAGTAGACACCATGTCCACAACAGCAGACTCACCTATCATAGTAGACACCATATCCACAGCAGCAGACTCACCTCTCATAGTAGACACCATGTCCACAGCAGCAGACTCACCTCTCATAGTAGACACCATGTCCACAGCAACAGACTCATCTCTCGTAGTAGACACCATGTCCACAGCAGCAGACCCACATATCATAGTAGACTCCATGTCCACAGTAGCAGACTCTCCTCTCATAGTAGACACCATGTCCACAGCAGCAGACTCACCTCTCATAGTACACACATTGTCCACAGCAGCAGAGTCACATCTCATAGTAGACACTATGTCCACAGCATAAGGTAAAATACGGTCTTAGACAATGGTCTGGAGTTTATTGATCTTTGCTACAGGGTAAGCAACTTTGTAAGATGAAAGAAGAGCCGCTGAAGGAATCGTAATTTGTTTAGTAAACTTTGCTTCTTGTTATTTCATTTATACGTGCAAGAAAAGTGCTCAAGTGGTCAGTTCACCAAACTGCAATGAACTGATTCCAAATGTCGTCACATGTTTTTGGGGAATAATACTTTCACTGACCAGAACTTTACAACAAATGACACATTGTAGGCGTCTTTAATTGCTCACGGTTATACAAGCGATCCTGTAGTTCAGGTATGTGTCGTCATAATGCCAATTTGTTACTCTCCGTTCATCTTTAGAACTGCACGAAGCCTCAGAAATATCTCGTTTTGCAAACTTAATTAAAAATGTATCAACACTGTCAGAAAACAAATACATTACACAACACAACTTAAAACAAACTGTTTTGGACAACACTAGGTCCAAACTACAAACCAGCAACACCAGATTGTATTTAAATACATGACATGTAGTACCACTTGACTGCCATCTACCATAACAGGTGTACTAACAAGCCAGCTTGGTAGAGGTTACTAGCGCACATCTTATAAACATAGTGGACTTGGGCGATCGCTGGTTTAGTCGTCTCATCTCTTAACACCAACATCCGTCATATAACATTAACGTAAGTGATCAGCTGTTCGAAACATAGACCTGCATTGTGTTTTATTGAGCATTTTGTCAATAACTTGTATTATCTAATGACACATGTAATAATACATCATCACAAACATGTCGTCCCACGAAGATATATATTTAGGTATGGACCTTGGCTCATAATATCGAGCAAAACACTGTTCCCAAGCCACATCGACGCCCTTAGTCGAGACTCGTGATGCACCTAGGAGACGCAACGAACAGTTTGAAAATCTCTGGTTTAGAGCTGACTTGGAATGTAAACAGTTTCATTTACAATATACATTGTTCAACATCAACGATTTTGTTTTGACATACATTCTTGTAACACCATTTTCGTCCTAAATAAAGTGCATCTTGTTCTCATTTTACATTTGTCTAAAATGCATTAGAAATTATTTTGGAGCTTAAAAATGCAATTGCACTAAATGCAAAATACTTATGCAGCAGCTGTTTTAGAGATGAAAGATGTAAGAGAAATAACCAACGTATCTCTTAAAAATATACATATTAAACAATGAATACACACACATTAATTTTTAAAACAATACGTTTTGAATTACAATTACTAGTAACTAACTGATTAGAATTTTACATATTCGGTAATGAAAACAGTATGTGTGTATATATATATATATATATATATATATGTATCGACACCAGTTGTTTACGTATTCGACACCTATTACATACCATTCATATACATACATACTCGACTAGCAAATCTCGCATATTTGCAATAATAACAGTCTGGATATAACTTAATGGGAAAAGCAGTCCTACAGCAAAGAACGCCGTTGGTACACCACATTAAACAACTTCATCAAACTGTGAAACACACAGCATCATGTATGTTATGCGTTTTGAGATTGTTTCTCATTCAATAGCATATCGTTCATACGTTATATATGTGTTTCCTTCAGAATTCCATATAATGAAAGCTTAATACGTTTGTTCAACTCGGAATATCAAATTTCTCAAACCACTGCAATGTGTTCCACTTATAATATTATTTGTCAAGCTTTGAAAGTTCAAATAATAGAATCTTAACTCTTTATGTAAGTTTTTCATAAGTAATATAAGATCGTTCTATATATTTAATTGTGTTTCATCAGTAATAGTATAATAATAATAGCTGTCCATCGTTGTCGATGAAGACCGCCGACATCATCCTTGTCAAAGATGTCCCTGTTGGGTGTGGGTGCGCATGTGGCTGAACAGGCCAATGCGGGCACAAAAACATCTGCTACATATCGGGGAAACGAGGTTTGTAGAAGGTGATGGTGTTCCCGCTGTTGGGGATTTCCGAGTCTCACATCTAATATGGTCTTTTACAATACTGTCAACTTCACCGGTAGCTACACCCGATTTGAATGCGCTTCTCCAGTCAGATCTGTTTTGCCCAAGACATGCTCAGGTATCGATGTCTATCTGACAACTTTTCAGTGAGTCCTTCATACCGTCTTTAAAATGTTTCTTTGGGCGCCGTCTCTCACGCCATCCCTCTCTTAGCTCGCCGTAGAGAAACTTCTTTCAGAGCCTCTCGTCTGACATACGCACGAGGTGTCCGGCCTATCCTAGTCGTGCTTTTTTTAGCAGTGCATGGATGCTGGGGATGTTAGCCCTCGAGAGAACCTCAGTAATACTACATCTTTGCAAATGTATGTAAGTATGTTCTTCTTCTTCTTCGTACCCTGGTTACAGCGATATACGTTGCACTGTGTTACTTTGTTAAGCCTGTGGTCCAGTGCATCCGATTTCAACAGGCGTTTCTGTAAGGATGCTCTCTTTAGCCTTTGGATGTTTTTTTTGGTCAGTTGTCTCTCTTAGAGAGGTTGACTTTCAGAACTATCGACTCTTCCCCACTCGTGTCTATAGGGTGTGACAATGATATGAAATGATGGACTATGTACTAGTTTGTACTATCCCGGAAGAGAGGCAGTCCAGTGTGTCTGTGTCTCAGGATCGTCACGTCCTGCCAGAAACGTAGCATATGCATTTGAGTGGGGTATCTCTTTGCTCTCTTTATTTTCTTGGCTCATCTGCAGTGATGACACGCCTAGCATTCCCCGCCACGTGGGAGGTTGTCACAATAGGGCAGAGGTTCAATATCCGCTGGCCTGCATCTCTTTTGCGTCCATTGGGATGACTCATAGCAGACAGAGGTAAATAGCGAGTGCCTTTAACCAGGGCATAAGCCTGGATATGGCACTGATATGTTGTTCGCCTTGTTTGCGGACATATCTCATGATAAGGGTTGAGCCTCAACAGTTCGCAGTGAGGTGGCTGCTCTACTGCTTACGACACCCCGACCGAGAACTAAGTCTTCTACTAGTGGTTTCACACCTCATCGCCGTATGGGATGAATATCGAGCAGCTTCCCGCCCGCCTTTATCGGCGGACGGCAGAGACCTCTTTATGCGGGTTGACTGGGTCGGGCTGAGACGCAAGGCCCAGGCCCCAATCATATCGTAGTCTCCCATCGCAGTGGTGCTGAGATTTAGTGCGGGATTCCGGCTTAGAGGCGTTCGTCCGTAATCCCTCACATGGTAGCCTAGCACAATTGGCTTACCAGCCAAGCACGTGGACCAAATGTCTTCGATCTGCGATTCCTTTAGAATTTAGTAGGATTACAGTAGTCAAGCTCTGAAATTAGTAGGATAAAATTAACCTGTCTTCAGAGAGTCTAATACCATCAACCGTTCCCTATTAGACCCAACGAATCAAGAGATGGCTTTTCAGTCAGTCAATGACCAAGTGTCTGAAACCTGCGATTCCTCTTTGGTTGAGAGGATTACCGTAGTAACGCTCTTTCATTAAGAGGGAAAAACTGTCCTGTCTTCCGTTGGTCTAATTCCAGTATACGTACCTGTTAGACCAAACGAAAGTGCTCTCGGCCTGTCAATCATTTCAGTGTTGGCTAGTTGAGTCAAATTATCCGCAGGCTCCACTCCTGGTGGTGCCCTTCCGTCTATTCCTTTATCGAACACTGGATGCGAGCCAATGGAGCCATCGAGAGGCTAGCCCTTGATTTACGCTGGAAGCACACGGTCCCCATTAGACCCAACGAAAGTACTCTCGGACTGGAAATCATTTCAGTGAGTCAAATTAAGCCGTAGGCTCTACTACCGGTGGTGCTCTTTCGCCAATTCCTTTAATTTTCAGCTTTGCATCCATACTTTCTCCGCAAACCAAACAGTGTGGTCTCCCGGAAACTGCCCGCAGAGTCATCGAAGCAACTTTTGCGGATCGCTAGTCGGCATTGTTTATGGTCAGAACTACGACGGTATTTGATCGTCTTTGCGTCTTTGACTTTCGTTCTTGATTAATGAAAACATTCTTGACATACTTTTGCAGTAGCTCGTCTTGCAGTGATCCAAGAATTTCACCTCTAACGCCACAATACGAATGGCCCTATTTGTCCTTGTTAATCATTACATCCAGTTACGAAAACCAACAAAAAAGAACCGAGCTCCTATTCCATTATCCCATGCACCATTATTCAGGCTGCCGAGGCCTGCTTTGAACACTCTAATGTTTTCACAGTAAACGAGACGGCCACCCGGGACGCTCAGCGAAGAGCACCAGCGAGAGACAGCTGGCATACGGTAGGGCAGGAGACAACGGGCATAGAACCGGCGCAATCCGGATTGCCCCCATGCACCTGAGATCCAACTACGAGCTTTTTAACTGCAACAACTTTAATATACGCTATTTGAGCTGGAATTACCGCGGCCGCTGGCACCAGACTTGCTTTCCAATAGTTTCTCGTTAAAGGATTTAAAGTGTACTCATTCCAATTACGGGGCTTCGTAAGAGTCCCGTATTGCTACTTTTTCGTCACTACGTTCCCGTGCCGATAGTGGGTAAGCTGCGCGCCTGCTGCCCTCCTTAGATGTGATAGCTGTTTCTCATGCTCCCTTTCCGGAATCTAACCCTGATTCCCTATTACCCGTTACAAACATGGTAGGCATGTCACGTACCATCGACATTTGATAGGGCATACATTAGAAAGGTGCGTTTGCGGCAAATGAGGCCATGCGATATGCACAAAGTTATCCAGAGTCACCAGTGGGGATGCCGCAACCCTGCTAGGGGAAACGACGATTGGTTTTGATCTAATAAAAGTGCTCTTTCCGCTAGGGTAGGAGATTGTTAAGCATGTATTAGCCCTAGAATTGCCACAGTTATCCAAGTAGGATCGTGTCATCTAAGGAACCTCGACTGATTTAATGAGCCATTCGTAGTTTCACCGTGAGATAATGGAACTTAAACATGCATGGCTTAATCTTTGAGACAAGGATATGACTACTGACAGGATTAACCATATATCTGACGGAGACGGACGAACCACGCACACACCGGTCGGCGAAGAATGGATGTGTAAAAAGCCTCTGCAGGTCGGCCGCAGGGACCGACTGACGGACGGACAGTTCTTCTGTCCCTCACTCCGTTGACCTAGGACCGCCTGGCAGGGGCCTGTACATACACAAACCGACCTACCGACATGGCTCGCTCGGGGAGGGATGACAGCGCTCTGTGCAGAACGGATCTAAACGGCCTTGGCAATGATTTTCACTCGGACTGGAGACGATTTTTGCCTGCCGGCCTGCTCTTCTCCGACCGGTTGGTCGGGCGAGGACAGGGCCTTTAGGCACGATTCCTGCTTTCTATACAATGCTCATTGCTAGAGAAGGACCACAAGCGAGACGAACTGTCGAGATAGGTTATACGCACTAACCTTCGACGAACCACACGGACTGAGAAAGCTTCTCGATACGGAATACAGTAACGGACCGTTACTAGCGGTACGACTATACAAATTTGGTTCTGCTGCAGTGCCTGGGAAAGGCGGGCGAAATTGCTCGGTGGCCCACGCTCTCACTCCGCCTGACGGGACTGACATCGATGTTCGAACACTTGATGCGAGTCAATAGAGTCACCGAGAGACCAGTTTGTTCCATCAGTAATATCAAATCTGTTAATATATGTTAGTATATTTCATTAGTAATATCAAATTACGTACGATGTGTTAGATTGTTTTTGTTTTTTTTAAATACAAAAATTCATAACACCATGATGTGTTTTGTATTTTCAATCGCCAAGCAATATGAAGACATTTACCCTAACATTTTATTAACATTAATGTAATAGTATTGCATTTCATTGTATTTATTATAGTTTACTTTTGTGTAGCAACTTCCAGGCACATTGTAAAAGCTGCCAACAATAGGGTGTTGATTTCTTAGAAGACGCAGTAGAATAGTCCAAAGCTCTGTCTTAGCGATGTCTATTGGATGTACAGAAAAAGAAATAATGGGTATTTAAAAGAAACATACGTGTAAACTGTAATTGCATGGTCTGTAGGCATGGATAAACGCACATGTGTGTAGTGGACTGTTGGTATACAGTATTGTAATAAAATGTACATTGTATGTGACTTCTGCTCACATATGTTGATCATAATTATGTCTTGATGATAGTAAAATAAAAATAGTAAGAAATGTTGTGGCTTTGAAAAGAAGTACTTCCCAATATGACAAGTAGTCAGTTTTTTTAATACTAGAATGAAATGGAAATAACATGGAAATATATCTTATATCTCATCTGTTTCCCGTAAATCAGAAAATACTAATTTTGATGAATCAGTATGTAATAAAAAAGAAAGAAATGCAATGCATATATTTATATATAAACAAAGTTATATAGCTGAGGGAGTATAATGGTCTAGGAACAATAAAAGAGGAAAAAAATATACGTATCATGATGCACAGTATGCACAATACAAATGGGATATGGCAGAAGCATTTGCAGAGTCAAAACTTTTGTTAGGTGCATAACTGACAATTGTTTAATTCAACACGTAGAAGCAGCCACCAGAGGCAAAAAACACACTCGACCTAGTTTTCACTGCAGAGGAAAATATGATTGAAAAAGTTACCGTTTAGGAACTGTTTGGCTCAAGTGAAAATGAAATCATCCATTGGGATCTTATTGCAGGGAAAGAAGTAAACATGAACACGCAAACATACGACTACTCTAAGGCAGATGTTAACAGGATGAACGAGGCATCGAACCAAATAATCTGGAAAGATATTGTCGTAGGAACATATGTTGAACAGGAGTGGTAGAGTTTTAAAACAGTTCTAGTAACGCTAAAAGAGGAATGTGTTCCATGTAGGGAGGTAAACCCCAAGCGTAAAGAAGTTGATAACTAATTCTGTAGCGAAATGTAGAAGAGCGAAAAATAAAGCATAGACAAAATAATATAGATGCAGGTAAATCAAAATAAACATATTTAACATATTTTGACAAGCAGAACATATCTCAGAAAGCGTATAAGAAAAAGAAAAAAAAAGACTTCGAAAAAAAAACTGGCACAGAGGAACAAGACTGACAGTAAAAGCTTCTTCTCGTATGTTTAAAAAAAAAAAAACAAAGAACGAAAGACAAAGTAGACCCTCTTATAGTACAGTGAAAATAATAGGTGAGAATAGGGAGGCAGCTAATCTACACAATCAGTACTTTGGCACAGTTTACAAAAAAGAGGACTGCTCCAAGATCTCAGAGCATATATATATTTTTTCAAAGAGACATTGATACACCGTGATTAAGATCAATATGTATTACAGAGGAAATGGTTTTTAAACAAAATTGGAGGGGTTGACAGTTGATAAATGTCCAGGTCAAGATGGTATCCATCCAACATTGCTGTATGAAAGTATAGACCAATTAACAAAACCATTTGCTATATTATGTTCTCAATCAATTACAAGAGAGATTGTTCAACATGATTGGATAGATGCAGGAGTGATCCCCTTATTCAAGAAAGGCAACACATCAGATTCAGCGAATTATAGACCGGTGAGTTTAACGAGCATAGTCCGTAAATTGTTATAGTCAATAATCAAAGAAAACATTGTAATGCATTTAGACAAATTTAATCTAATCAGAAATAGTCAGCGTGGGTTTACTAGAGGGAGATCCCGCTTTGCAAATCTATTATAATTCATAGAAGAGGTTACTAAAATGATTGATATAGGGGAGCCAGTGGACGTTATGTGTCTAGATTGTACAAATGCTTTTGATAGAGTACCTCATCAACGATTACTTCGAAAGTTAACATCATATGGAATAGGTGAGAAGTTGCCAAATGGAATGAACATTGGTTAACGGGAAGAATGGGGAGAGTGGGCATACATAAGCAGTAGTTGTGTGGTGTGAAGTGAAAAGTGCTGTGCCACAGGGCTCGATTGTTGGACCAATTTTGTTCTTGATATATATACATGATTTGGACATTAATATGGGATCCATGATTGCAAAATTTGCTGTTGACTAAAAACTAAGCAGTAGTGTCTCATCTAAAGCGGAAGTGGATATATTGATGTCGAATTTTTATAAAATTCGAAAATGGTATGTAAGCTGGCAAATGGAGTTTCATGTCGATAAATGTACAAGTCATCCACATCGGTAGATCAAATATGGAACAAAATTACAGTATGGGAGAGAACGATATTAGAAAGATAGATAAGGAAAGGGACCTAGGGGTTATAATAAAAAATACAGGAAAGGTGAGTTAGCAGCTTAATGTAGCAGTGAAATAGGCAAATGCAATGTTAAGTATGATGCAAATAAATGTTAATCATAGGAGCAAGGCAGTGATAGTCAAACTTTAACACTTTAGTTAGACCTAGATTGGAGTACTGTGTACATGTGTGGAATCCTTATTATAGAGGGGATACAAACATGCTGGAAATAATACACAAAAGAGCGATAAAGATGATAGTGGGATTCCAGAATTACAGTTATGAGGAAAGACTCAGAAAACCGGCCTACAGTGCCTAGAAGAAAGAAGAATCCGTGGTGACTGAATACAGGTTTATAAGATGAACAGAGGAATGGATAAATTAGATCATAACAAGTTGTTATTATTTTCAATACAGCAAACTACAAAAACAAGAGGGCATAGCTACACGCTGAGTAAAGAGAGATCCAGATTACATAATGGGAAATATTGTTTTAGTCAGAGAGTGGTGTCTGCTTGAAATGAATTGTCAAGGGAGGTAGCGGAGGCAGGGACAGTTAATGCATTTACGAATAAACTGGATGGGCATAGCTTTTAGAGCAAGATGATGTAAATGTAAATGGTTGTATAATGACTAACTGCCCGTTGTCTCCTGCCCTACCAGACGTCTGCCGGCTTTCTCCCACGGGTGCTCTTCGCTGAGCGTCTCGGATGGCCGGCGCATTTACTTTGAAAAATGTGAGTGTTCAAAGGAGGCCTCCGCTGCCTGAATAATAGTGCATGGAATAATGGATTAGGACCTCAGTTCTATTTTGTTGGTTTTTGGAACTGGAAGTAATGATTAACAGGGACAAACGGAGGCATTCGCAGAATGGCGTTAGAGATACAATTCTTGGATCGCCGCAAGACGAGATACTGCGAAAGCAATTGTCAAGAATGTTTTCATTAATCAAGAACGAAAGTCAGAGGCGCGACGACGATCAGATACCGTCATAGTTCTGACCATAAACGATGCCGACTATAGATTCGCAGGAGTTGCTTCGATGACTCTACGGGCAGCTTCCTGGAAACCAAAGTGTTTTGGTCCGGGGTAAGTATCGTTGCAAAGCTGAAAATTAAAGGAAATGACGGAAGGGCACCACCAAGAGTGTAGCCTGCGGCTTAATTTGACTCAACACGCAAACACTGAAATAATTGATAGGCCGAGAATACTTTCGTTGGGTCTAATAGGGAACGTGTGCTGTAATTAGACCAACGAAAGACAGGTCAGTTTACCCTGTTAATGAAAAGAGATACTACGGTAATCATAATTAACACTAGAGACACCGCAGGTTTCAGACATTTGGTCATTGACTTACTAAGAAGTCGTCCATTGATTCATTGGGTCTAATTGTGAACGGCGCTCTGGTATTAGACCCTCGGATGACAAGTCAGTTTTATCATACTAATGACAGGACGTTACTACGGTAATCCTGCACAATTCTAGAGGAATAGCAAATCGCAGACCCTTTCTTCACGTGCTTGGCTGATAAGCCAATGGTGCGAGGCCACCATCTGCGGGATTACGGAAAATCGCCTCCAAGCCCGAATCTCGCAGATATTCTCAGCATCACTGTGATAGGAGGCTACGATATGGTTGGGACCTGGGGCCTTCAGCCGCAGAAAGAGGTATATGCCGTCCGCTACTCAAAGTTGGCGGAAAGCGGTTCTATATTCACCCCATACGGCGATGAGGTGTGAAACCACTAGTAGAAGACTTAGTTCTCGGTCGGGGTGTCGTAAGCAATACAGCAGACATCTCACTGCGAACTGTTGAGACTCAACCCTTGATCATGAAATATGTCCGCACACTAGGTGAATAACACCTAATGCAATTGCCAGACATGCCCGTTGGTTAAATGCACTCCTGCTTCGCTCTTTACCACTGTCTGCTATCAGTCATCCCAATGGACAACCTCCCAGGTGGTGGGGACTGCTAGGCGTACAATCACTGCAAATGAGCCGAGAAAATAAAGGGAGCAAAGAGATACTTCACTCAAATGCATATGCTACATTTCTGGCAGGACGTGATGATCCTGGGACACAGACCCACTGGACTGTCTCTCTTCCGGGATAGTACAACATCGTTCATCATATCATATCATTGTCACACCCTATAGACACGAGTGGGGAAGACTCGATAGTCCTTGCAAGACAACTTATCTAAGAGAGACATATCTGATCAAAACAACTTCTGCCTTGCAGATATGCTGGAGACAGCCAAAGGCTAAGGAGGGAGTCCCTACAGAAACGCATATTGAAATCGGATGCACTGGGCCACAGTCTTAACGAAACAGTGCAACGTATATCGCTGTATGAAGACGGTACACCTTATCAGAAAAAAGTGTAGCGCGCATCCTGTGGAATTCCTCCAGGTAGCGAGAGTGCAGGGTCTCACTCCTCGAAAGGGCGCTCCCAAAGCTAATGGTGGTCACCCACCAATGTGCTGTGGAGTCAAAGCACACGGTGTTTAGGAAAAACTAACACATCACTTGCATGAAGGTAAGATTGACGTGGCATGTATCCAAGAAACGCACCTCAACAACAACCACAACTTCTCAATCAGAGAATACCAGACCTTCCGTCTTGATAGAGAAGGTCACAAAGGAGGGGTTCTGATACTGACTCGTAAATGTATACCGAGTAGCGCGGTAGCTGTCAATCACACCGGACAAGCAGAAATTGTAGGAGTCGACATAGTGACCAAAGAATCGAAGATCGGCATCTTCAACCTGTACGGACCACCAAACAAAGACCTGTCTCTCTCGAGTAGCTTTTTTCTTCTTCATCGTAGGCTGTTTACATCGATATTTACGTTGCACTGTTTTATTTTGTTAAGCATGTCGCTCAGTGCATCCGAATTCAACTGGCGTTTCTGTAGGGATGCCCTCCTTAGCCTTTGGCAGCAGTTGTTTTTTGGTCAGAGTTGTCTCTCTTAGGGAAGTTGCCTTGCTGGACTAACGAGTCTTCCGCACTCGTGTCTATAGGGTTTTGCAATGATATCTTCTTCTTCTTCTGCGTACACAGTCAGACAGTAAAAATTATTTTTTCGAAAAAAGCGGCGGTCATCCTGAGGCTCTCGCTACTGCCATAGAGCTTGTCCTGCAGTTCCACTGGTAATGGCCACATCTGCTCTCTCTGATCCTCGTATGTCGGGCAGTTCTGCAGCAGATGTTCAGTGGTCATTTTACCAGTACCGCACGGGCATTCGTCGGTACACCCTATCTTCAATTTGTTGAATAGGTGGTACCTCAGTCTGTTGTGGCCAGTGCGAAGTCTGAAGACAACGACCTGCTCTCTTCGGTTCAACTGGTAATAGGCATCGTTTTTGGTGTAACCAGTATGTTCGGTTTCCCATTTGGTCATGTATCTGGCTTTGATAAGCCGTTTTGACTCTTCGTACGTCATACTGGTATCTGTTTGTGGTAGTCTTGCACCTTAATTTGCCAGTCTGTCTGCCTCCTCGTTGCCCTGGATGTTGCAGTGTGACGGAACCCACTGTACCACTACCCTTTTTGGTGCGGACTGCTGGCACAGTTTGCAGAGTGCTGCTCTTAAGTCATTAAGCTCAGTGTTTTTCTGGTTTTTTAGCGCTGTGACTACGGGAGAGCATCTGTCAGCAGGACTATATGGCTCTCATTTTCACTGTGTGTCACCATCTCTTCCACTGCCGCCCTCAGTGCCTCTGCCTCCGCTCTGAAATTGCTTGTGTACTTACCAGTAGCGAATGACAGTGTTATTTTTCTGCCATTTGGTAGGTTCAGGAATGCTCCTGCCCCTCCGTTCTGTGTAGTGTTTGTTACAGAACCGTCGGTGTATGCATGGGTCCAGTCCATGCTTGGGTAGCTTTTCGTTATGAAGCTTAGGGTATTGTCTCTCCTTTCTTTTTCAGTCTGGCAGTTTTTGTTTGCAATACCTGGTATATTTTCTACCACCTCTGGAAATATATCCTGCCTCCAGGTAGGTTTTCGTACAGTAGTGATGGGTTTTGGTGTTGTTAGTGTGTTTATGGGATCTTCGTGCATCTTTGCTTTGGCTATTTCTGCAAAGTTTCTCCGCTTTAGTTTCTCATTTCCCAAATTGTTTAGTCTCTGGTACATTGGATGGTCCGTCAGTCTTCGGAGTTTCTCTGACTGCAGCTGGGCTCTGCAGTCTCTTCTATCAGTCATGGATTGCAGTTTTGTAATCTTTTCAAGTTCTACAATTGGCGTTGACTTCATGCCACCTGTTATAATTATCATGGCTTGGTTTTGAAGTTTGTTAACTTTATCGAAGTTCGCCTTCGCTGCTGTTGTCCATGCCGCAATGCCATACTCGAGAACTGGTCTCACTCTTCCAGTGTACAGTTTCTTTAGTATGCCTTCGTCTGCTCCCCAGCTTGTGCCAGCAAGTTTCCTCATGATTGCCATTCTTTCTCTGGCTTTCATTCGGTTTCTCTCAATCTGACTTTTCCATGTCATGCGCTGATCAAATGTGACTCCCAGATAGGTTGGGTTGTCGTTTGGCTGCAGGATTTTGCCATTTAGACTTATTTTGGTACTTTAGGGTTTTAATGAGAGCGAGAATATTTTGCATGTTGTTTTTTTTTCATTTATTTTGACCAGCCATGAGTTCGCCCACTCTTCCAGCGATGTTAGGGCCGTCTGCATCCGATTTCTTGCTATGGTGAGATTCTTTTCAGAGGTCCACATAGCCAGATCGTCTGCAAACATTGAGCTATGGACTCTTCTTGGTATATTCTCTGTAATATCGTTTATATATACCAGGAAGAGTGTGGGTGACAATACTCCCCCTTGGGATACTCCCTGCTCGAGTGTCACCTTTTTGCTCATCTGCCCTTGTACTTGGACTCTGGCCGTTCTTTGTTTAAGGTAGTGGTTGATCCACTTGTACATCTTCCCACAGACATCACTTCTTCTTAGCTTGACTCTAAGTCCATCTTTCCAGACTTTGTCAAATGCCTTTTCCAGATCCACCCAAACAGCTACTGTGTGTTTCTGTGCCTGGTAGGCATCTTCTATCTCTTGGGCTATGAGGATGACCTGGTCCTCAGTGGATCTGTGCTGTCTAAAGCCGGCTTGCTGTGGAATTAGTATTCGTTTTTCTTCCAGATGCCACATCAGTCTGGTGTTTATCATACGTTCCATCAGCTTGCCGACACAGCTCAGTAGGCTTATGGGCCTGTATCCATTTGGATCTGTTTTGTCCTTTCCTGTTTTTGGTACTGGTACCAGTATTGCATCTTTCCATGCCTGTGGTACAATTCCCCTTTTCCAGCTTTGGTTCAGAACCGATAGCAGTTTCTTCTTCGCTGTTTGGCCCAGCCCCAACAGCATTTCATTTGTTATCCCGTCTTTTCCGGGAGATATCCTTTTCTTTAGTGTTCTCATAGCCTCTTCCATTTCGCGCATTGTTAGTTTGGCCATCATGTGCTCTTCAGGAGCCGTATTCATGTTTTCGTGTCCCTTTAGTTCTTCGCTAATGTCTGTATGCTTATCTGCAGGGACCTCGATGTGGTTTGCTCTGGCATAGAGATCGACAAAGGCGTTTGCGGCTTTCTTACCTGTGATCAAGTTCTCGCCCTGCTTGATAGTAATTTGTTTATTTGACGGGGTTTCGTCGTTCATGGCTCTGACTAGCTTCCATAGCTTGTTCCCGTCTTTGTCCAGGTTTAGACTTTCCGTTTTATTTTTCCAGCTTTCTCTTGATGTTTGCTTGAGAGTGTGTTTGTACTTCGCCGCGGCGGCTTTGAGGGCGATGTTTGCCTCCATGGATTTTTCTCGCTCTGCCATGTTCCTAGCATTTGTTACTGCATCTTCCACTTTCTGCAATTCATCATTCCAGTAGGGCTTATAGTTTTTCCTAGCTCCTCTTTGGATGGTTTCAGTGGCGGCTTGCATTATTGCCTTGCTTAGGCTCTCTACCATGGGCTTCATTTTGGTGTTTCGTGTGTTGATGGTTTCACACTGCCCATCTGTCAGGATTGCACATCTGTCCCAGTCGGCTCGTTTGTAATTCCAACGTGGGAGCGGTTTTGTTTCCTGTGGGCCTACTTCCATGTCAATGGTTAGCCTGATCGGCCTGTGGTCGCTACCTGCCAGTTGGTTTAGCACCTGGCGGTCTATTTTATGGTGTATGTCCTGTGTGGAGAAGGCCAAATCTGGAGTCGAGGTGGTATGCCATGTTCTTGAATAGAAGCTAGGGCTATCCTCCGGCCTATTGATTAGGGAGAGATTTGCATCTATCTCCCAATCTTCCACTTCGTCACCTCTGCTGTCTGTGTCAGAGTATCCCCATCTCTCCGAGTGGCTGTTGAAATCTCCAACTACTATGCAGTTGGAGTCTCTGACCTCCATACTCGAAAGCGATAGGTCTCTGTTTGGTGGTCCGTACAGATTGAAAATGCTGAGCTTCGTCTCTTGGGCCATTATGTCAACTCCTACAATTTCTGCTTGTCCGGTGTGATTGACAGATACCGCGCTACTCGGTATGCAGTTTCTGGTCAGTATCAGGACCCCTCCTTTGTGGCCTTCTCTATCTAGACGGAAGGTCTGATATCCTCTGATTGAGAATTTATGGTTATTGTTGAGGTGCGTTTCCTGGATACATGCCACGTCAATCTTACCTTCATGCAGGTGGTGTGTTAGGGAAAGTTTTTTGTTAATGACTCCTTCCGCATTCCACTGTAGTATTTTGAGGGTCTTGAGGTTTTGGCCAATAGAAGTTGCCCCATAGCCATGTGCCTTGACTCCACGACACATGGGTGGGTGACCACCAGTAGTCAAGGGTGGGCCCCTTCGAGGCGTGGGGCCCGGCACTATCGCTGCCTGGCGGGACTCCGCAGGATGAGCGCCATGCGTTTTTCCAATAGGTTGTACTGCCTTCATACTGTGATTTACGTTGCACTGTTTTGTTAGGCTTGCGGCCCCGTGCATCCGATTTCAACAGACGTTTCTGTAGGGATGCCCTCCTAAGCCTTTGGCTGTTCCCAGCCTATCTGCAAGGCAGCAGTTGTTTATGATCAGAGTTTTCTCTCTTATGGAAGTTGTCTTACCAGACTATCGAGTCTTCACTACTCGTGTCTATAGGGTGCAATGATGATATGTGATGATATATGAGATGGACTGATTTACCCGGAAGAGAGGCAGTCCAGTGTGTCTGTATCCCAGGATCGTCACGTCCTGCCAGGAACGTAGCATTTGCATGTGAGTGGGGTATCTCTTTTTCCCTTTATTTTCTTGGCTTCTATGCAGAGATGGTACGCCTAGCATTCCCCGCCACCTGGGGTGTTGACACAGTGGGGCAGGTGTGCAATGTCCGCTGGTCTGCATCTCTTCTGCGTCCAGTATGATAGTTATATGGCTGATAACGTACATAGGTAAATATCGTAGCCGGAGTGCATTCAGCCAGAGGACAAGCCTGGTGATGTCACAGAGATGTTGTTTGCCTGATGTGCGGACAACTCTCATGGTCAGTGGTTGAGTCTTGACAGTTCTCAGTGAGGTGGCTGCTCTACTGTTTTCGACACCCCGACCAGGTACTAAGTCTTTGGTTGGTGTTTTCGCACCCCATCGCCGTATAGGGTGAGTATCAAGCAGTTGTCCGCCCGCTTTGATTGGCGGACGGCAAGAACCTCTTACTGTGGCTCTACCTGATAGGGCTGGGGCGCAAGCCCCAGGTCCCGAGCATGTAGGAGCCTTCCATTGCAGTGATGCTGAGATTTTGGGCGGGATTACGGCTTACACGGGTTCGGCCGTAATCCCCCACATGGTAGCCTCGCGCCCTTGGCTTATCAGCCTGGTACGTGAACCAAAGTGTCTGCGGCTCCTCTCGATTTGAGCTGGTTTTCCGTAGCAACGCCCGTTAATTTGTAGGGTAAAACTGACCTGTCTTCAGATGATCTATTTCCAGCACCCGTTCACTATTTGGTCAGACGAATTTATTGAGGGCTTTTGTTTGTCAATGACCAGGTATTTGGAATCTGCGGTTTCTGCGGAGTTAAACACGATTTCCGTAGCGTTCTTTCATTTGAGTGTTTGAGGGCTGATTTGTCATCCGTGAGTCTAATACCAGCGTACGTTCATTATTAGACCCAAACGGCAGTGCTCTCGATTTGTCATTTGTTCTACATTATTGGCGTGTTCAGTCAAATTAAGCCGCAGGTCCACACCTGGTGGTGCCCTTCCGTCAATTCCCTTAGCGAGACAATCAAGTTTGTTAGAGGGTAGCCCCAGATTTTCGAGGGTCTAATTCCAGCACATGTTCTTTATTAGACCCCACGAAGGTGTACTTTTTGATAGTCATTCTGCAGTATTGGCGTGTAAAGTTAATTTAAGTCTCAGGCTCCACTCCTGATAGTGCTCTTCCGTCAATTCCTTTTTTCAGAACACTGGATGCAGACCAAACCGGGCCACATAACCCCATATTTCTGGGGGTCTAAATCCAGCACCAGTTCCATATTATATACCAGAAGAGTGGTCTCGGCATGTCAATCATTTCAGTGTTGGCCGTGTTGAGTCAAATTAAGCCGCATGCTCCACTCCTGGTGGTGCCCTTCCGTCAATTCCTTTAAGTTTCAGCTTTGCAACCATACTTCCCCCGGAACCCAAACACTTTGGTTTCCCGGAAGCTGCCCGCAGAGTCATCGAAGCAACTCCTGCGGATCGCTAGTCGGCATCGTTTATGGTCAGAACTACGACGGTATCTGATCGTCTTCGCGCCTCTGACTTTCGTTCTTGATTAATGAAAACATTCTTGACAAATGCTTTCGCAGTAGCTCGTCTTGCGGCGATCCACGAATTTCACTTCTAACGCCGCAATACGAATGCCCCCGTTTGTCCCTGTTAATCATTACCTCCAGTTCCGAAAACCAACAAAATAGAACCGAGGTCCTATTCCATTATTCCATGCACCATTATTCAGGCAGCCGAGGCCTGCTTTGAACACTCTAATTTTTTCAAAGTAAACGCGCCCGCCACCCAGGACGCTCAGCGAAGAGCACCCGTGGGAGAGAGCCGGCAGACGGTAGGGCAGGAGACAACGGGCAGTGAACCGGCGCGAGCCGGACCGCCCGCCTGCGCCTGAGATCCAACTACGAGCTTTTTAACTGCAACAACTTTAATATACGCTATTGGAGCTGGAATTACCGCGGCTGCTGGCACCAGACTTGCCCTCCAATAGATCCTCGTTAAAGGGTTTAAAGTGTACTCATTCCAATTACGGGGCCTCGAAAGAGTCCCGTATTGTTATTTTTCGTCACTACCTCCCCGTGCCGGGAGTGGATAAGTTGCGCGCCTGCTGCCTTCCTTGGATGTGGTAGCCGTTTCTCATGCTCCCTCTCCGGAATCGAACTCTGATTCCCCGTTACCCGTTACAAACATGGTAGGCATGTCACGTACCATCGACATTTGATAGGGCAGACATTTGAAAGATGCGTCGCCGGCACATGAGGCCATGCGATCAGCACAAAGTTATCCAGAGTCACCAGTGGGGACGCCGCAACCCCGCGAGGGGAAACGACGATTGGTTTTGAACTAATAAAAGCGCTCTTTTTCGCGAGGGTCGGAGCTTGGTAAGCATGTATTAGCTCTAGAATTGCCACAGTTATCCAAGTAGGATCGTGTCATCTAAGGAACCTCGACTGATTTAATGAGCCATTCGCGGTTTCACCGTGAGACAGTGTGGACTTAAACATGCATGGCTTAATCTTTGAGACAAGCATATGACTACTGGCAGGATCAACCAGATATCTGTCGGAGACGTACGTACAGCACAAACCGGTCGGCGGAGAACGGATGTGTAAAAAGCCTCACTAGGACGGCCGCAGGGATCGACTGACGGACGGACGGTTGTTCCGTCCCTCACTACGTCGACCTAGGACCGCCTGACAGGGGCCCATACAATCATCAGACGACTGATCGACCGGACTCGCTCAAGAAGGAATGGCAGCGCTCTGTGCAGAATGGATACTAACGGCCCCGGCGATGAATTTCACAGGGATTCGAGACGATTTGTGCCTGCTGGCCTGCCATTCTCCCGAGGATTGGTCGGGGGAGGACACGGCCTTTAGGCATGATTCATTAATTCCATTTGCCGGTCACACGCTCTTTGCAAGAGTCTGACCACCAGCGAGACGAACTGTCGAGTTCTGCTATAAGCCTTCGAAAAGCACCACTGACTGTCAAAGTTTCTCGATACAGGTCACAGTAACGCACGGTTGCCACTGTACAGCACCACACATTTCGTCCCGCTATATGGCCGGGGAGAGGCGGGCTAGCGTTTTCGGCAAGCCCGAGCTATTGCTTTGTCTGGCGGGACTGAGATCGCTGTACGAATAGTGGATGAGAGTCAATCACGGCGGCGAGAGACCTACCCCAGATTCTCTCGAGTATAAAAGTCAGAGACTCCAGCTGCATAGTAGTTGGAGACTTCAACAGCCACTCGGAAAGATGTGGATACTCTGACACAGACAACAGAGATAATGAAGTGGAAAATTGGGAGATATACATAAATCTCTATCTTATCAATAAGCCCTAGCTTTTATTCTTAAACATGGCATACTCCCTCTACTCCAGACTTTGCCTTTTCCATGGTGTAAATTCACCACAAAATTGACCGTCAGGTGCTCAACCAATTGGCAAGTAGCGACCACAGACCAATTAGGCTAGACGTTAATATGGAAGTAGGCCCACATGAAACAAAACTGCACCCACGTTGGAACTATAAACGAGCCGACTGGAACATATTTTCAATCTTTACAGATGGGCTGTGCGAAACCATAAACACACAGAATAACAACATGAAACCCATGGTGGAAAGCCTAAGCAAAGCAATAATGCAGGCAACCACCGAAACCATCCAAAGAGGGGCAAGGAAAAACTACAAGCTTTATTGAAATGATGAATTGCAGAAAGCGGAAGACGAAGTCTCAAATGCTAGGACCATAGCAGATTGAGAACAATCTATGGAGGCAAATACCGCCCTAAAAGCCACCACAGCGAAATAAAAATACACTCTTAACCAAATAACAAGAGAAAGGTGGAAAAACAAAACAGAAAGCCTTCATTTAGATAAAGACGGGAACAGACTATGAAAGTAAGTCAGAGCCATGAATGACGAGACTCCATCAAACAAACAAATTACTATCAAGCAGGGCGACGAAATACTCACTGGAAAAAAGGCAGCAAATGCATTTACAGAACATTATGCCAGAGCAAACCACATTGATGTTCCTACAAAAAGGCACACATGCATTAATTAAGAACAAAAGAGGCACAACAACATCAATATGGCACCAGAGGAGCACATGATGACAAAACTAACAATGAAGGAAATGGAAAAGGCCATGAGAACTCTAAAAAAAAAAAAAATCGCAAAAAAAATGGCGTAACAAACGAAATGCTGATGGGGCTGGGCCAAACAGCAAAGAAAAAGTTACTATCAGTCCTGAACCAAAGCTGGAAAAGGGGAAATGTACATCAGGCATGGAAAGACGCTGTACTTATACCAGTACCAAAGAAAGAAAAAGAAAGAACAGATTCAAATGAATACAGGCATATCAGTCTTCTGAGCTGTGTAGGAAAACTGATGGAGCGTATGAAAAAAACCAGACTGATGTGGTATGTGGAAGAAAAACACATACTCATTTTTTAGGAAACCGGCTTTAGACAGCACAGATCCACTGATGATCAGATCAGTCTCATAGCACAGGAAATAGAGGATGATTACCAGGAGAAAAAGCAAGCAGTAGCAGTGTGGGTGGGTCTAGAAAAGGCATTTGACAAGGTCTGGAAAAAGGGATTTAAAGTCCAGCTACGAAGAAGTGGTTTGTTGGAAAATCTACAGATGGATCAGCCACTACCTCAAAAACAGAACAGCCAGAGTTCAAGTACAAGGGCATATGAGCAAAAAAGGTCACGCTTGAGCAAGGAGTACCCCAAGGAGGAGTACTGTCACCCACACTCTTCCTGGTGCATTTAAATAACATCGCAGATCATTTACAAAGAAGAGTCCATAGCTCCATGTTTGCAGACGATCTAGCTATGTGGACCTCTGAAAAGAATCTCACCATAGCAAGTAATTGGATGCAGCAGGCCCTAACATCGCTGGAGGAGTGGGCGAACTAATGGCTGATTAAAATAAATGAGGAGAAAACCACATGTACGATATTCTCGCTTTAAAAAAAAAAAGAACACCAAAAAATGTCTTAACGTCAAATATATGCTGCCAAATGACAATCCAAACTACCTGGGAGTCACATTTGATCGACGCATGGCATGGAAAAGTCAGATCGAGAGAAACCGAATGAGAGCCAGAGAAATAATGGCAATCAGGAGGAAACGTGCTGGCACAAGCTGGGGAGCAGACGAAAGTATACTAAAGAAACTGTACACTGGAAGAGTGAGACCAGTTCTAGAGTATAACATTGCGGCATGAACAACAGCAGCAGAGGCGAACTTTGACGAAATTAGCAAACTTTAAAAACAAGCCATGAGAGTTATAACAGGAGGCATAAAGTCAACGTAAATTGAAGAACCTGAAAGAATTACAAATCTGAAATGCATGACCGACATAAGGGACTGCAAAGCCCAGCATCATGCAAAAAAACTCAGAAAACTGACTGACCATCGAATGCATAAGAGACTAAATAATTTTGGAAATGGGAAACTAAAGCGGATAAACTTTGCAGAAATAACCAAAGCAAAGATGAACGAAGACCCTATGAACGCATTACCAACACCAAAGCTCCTCCCTACTGTACGCAGACCTACCTGGAGGAAGCATATATTTCCAGAGGTGGTAGAAAATATACCAGGTATTGGAAAAAAGAACAGCCATACTGAAAAAGACAGAAGAGACATAACCCTGAGGTGCATAACGAAAAACTACTGAAGCATGGAATGGATCCATGCAAAGACCGACGGCTCTGTAACAAACACAACACAGAACGTATGGACAGAGGTATTCCTGAACCTACCAAATGGTAGAAAAACAACACTATCAGTGGCAACTGGAAAATATTCAAGCAATTTCAGAGCGGAGGCAGAGGCACTGAGGGCTGCAGTAGAAGAAATGGTGAAATGCAAAATAAATTAAAGCAATATAGTCCTGCTTACATATGTGCTGGCCGTAGTCACAGCACTAACAATCCAGAAAAATACTGAACTTAATGATTTAATAGCAGTACTCGGTCAACTATGCCAGCAGTTTGCACCAAAATAAGTAGTGGTACAGTGGGTTCCATCCCACTGTAACATAAAAGGCAATAAAGAGGCCGACAGACTGGCAAAAGAAGGTGCAAGTCTACCACAACCAGATTCTAGTGTGACATACAAAGAGTCAAAAAGGCTTATTAGAGCTAGATACATGACCAAATGGGAAACTGAACATACTGGCTACACAAAAAACGATGCCCATTTCCAATTGAACAAAAGAGAGCAGGTCGTGGTCTTCAGATTTCGCACTGGCTACAATAGACTGAGGTACCACCTATTCAATAAATTGAAGATAGGTGGCACTGACGAATGCATGTGCGGTACTAGGAAAATGACAGCTGAACATCTGCTGCAAAATTGCCAGACATACGAGGCTCAGAGAAAGCAGATGTGGCCATCACCAGTGGCAACACTAGACAAGATCTATGGCAGTGTCGACAGCCTCAGAATTACTACAGCTTATTTTTAAAAAAAATCGATGTTGACGTCTGACAGCGTACGAAGAAGAAGAAGAAGAAGTGTACAGACTCTTCAGGGTCTTTAAACCAGTATAAAGACGTTATGTTATGTCAAGTAAAGAACGGCACATTTTTACAAGAATCAGGACCATTGGCTATGCTGACCTTAAGTACTCATAACGCATCTTTAAAGGAAAAAACAATGCAGGTAACAAGATACATTTCTCAGGCTAAAAAAACTATTTAACTCAGTATAATGCGATTTAACTATTTTAAACTTAAAGTATGTTTAAAAAGAACAACACAATGCATGGACTGTGATGCTAAAAATTTGTAACATGAAGTTGAAATAATTTATGTAAGAACAGACGGAAGAAATCATCAGTTTGAAAATATATAGACATAACAAGGGGCATACTAGATGGCTTTGTATTTGGTAAGCTGTCATGTATTTCAGAAAAAAGAAATGAATGGATATACAATCATTTATATCAGTTTTCGTAGCTGGTGTGAGTGAAGGTCAAGTACGGTGAATGTGTGTTGTACATTGCGAGCTAGTAACGACATTAGTATGTTAAAGAGTGAACTCGTAGGTTTTTTTGTATTTTGCTAATTATACAGAAGAGCAGTATATACTGTTAGATGGAGGTTTAACGAATTGGGATTCAATGTCTTATTCTAAGTGAATGTTGGAATCAACAATTAAACATGTTCATGTAAGAAAACAAAACACAAGTAAATTGCACTATTATAAGACAATCAATAGAAAATAAAGTGATGAATAAACTCATGTTGCTGTAATAGTGATGCTTTAGACTGTGCTGCTAGAGAGTTACCCCATTTAACACTGAACAATAGCACTGCCTCATAGCAAAACGCCAAAACTGCGGTTAAACATAAAAGTCAGATATTCTTTTTACACACAAATAGGTAAAAGTTACACATTGATAAAAACCTAATCGAACTCACTAAACAAATATGAATATATCTAGCTCAGGAAATATCTGTATAAACTAGATGACATTTATATTGTATACTCTCTTTTCTGCAATCTCGTTTGCCCGACCTGGCAGTTGGTGCTAATGGTCTCTAATGGTCGGCGGTTCTGCCCCTTGTTTACATATGCTCACGATGCTGTGCGTGTGCTCCCCAATGAGTCGTAAGTTATATCTCATATTATATATGCATGAGTACGCTCCCTCTTATTCTTGTTCCTTTCAGATTAGACCAACCAATGTGGAAACTACAGATATGTTTCCTTCTACCACGGTATGCGTACCGTTTTCTGTTATCTTTTGTGCCGGAATATCAGAGCGATCATTGTGGATACAAAATGCTTTCTTGGATTATAAAAAAATGTCACCATTTCACTCCAAATGGCACATGGGCAGTGCCACTTGAGTATAGCGTGCCAGCCGTCTAGATCTGCTCTCGAAATCGAATCATCAAGTCAAATCTGTAACTTTTGTTGTGGAACAATTTTAAACCCTTAAAAATTTCAATACTCGCTAAGATCTGATCGGACATATGTCAATCATTTTTTGCTCCTGCCCTGCTTGTCCTAGTGTAACTCTGACTGACCTGAGTACTTTTGTTGGCAGCTTAAACCTGAAAATGCATACGTTTAGTTGCGATTCGCTTTCTAAACTCGCAGGCAATTTTACAGGCGTTGTGTTAATTATACTTTTCCAAAACTTCGCGGGAATAAATTGTTGTCTCTTCGACATTTGCATTTCCTGGTCGGTGGTATGTTAAAGACTCCATGATACATAACAATGTTACATTACCTTTTTCTGTTTCTGTCTCATGTACAATAAATGGTAAACCCAAATTTAAATCGTCTGGGATCCAGGTATTAAAAGTACAAGTCCAACCATTCGCCGATGGTATTTGCTTAATGTATAATTCCTTGACAAACCTTATGCGAGAAAATAAACTTTTTGAAAGCATTGACACATTGATATGATCAATTCACTTTACAATTGAGTCACGCTTTTTTTCACTGGGTCTTACAGTTATTTCTTTCGCTCATGCACCAACTATCGCATCATCTTGCCTTTTTATTCTCTCACTCACTCTCTCTATCTCTCTCCTTTTCCATCTCTCCCTCATGCATCATCTAGTTATGTATATGCATTGTATAAGACATGTATTGAACAAAACTACGCGGAGCAGTTCATCGGATATATTTCTGATTGTCAGAAATGGTTTTCATGAATTTCATCAAATCCATCCCAGCCTCTTCAAACTTTAACTTCTGGGTGTGCTTAATTGTGCCCGTTTATGTCCCTGCAAAACTAGGTAATGAACTCAACCGGTCTCGCTGATAAACCTCAAGTCAACCAAATTGACGTTTCGATGCAAAGAATAATCTTCATTTGCAATTTGCACATTATGCACATTTATTCCGTGTTTTCTATTCAAATCGGATGTGTAAACTTTTCCAGTTATTCGATGATATGGCTTTGACTATGCAATCGTTTATTATCTTTAACATTGGACTAGCGTTTTAGCTTTTAGCAAGTGTCTTGCTAATAACATTTACATTGCAATGGCATAGTTAACTTTCTGAAGGTGGTCTAGCATGAAGTCGGTGAGTACGCCATGAATTCAGTTCTTAATGTCTCATTGTCATAATTCCGCCAAGTTTGTTTTCACCGAGTGTTGGGATGCACGGGGATTATTTCGTTTGGCCTGAGCTGTTCGAACATGTGTGCATGTTTGTGTGTGTGTGTGTGTGTGTGTGTGTGTGTTAGTGTATGTACTATGCGTGTGTATGTCTATATATATATATATATATATATATATATATATATATATATATATATATATATATATATATATATATATACGAGACGTGTTGAAATTATACCGGATAACTGCACCAAGTGAACATACATATGATGCTCATGATAACGTCATTTTAGGTGTAAACAGCACATGCCAACCGTTCAGTTTCCAAGATGGCATTGTCCTGCGACTCATAGTTTCCTCAGCAGATCTTTGAAAACATGGTGGGTGTGAAACGGCATTCGGCCAGAGTTGATCAGCGAGAGATGATTCGGTTTCTAATAGCTAAATGTTGTCGACCAGTTGACATGCATCCCAAAATACTGGCAGTGTATGATGGCAAAAGTGTGTCGAAGATAACAGTGAAGAGCTAGGCAACGATTTTTAAAGATAGGCATGAGCTAGGGAAAGATTATCTAATACCAGGTCAGTATAATATTGTCATAATATTTCATCGCCAAAAGTGATGCAATAATTCGGGTGAACCGTCACCGGACCTTAAGTTTGCCACACGTAAGTAAATGGTCGACTGATTTGTCTAGTGCAAGCGCATTTTCTTTCATCGAATATATGATTGGTAAATCAACTAGCGCACGCTCTAGTCAACCCAGCTGTTTAGTGATTATTTGTAAAGAGGTACCTGATCTTCGTTAGTAAGGGACATGCATCGAGAAAGTGAGTATCCTACATCATATCAGATGTGACTTAGTTTAGTTCATTTTATATTCGTTTATCTGCACGGTGCATGCTATTATGTATTGCATTATCAACACCCGTAATTCGTGTTGTTAGACGGACCTGTTTGTTTGTCATTGATCCACGTGGTCTTCACCATCCAATAATATCAATACATATGCATCGCTCCCTGGATGGAAACTCTGAAAGTAACCATGCGACGAAGGTAAAGAAAACATGACCGTTCGTCAATTCTCAATTAAATGTGAATTTCGAACGTTGCCGGACTGGCGAATAAATTTTGGTTTTGAAAATTTTCAAAATGTGATAACTTTTTCAACAAGTGGCTATGTGGATATTGTCAAAGTTACTTTTATTCATTATGATTTGTCATTTGTATAATACAAACCTACTTTTATATGTTTCCATTTATTTATATAATTCAGTATTGCAGATGTACACTTTTTTTTCAATTTCAGTATAAAAATGTAATGTACATAATATCGTGCACAGTATACTTTATTATGTTTCTTCGAGGTTATGAATAGTTCAATATAAAGTCAGTAATAGGGGTATGTGATTATAATAATTGAGTTTAAATAGTATGCTTTGTTAGAAAAATCAACCATTATTTATGCATTGTATACTCTTTCTATACACGGCCTGCTCTTTGCCCCACTCACTCGATAACTTAAAAAAAAAACCAATGTATTTCCTAAACACGAAGGTACATTTACTGCAAAACTATGTGTATGACTCTTGAAATATCAGTTGGTAGTGGAACACGTATGTATCGTTGTTGTTGGTTTTAATATGGGTAGCAGTAACTGCATTGTCTTTTAATGGTATTTCATGAAAAAACGTTATCAGTTTATGTTGATGACATCTAAAAAAATGTTTTCAGTATTGACAGAGGTATTGCTAACATACATTGATGAACAATTTTGAGCCAAGATTCCCGAGGTAAATCTGTATAGGAAATGGATGGGTGAAGCCATATAGCCGACGCTCAGATGTATTTCCGAACCAATGCGTACATGATAATAATTATACATGTGTGTGTGTATATATATATATATATATATATATATATATATATATATATATATATATATATATATATATATTTGCGACAAAGCATTCTGTGCCGGGATGGATTTCTATAGCCAATTGCATGACGAGTCTAATGTTCTGGCCATCGTCACTTGCGATGGATAACTATTTATGTCACCTTTACACACGAAAACACACACACACACACACACACACACACGCCTGCACACACGTACGAGATATATATATATATATATATATATATATATATATATATATATATATATATATATATATATATATATAAGATGGATGTATGTGTGTGTGTATTTGGAACTTAAAAGAAAATATTTCTAAAAAACAATATGTGTCATCCTATCCCCTTTATGTGTGTATACTTCATAAAATAAATGTACATTTAATTGTGTTAGTTGTGTTGTTCGTAGTTTAGTTGTGTAGCTCGTGTATATTTTTTTAAGTTTTTCTCCCACCTCTTTTTGGTTTGCACAATGTGACCTTTATCCAGTTTTTGTGAGAACATCAGTGTCTTTTTAAATATACATAAATTGCAATTCACGTATGCATACATACCATGGTGACAGTTGCTCGCCCTCTGCCTGAAGTGAAATAATGATCTGCTTTGGTGTACCCAGATTTTCGGGAGCACTGAACAGCAGCCAAATCTCTGAGCCGTTCTGTGTTAAAAAAAAGCAGATAACTGCCATGTTCATATATATATATATATATATATATATATATATATATATATATATATATATATATATATATATATATATATATATATATATATATATAGATATATATATATATTTACATATAGACGTGGTGTTTCAAACTCAAACCGCTTCAAGGGTGCAAGTAGGTAAGTCGAATGACCCGTCGACATGACCACAGGGAAGCTGGTTTTTCCTAGTGTCATTGTCATCGCAATTCATCCACAAGTGGACATAATTAATTTTCTAAATGACATGTCATAGTTTGGCAACCGATTGTTTCAGTGTCAGAGTTCCTCTTTAAGTATGCATTGGAAATAGTATTCGTCCAACGATGTATCATATCCAGGAACCGTTGACAATGTATGATATTGTTTGAGAAATCATGAAGTACTCAATTTCATATTTAAAGCTACATTAACTAAAACACTAATTTCCCCAATTGATTTTGCATCATGTTTCTCGACTCCATGTTTTCTATTTTTAGTCATTGGAATTTAAAACGCTAATATTTTTAAACAGTGATACAGTTGACAACACGTATAGTTCAGGTCATCAGTTGGTCTCATGAGAAATACTATAACATTTACGGTTCCATGTGCAAATTATGATCATATAATATCCCCAAAAATAATCTGATATATGCATCCGATAACATTGTATGTACAAGCTGTATCTATGTGGTCAGATTTGAAATCAGCTGATATGTCAGGCTTAACTGGTATCATTTGGTTTATATTTCTGTCCTTCGAGTTTTGTCAGTGCCCATGAGTTACATATAAGACGATATATTATTTTTACTTATAACACTCAGTCTCCCTCACTAACTCTAAAAAAAGCAAGTTGCTATTTAATAAAGTTGTTTTGGGTTGTGTATTTGCATAATTATTCTAGTTACCTTTCATATAGTTAACACATTATGATTTAAAGTGTTGTCGCTTGATTTATTTTCTGTACTTGTTCCATAAACTCATTAAATTGATTGATTTGCATAAGTAAGAGTATACTTGAGGTATTGGGAAAGACAGATATCGACTTTAGTAAACGATGATGGCATTGCTATTGAATCCGTCATAATTCGAGGTCTCGCTCGTCAGCCCTGTGATTGTGTCTACACGTGCGTGCTAGTTGCGTTAAACAGTGATGTATGCCATTCAGCGGATAACACGTGTCGTGTGTGATGTAGATGAAGTATATAACGCCGTGTCGTGTGTGATGTGAATGAATTATATAACGCCGTGTCGTCTGTGATGTGGATGAAGTATATAACGCCGTGTCGTGTGTGATGTGGATGACGTATATCACGCTGTGTCGTGTGTAATGTGGAGTCACCAGTTCTCTTACTTTGTGTCGTTTCCTTAAAGAACCCATTTAAGCTGGATCGACTGTACAGTGCACTGGCTGGAGGTTGAGCCTCGTCATTATCGGTTGAAAAACGAATAATCTAGCACTAAAATAATCTGGCGCATAAAGGTTGTGTATTAGCATATCAAGTGCACCATTTTTCAGACCTCTGAAGAAGAACCATTTAGTTAGCATCGTTGAATAGCTTGCACGTTCATAGTTGATGATTAACGATTGTTTGTATGGGTGCGTAGACTGGCTCATATATTTGTGTTGTATCTATAATGTTCAGGTACTTGTTATGTGGGAGGTGTTGCATTCTTAGCTTGGAAATGGTACTCTCATATATAAATATGTTAAGATTACTATCACTTGAAATAGTTCTGAAGTCTTACATCCTTGCATTTCCAGTAGCAAATCTGTTCTGCCAAGTGTGCATATGTGTTGGTCAAATAAGCGGTCAGGTTCTTTTTTTATGTTGTGTTGTTTGTTGGTATCAATGGTTTAGTATGTGGGTGGATAGTATGTGTGCATTGTCATTGTCAGGTCTGTTTAAATGTCTCTGAACACAATGCACAACTATTTTAACAACACGAGTGGTGACAAAGTCTAGACATTCGCAACATATAAAAATATGCGACAAAAATGTTGGAACTATGTTTTAGACAGTGTCCTCAGTGAAGTGGTTTGTGTCAGCTTGGTAACTGAGACAACAATGCCACAAAGTTTGCAGTCCTTGTATATATATATAGGTGTGTCCAAGACATGTAGACGCACCACTTGCTCCACGGCAGGTAGTCACATCACTAGCTACAAAATATGTAGAAACACCATTATCTCCACGAGACATAGACAGATCTATAGATCCACACATGAAGGTACACCACCTTCTCCATGACATAAAGGTACACCATTAGCACAAGACACATATACACCATTAGCTCTAAAACATGTAGACACATCACTAGCTCCCAGGCACATTGATATTTCACTAGCTAAAAGGCACATCTGAAAAAGAATCCTTGAAACAGACATACTTATGTACGATATGATGTGACACAGTGGCATACGTGACGGAACAGTAATTCCCCTGTACAGAGGAAAGAGCTCTCGTCTGGAATACGGCAATTGCAGGCCTATTACCCTACTGTTCGTCTCCGGCAAGGTCTTCACACACGTGCTCCTCTGCAGACTGCAACCCCTGTTAATGAGACATCGTCGTCCCTAGAAGTCAGGGTTCACAGCTTCTCGCTTCACCATTGACGCCATTATATCCCTCCGCCTCCCCACGGAACTGCACCGCGAGTTGAACCACCCTCTCCAGTCGCCTACGTTGATCAACGGGCTACCTTCGATTATGTGAACAGACACGCCCTGTGGAAGGCCCTTCAATGTCATATTATCACAGTGACCCTGCTGACCTTAATTGATGATCTTCACAGTCACAGCAGTGCAAATAGTCGGTTCAGGCGAGATCTCACAGATGAGTTCTCTACAACATCAGGTGTCTGTCAAGGATGCATTCTCGCTCCTGCACTTTTATGCTGTGCCATGAGCTGGGCCTTCACACATTCTACTGCACACAAATCAGATGTCATTGTCGGCGACCCCGGGTAACAAATATCGCGTTCGCTGATGACGTCATCATACTGGGCTACGATTCTCAGGCCTGGTAGGCCTCCTAGAGGCATTGGATCAATCGACTACGCACCTAGGCTTGCACATCTTGACGTAGACGAAAATCTAAAACATCAATAGGAGCTCCTCTGCTCTGAACATTCCTGTGAACGACAACTATATTGCAGCCATAGCGAACTTCGTCTACATCGGCAGCAGGCAGTTATCTGACGCACACAGCAGCCACGAAATCACCCGTATGATGGGATTGACGGCTTCATCCATGCACTCTCTCCACAAAGTCTGATCTCAGCCCAGGCTCTCCCTGAATATCAGACTTCGCAGTTACACCTCCTGCATTGTTCTCATTCTCATGTACGAAACCAAATACTGAACACTACAACATCAGGACCGGCAGCGTCTTGAGGCTTTCAACCTACGCAGCCAGAGGCGCATCCTCGTGATCGTCTAGCATTACATCATTTCCAAAGTGAAATAGTTCCACGTACTCAACTTGCAGACATTGTCTCAACGATTGATCGCCGTCGTGTCTCCCTCTACGGTCACGTTGTTCGCCTTTCCCGAGAAATCCAAGCCCACGAGATGCACCTACATCCACAATAAAGTCAGTTAAATATGCATAACATCCCCCTTTTTCCTTTTCATATGTTGTTTCCAGCCTGCTCTGTGAGAAATTTACTAAAAGAATGACAATATGGACATGAATTAGATGTAACGTAACACATCAATAAAGAAAAACTTCAATTTGGTCTATACTTTAGATTTGCAACAAAAACAAGATAAAGTTACAATATATATTATTAACTTGCCACAAAACAAATGTCTGGGGTCTCCAGCTTGTATCTGGGGCTCACTGTGCCAGTGCCAATGATTGTAATGTAAGGCGTTGAGCTGGTACCACACCCTTTTCCAAAACCAGTCACTAGACACATTATGTATTGCGTACTTTGTAATGGGCTGAACACGTTCTGGAGAGCGAGGGTCTTTCCCTGGTATAACAGTGAATCTCATTAGTATTATTCTTGGAACTGTGGAGGAACATGTAATCAGTCCATCCTATCACGTGTCTCATTACTACTTTAAGTTTATGTCCTTTTTCCGATATATCTAAATCCATCTATGCATATATATCAAATAAAAAGATTCAGCAAATCAATAAAACAAATGATGTGTAACTTTTGTTATTAGCAAATGATTTTTTCGAGTATTAAAGCACACCACATACAATAGCATGACAATATCGAATCACATATCTCTTTATCCAGAAATCGAATTGATGCATTATATCGATATCTCTATCTCGGCCTTTCTTTATCTCTACATATCCATATATATGTATATATATATATAAATATATATATATATATATATATATATATATATATATATATATATATATATATATATGCACAGACGTAACTTAAATATATTTCCGGGTTATTTGCTAATTATTTCAATGTGTAAATTTTAATATGAAATTGAAATTAGTTTGTCCGCCGGTAATCTGTAATTATGTATAGCAGACAAGCTATGGTCCTGATGTCAGGTGGCTAAATCTTGTTGTTAATCAATGTTATTTTTTGCCCTGGATTACCATGTATGACCAAGACCTTTACTCAGGCCAAGGACACATCTCATTGGTGGACCTGTGTTACAGCTGTACGAGGGCGTCACTTTTACATGACCATCTGTGACAAGCTTAGGTGTCATTTCCGTGCCCATATGTATTGCTTTTTTTTAAAACGTTGCAAAATATACGTAATTTAAGGCGATAATCGTTTGTTGCAAATTATGTCCATTTAAATGATGATTAATGCTCTCCAGCGGCAATTGAGCAACTGGAATCAATTTTTGCATCTGCTTCTCATATAGGCCCTATCTTGCAATCATGTATCATGGTTGGAACAATTATGCTGATTAAGGTTTCGGCTATTGCATTGTCCTTTCTCATATGTTGAAGTTTATGTGTGATACACCTGAAGCGAAGCATCCTGCTGCTATCTGCGTGACATCTCCCTACTTTGTGTTGAGGTATCTGTAATATCGTAAAATACGTAAATGAACGCATTACCTCACGTGACCAAATAAGTGTTCAGTGCGTATTGCGAGTTAATTCTTTTCGTTTTAAGGTGTACCACTTTGCTTGTTTCATTTAGCTTATTTATGAATTGCTCAGCTTCTCTGGGCATATGGATAAAGATGAAAATGTCACCAAGAACCCTTCTGTTGGTGAGCATCTACATGTATCAGTACTTGAGTTTTGGCAATTTAATGTTCTAACGACTTTCTCAGTGGCTGCTTTGAACAGTTAGTGTGAGATTGTATGGCCTGACAAACGTCGCGTTGTATTAGTATGTTGATTTCGTGAAAGATCATGCTATTCTCTTTTGAACAACCCTCATTTGTTTCTGCTATTAGTTTAGTTTACTTGTCTTCAATACCCTGTATTCTCAGAGTATTTGCTGCTGCTTTTATTGCAATGCTGTCGGTGTTGTAATCCACACACACAATTAATTTAAATTTAAAAATGTAAAATTAAATCTTTGAAATCTATACTATTTTCTTTAGTTCCTGATGAACATGTACCAGTTATTTATAAGTTTTTAAAAATGTTAATGAATTTAATTACACCATTACTTAAAAATGTTCAAAAGAATAGTATCCATATTTTGTACATGTTTATAATAAACTTGCTTTTTTAAAAAGTTGGAGTCACAATATGTATATATTCTACTCCAGAGACATCTATTTTTTTAGATAGCTCTATCACGTATGTGTCTTGTGAGAAGAATTCGGTTCTATGTCGCCTTAAAATTAAATGCTATATGAATTATTTTACTAAAACCACCACAGTTCTACTATAACTGCCCCCTTAAGTGCTTATTCACATCAAACATCTCCTTCAATTTCCAGTTTTGAATCATCACATATTCCGTAACATATGGCTTTTGTGTGTGAACTTGGGCCTTTGATGCGAATACCTCTTACACTAGTGCTATGCTTTCTACCTATCAGTCATGATGATAGTATCCTTATTAAAGGATTGTGCAAAATGCATCGGCTGATGCTTGTAATTGATACACTTGCTGATTACACTTGGTCGTGCCTCGGCTACATCGATCAGTTGTTTGCAATCCATGCAGCTCACATAGGGCTTTGAGTTTACGTCCGGCTTGCTTTTTAAGCTAACATAACTTGACTGTATTCACTAGACCACTGTATTTAATACTTATCCTTTATGTCAGAGATCGTGCAGGTGTTTCTCTAATCCGGCTGCTCCAGGTAGTACATAGAAAATTATGCGCACTGCCAAACCTACTGCTGAATCTCTTCTGCCAGCCTAGCAACAGCACGTATCTTTGAGCCGGTCTGAATGTTCCTTTGGTGAGCAAGTGTTCATGTTCCTCACTGCTCTAATTTCCCTATATCCAATGTCTAAATTTAGCTGGTGCAGTACATCTACCTTAGCAACAAATGGGAAATCATTGCTCAGCACGAATCAACATAGGCATTAGTGCAAATCATCCTTCTTCGTCAAGCAAGTTTCATGAAGTAGATTTAAATGATATGCAGTAGTTGTATTTCAGCAAAGAACGTTAACATCTTGTTTGTCGTTACAAAAAAATTCCACGGCAGCTTAAGCGTTTGTCTACGTTGTGCCTGGGAGGTCTTCATACTGCCATTGTATTGTAGCGAGTCTTTCAGGTTGGCCCGTATAATGCTTCATGTATTCAAACTCTTAGGTGAGCATTTCCATTCGATGTATAATGCATGTGTGTACGGTTTGAATCGTGTAGTGTTTAGGCCTGGGGACGGTGCAGCTTGGTAGCTTTCAGGTTATATTCATTTGCTGGTTCTGAGCCTTTTCTACATCGGGCAGAACTGAAGCGGTTGTGAAGAAACAATTCAGCTCTATCACGTTGTTCCTTTCACATTAAAGTATGTTTCAAACATTTAAAACTATATTTCATTGTTTGGAAATGGGTACTGGTAATTGGATGTGCCTAATATCAAACGTTGAAAATAAAGAAATATTGACTATTGTTTATGTATATAATGTGTGAAAGACATGTTTGGCTTACCAATTGCTTCTCCAGGGAATCATGCCTTCGTGCTATCTTTAACAATGACACAAACAAAATCCACACGCCGATAATGAATGCCGGAATTAGAAAGTTGCTTTCCTCAAGGGAAATCTTTTCAGTCTCTAACCACTCCCTAGAACATGACAAGTTAACTCTACGTGAAGTGTACTTAACGATCAAATATATCATTATAATTCAGCAGCAAAGTAATATATATTACAAACTCACACCCAGACACACACAAACACACACCCCTGCATACACACACACACACACGCATATATCATTGTAAGACAACACTATAATACAAGCTCACACCGAGACATACACAATTACACACACACACACACACACACACATACACACACGCTCGAGCGCATACACATCATTGTCATACATCAGTTAAACAATTTATTACAAGCTCACTACCAGACATAAACAAATACACACACGCACCCACAAACATACACATACACTCACACACACACACGCGCACCCGTACACCAATACCCATAAACACACGCATACACACACACCCATAGATATACACACGCACGCAACAACACTCATACATTCACACATATCATTATAAGACAGCAGCAAAATAATATATATTACAAAATCACACCCAGGCACACACATACACTCACACCCACACCCACACACACACACAAACAAACACACACCCATGCACACACACACACGCATATATCATTGTAAGACAGCAGCTAAACACTATATTACAAGCTTACACCGAGACATACACAATTACACACACCCATACACACACACATACACACACACGCTCACACAAAAACACAACCACACATATCATTATAAGACAGCAGCTAAACAATGCTCTACAAGCTCACACTCAGACATACACCAACACACACACACATACACACACACACATACACGCACGAGCCCACATATACATATCTCTATCAAGTGCCCTGCCAGTTGGTATGGGTCATCATTGACGTAATTTCTTTCGTATTCCGTGTGTATGTAATGAGAATGAGTTTGGATGTTGATTGCCTCCCAAGACAAATCTTTAAACTTCAGTGTTTATCTCGTTCCCTCATATATCCCTTTAACCAGTATATGTGCTGCGTCATTATATTAATATTTATTTGCAGTCCATTGAACCACATTTTCGTTGTTTCCATTATATATATATATATATATATATATATATATATATATATATATATATATATATATATATATATATATATAGATCGACCAACCTCAAAGAAACCACCAGCTACAAATCCTTTATGCACACTACTAGCTCCAGAACACATAGACACATCACTATAGCGTCATATCATGTATACATACAGCTACCTCAAAGACACATATGTACACTCATATATCAAAGATACATAGTCACAGCAGTAAGTACAATACACATAGACACACCCCTATCTCCAAAACACACAGTCACATCACTAACTACAAGACACATAGACACACCCATGTATATAAGACACACAGTCACATCCATAAGTACAGGACACATAGACACACCCCTATTCCCAAGGCACGCAGTCACCCCGCTAGCTACAAGACACATAGACAAAGCCCTAAATTCAAGACACATAGACACACTACTATCTCCAAGACACACATTCACACAATTAAGTACAAGACACATAGACATACCCCTATCTCCTAGACATACAGATGCACCAGTAACTACATTATTCATTTAGACATATCTATATCCAAGACATACACTCACACCACTAACTACAAGACACATAGACAAAACCCTATCTCCAAGACAAAACAGTCACAACACTAACTACAAGACGCATAGACACGCCCCCATCTTCAGGACACACCGACCTGAAATAAGGGAAGTTATACTATTATATGGTGACATCAGCAGACTTGTATTATGCGAAATGTGTTCCATTGTAGCTGTGATGCACAATAATGAAACGGCATACCCTACTAACTTTTTGGTTTTATGGACAAAGCGATGTCGGTGAAAATCGACGATGGCTCATCTCATTGCGATTTCAGTAGCTTCGGTGATAATAGGAGGATAGAGGGGAGGGTTTTGAGCAAACAACATCCATTAGGCATAATCAATGGTGTAGAATTGTAGAGACACTTTTACAGACTCTCTGTATAGTTACATACCCACCTCCCCCACCCCCCCCCCCCCCCCCCCCCTCCAACCACACTGCAACCTTTCTTCGAACAATACATCCAAGTGCGTTGCCTCTTTCACATAATTGAATAATTTCTAGTTTCCCGTGAAGAACAACTGACCTTGTGTCCTGTATATGCTATGCAGCTCTATGCACATCACAAGTGCATTGCTGTAAAGACAATGTTAAAGAGTGCTGGTACCATCAAACAAAGCTGTTTGACCCCGTTGGAGACTTGAACGGCCACATACAATTATTCGTCAAGCATTACATTGGTCATCATGACATAATGACATTGGCGGACAACTGCTGCAATGACCAAATGTCGCCATTATTTCTCAGATTAGATCCGTTTTTACGGTGTCAAATGGTTTGGTCAGATCGATAAAAAATGTGTACATAACACATTTCAGTGTTTGATATTTTTGTTGTAGTTGACGAGCTGCATATATCGTCAACACCAGAGCGAAAACCACACCGATTTAGTGAGAGCAGACCCTGCTCAAAGTGACCAGCTAGTCGATTGGGCAGAACTAGGGTTCGAATTTAGGAAACGATTGAATTCAGGAAAATTTGTATGTGATTGTCGCAGGATTGATCGATGCCCTTTCACATTGTAGGTGTATAATTGTGGCATCTTGCATCGCAAGTAAAATTTTCTTGGCTTTCCATTTACATCTGAAAAGTGTAGTCAGTTCCGAAAACTAGCACACGAAACTGTGCTTGGCAAATCTCTGCCAGCATATAATCCGATCCAGGTACCTTGCCTCTGGACATATAGCTGATAGCTTTTTCATCTCTGCATCGGTGAGATCAAAGTTAATCTTCTAAATAATAGTACCCTGTGACATACCAGCTGTAACTTCTTCGCTTATGCACGGCCAGTTGACGAAGATGTCAAAATGATGATTCGAACACTTCAAGATATGAGTATTTGTCGTCGTGTTGTCAGTAGTACTAAGACAAGAAGATGAGTGATGGGACCGAGGTTTGTTGACAGTGTTCAATAAAACCGCCTAGTGTTAATGGCATCAGCATAACCTTGAATTCCTAATGATCTGGGGACGTTCTCTCACCGGCCGCGATTGACTCTCATCCAGTATTCGTACAACGATCTCAGTCCCGCCTGACGGAGCGAAACCGCGGGCTTGTCTAAAACGCTCGCTCGCTTCTCCCCGGCTAGGTAGCGGGACGCAGTTTATGGTGTCGTGCCCTCGGCAGAGGTGCGTTACTGTCGCCCGTATCGAAAAACTTTGACAGTCAGTGGTGCTTTTTTGAAGGTTTATAGCAGACCTCGACAGTTCGTCTCGCTGGTGGTCAGACTAGAAAGAGCTTGTGACCAGCAAATGGAAAGCAGGAATACAGCCTAAAGGCCCTATCCTCACCCGACCAACCCTCGGGAGAAGGGCAGGCCGGCAGGCACAAATTGTTTCTAGTACCTGTGAAATTCATCGCCGGGGCCGTTGGGATCCGTTCTGCACAGAGCGCTGCCTTCCATCCCCGAGCGAGCCCGGTCGGTCGGTCGTCTGGTGTATGTGCGGGCCTCTGTCAGGCGGTCCTAGGTCGACGGAGTGAGGGACGGAAGAACCGTCCTTCCTTCAGTCGGTCCTTGCGGCCGTCCTAATGAGGCTTTTTACACATCCGTCCTCCGCCGATCGGTGTGTGTGGTTCGTACGTCTCCGACATATATCTGGTTGATCCTGCCAGTAGTCATATGCTTGTCTCAAAGATTAAGCCATGCATGTCTAAGTTCACACTGTCTCACGGTGAAACCGCGAATGACTAATTAAATCAGTCGAGGTTCCTTACATGACACGATCCTACTTGGATAACTGTGGTAATTCTACAGCTAATACTTGCTGACCAAGCTCCGACCGTCGCGGAAAGAGCGCTTTTATTTGTTCAAAACCAATAGTCGTTTCCTCTCGCGGGGTTGCGGCGTCCCCACTGGTGACTATGGATAACTTTGTGCTGATCGCATGGCATCATGTGCCGGTGACGCATCTTTCAAATTTCTGCCCTTTCAAATGTCGATGGTACGTGACATGCCTACAATGTTTGTAACGGGTAACGGGGAATCAGGGTTCGATTCCGAAGAGGGAGCATGAGAAACGGCTACCACATCTAAGGAAGGCAGCAGGCGCGCAACTTACCCACTCCCGGTACGGGGAGGTAGTGACGTAAAATAACAATACAGGACTCTTCCGATGCCCAGTAATTGGAATGAGTACACTTTAAACCCTTTAACGAGGATCTATTGAAAAGCAAGTCTGGTGCCAGAAGACGCGGTAATTCCAGCTCCAATAGCGTATATTAAAGTTGTTGCAGTTAAAAAGCTTGTAGTTGGATCTCAGGTGCTTGAGAGCGATCCGGCTCACGCCAGTTCTCTGCCCGTTGTCTCCTGCCCTACCGTCTGCCGGCACTCTCCCGTGGGCGCTCTTCGCTGAGCGTCCCGGGTGGCCGCCGCGTTTACTTTGAACAAATTAGAGTGTTCAAAGCAGACCTCGGCTTCCTAAATAATGGTGCATGGAATAATGGAATAGGACCTCGGTTCTATTTTGTTCGTTTTCGGAACGGAAGGTAATGATTAATAGGGACAAACGGGGGCATTCGTATTGCGGCGTTAGAGGTGAATTTCGAGGATCGCTGCAAGACGAGCTACTGCGAAAGCATTTGTCAAGAATGTTTTCATGAATCAAGAACGAAAGTCAGAGGCGCGAAGACGATCAGATACCGTCGTAGTTCTGACCATCAACGAGGCCGCATGAGTTGCTTCTATGACTCTGCGGGCAGCTTCAGGGAAACCAAAGTGTTTGGGTTCCGGGGGAAGTATGGTTGCAAAGCTGAAACTTAAAAGAATTGACGGAAGGGCACCACCAGGGGTGGAGCCTGCGGTTTAATTTGACTCAACACGGCCAACAGTGAAATGATTGACAGGCCGAGAGCACTTCCGTTGGGTCTAATATGGAATAAGTGCTGGATTTAGACCATCGGAAATCATGGGCTAAGCTCTCTGTGGCTCGATTGGCCTGCACTCAGGGCTCGATAAAGGAATTGACGGAATGGCACCACCATGAGTGGAGCATGCGGCTTAAATTTGGCTCAACACGCAAACACTGTAAAATGACTAATACACTGAGAGCACTTTCGTTAGGTCTAATAGGGAACGTGTGCTTGAATTAGACCCACGAAAGACAGATCAGTTTTACCCTCTAAATGAAAGAGCGTTGCTACGGAAATCCTGCTCAGCCCTATAGAAATCGCAGGTTTCATACACTTGGTCATTCACTGACTAAAAAGCCCTCTATTGGTTCATTGGGTCTAATCGTGAACGGGTGCTGATATTAGACCCTCGGAAGACAGGTCAGTACTACCCTACTAATGACAGGGCGTTGCTACGTTAATCCTGCTCAATTCGAGAGGAGTGGCAGACATTTGTCCACGTACTAGGCTCATAAGCCGACAACATTTCCGTGCCATGACCAGGCTTGTTACCTTGTCAAATGCACTCCTGCGAAGCTACCATCTTAGGGACTACGGCCGAACGCGTCTAAGCCAGAATCCCGTCCTAAATCTCAGCACCGCTGTGATGAGAGGCTACGACATGGCTGGAACCTGGGGCTCGCCTCTCAGCCCGGCACGGTCAAATCGCAGAAATGTACCTGGTTAAATGCACTCTTGCTCGTTACCTCTGTCTGGTATCAGTCATCCCAATGGACGCAGAAGAGATGCAGTACAACGGACATTGCACCACTGCCCTATTGTGACAACCTCCCAGGTGGCGGGAAATGCTAGGCGTACCATCACTGCAGATGAGCAGAGAAAATAAAGGAAGCAAAGAGATATCTCACTCACATGCACATGTTACGTTACTGGAAGGACGTGACGATCCTGAGATACAGTCACACTGGACTGTCTCTCTTCCGGGATAGTACAAACTAGTACATAGTCCATCATATCATAGCATTGCCGAACCCTATAGACACGAGTGGAAAGACTCGATAGTACTGCAAGACAACTTCCATAAGAGAGACAACTCTGACCAAAAACAACTGCTGCCTTGCAGTTAGGCTGGGGACAGCCAACGGCTAAGGAGGGCATCTCTACAGAAACGCCTGTTGAAATGGGATGCACTGAGCCACAGACTTAACACAATTAAACAGTGCAAAGTAAATATCGCTGTAAACAGCGTACGGTGAATAAGAAGAACAACAATTCATAATGATTTGTCAGGACGCCAGGCATCCTGCAAGTCTTTCTTGTCGATGATGTTTCGCTTTAGAACAGTCAGAACTGGCTATCCTTTTCATTCAGCAAGATTTTGCTAGCTTTTCGTCGAGAAAATCATGTCTGTTATGAGTCAGATGACCCAAGCACTAATTTGCAAAGAAGTGTATTGCATCGCCCAGAGATGGCGATTTCATCTCCACCATTCACGTAGTGTAGGTCGGAGATGTTGAGCATACCCATGAGCTCCGCAGAACTGTTGGGCGTAGAAACAATACACGTGGTGTGTGTCCATCATTCTTCGCCAAATATGGTCATAGTTGCATGTACGTCCCACCTGGAACCTTTGCTATATTTGTATTTAGTCACATGTACGTCCCATCCAGCACTATTCGCCATACATGTCCTTAGTCGTATGTACGTCTCGTTCATCGCTCTTCGCGATACATGTATATAGTCGAATGTACGTCTCGCCCAGGACTTTTAGCCACACATTGTCTTAGTCGCATTTACGTATCAACCAGCAATCTTCGCCACACATGGACGTCCCGTCTATGCCGAGTGATAACATAATCGATGCGATGCATCTATTTATCGACGGTGCATCCATGTTGTTTTCGAGTGGGCAGGCGAATATTGGTATTAGTAATTGAGGTCATGAAAGACACATAGGATCGGCAGTAGTTTGCCATTTTCTTTTCTTTGCCATTTGTGTACAGATTCAAAACCATTTCCCATTCCACATCATGTTTGATTTCTTTTGAGTGATAGTTCGTTTTCTTTCCATTTGTGCCGTTGCGCGTTGTGGGAAGCTTAGGTCGTCTGTCCTGCGCCAAGTGCGTTTTGTCGATCAATGTTAGCCCGTGTCCCTGCATAATCAGTATAATGCCATCAATCCACCTGCCATGCGGCCGCCCCTTTGCCATGTAGCCAGATCTACCAGAACTTTAAGCCACCATATGAAAGTGCATTCTCATGAGATGACCAAACCAACTTATTTTCTTCCGGGAAATGTATTCGGCACAAGACGTAGTGCTGACCATACTGCGAATGTCGTCGTTCCACATTATGTGGTAACTCCGATGACCGTCCTTACACAACTTCATTTCACACGACGAAACTCTTCTCTCTCGCGCCCTGGACAGAGGCAATGTTTGCACAGGTAGCACATAGTCGGCATACATATAATAGATGTAATGTTTATCAGATGTTGCTTTGCATCTAAACTAATTCTCGCGTGTCTAATCAGTGGTGACAGCTGATTAGATACCCCAGATTATGTTTGACACCACGCTTCAGTTTCCTTATCGATTTACCGTCTGACGGTTTATACTGCCCACATACTTTAACTTATGGGCATGTTGAAGAGCAATACCATTAACACATATTTTGAGTGACTCGGACATTCTACTGACCATCATAGTCTATTGAGTGATATACATTGCATTTGATTCAAGCTTTACACAGACACCCTGGGAACATACTACTGATGTGTATGATGGCTTGCTGTGTGATATTGATATTTGCTAAGTATTTCGTCATATAAAAGCAATCCAAGAATAATGCGAGTGTCATTATTGTTCTGTGACATTTGATATGAACACAACGTTTGTGTAGTTTTCACGATTTGTCATCTTTAAACGATGGTTATTGCAATTCAAAATGATCGATTCTCTTCAACATATACAAATAACATGCATCATTAATTTACCGCACTCTGGAACCTGCCAACACTTAAACAGATCAAAGATTTTGCTGAGCCCAAGACTAAAAGAGCCTGCATTGATACAAGGGGCAGTTTTTACATGAGCCTGTATTGTACACATATTGACAATTTAGAAAATAGATAACAAAACAAAACACAACAAATAAAGATCATTATCTATACAAGCATGTTTCCCATCTCTGGCATACCAGCATGCAAACATTTACAGACGCTACATTTCAGGTCAACTTCTGATACACCAGCATCGTAACCGTTACAGAAAGCTCATTTCTGAGCAACTGCTGACTCGCCACAATGTTAACAACTACAACAATGCATTTCCTGGTTAACTTCCGAGATACCAGAATTGTTACTACAGATATACAGAAATACTTTATTTCTGGCCAACTTCTAGCACACCAGAATGGTAGCGACTGCAAAAAAAACATATTCCAGGTCAACTGTTACATATTTTAACATTGGCTTTTGTAACCACATTTGATTACACCTGTCTTAAATTTGAAATACGGAAAGGCGATACCCATTTAAATAGTAACTTGGCATCTATGTATCACCAAACAATAGAACTGACTAAGTATTCTAGATATGAATTCAGACCGGAAATATGTATGATTCTAAGAAACAATGTATAGTAGATTTTTCAAATAATGCATTCATTCCTTTTAAAACAATATGAAGTTTTCCTAATGATGCACGTGTATACGCATTTGATAAATTCTTATGAAAATATGTGACTTATGAGATCCTGTATTTAAATAACAATGAAATAATTACATTTGACATTCCATAATAAGAATGTACGTAACATGTATTCTAGTGTATGATTAATTACAACAAGTAATTAGTCAAAAAAGATTTTTTTTAAACAGATTAATAAACTTCAAAATATAACGAAGCGTCTCAAAGGTTTCTTAATGACGTTAACAACATTTAACATTGAGCGAGCAGCTTTCTGAAGAATACAATAACGACTATTAAAATTGTGAACCTTTCAACTCTAAAAGGATTGACATCCAACATCTTAACATCAGTAGAAAATGTATGGCCTTCGTCACAGCGACACGTGATCATTGAAGGGGCGTTTCCTGTGCAATAGCTGACCTATTAAAAAATAATAATGATACACGATGCATGTGCAGCATATTTAAGAAATAATGTTTAAAAACATACTATTCAATTAGTGTGTCCATTCAGCCACATCAATAGCAAATTCGATAAGTATGACCAAAATAAGTCTAAACGGAAAATACCTGCAGCCAAACGACAATCCAAACCATCTGGGAGTCACATTTGATCGGCGCATGGAAAAGTCAGATCGAGAGCAACCGAATGAGAGCCAGAGAAAGAATGGCAATCATAAGAAACTTGCTGGCACAAGCTTGGGAGCAGACGAAAGTATACTAAATAAACTGTACACCGGAATAGTGAGATCAGTTCTCGAGTATGGCATTGCGGCATGGACAACAGCAGCAAAGACGAACTTCGATAAAATTAGCAACTTTCAAAACCAAGCCATGAGAATTATAACAGGAGGCATGAAGTCAACGCCAATTGTCGAACTTGAAAAGATTACAAAACTGCAATCCATGACCGACAGAAGAGACTGCAGATTCCCAGCAGCAAGCCGAGAAACTAAGAAGACTGACTGACCATCCAATGCACCAGAGACTAACACAATTTGGAAATGGGAAACTAAAGTGGATAAACTTAGCAAAAATTGCCAAAGCAAAGATGAACGAAGACCATATGCACGCACTAACAACACCAAAGCACATCCCTACTGTACGAAAACATACCTGGAGGCAGCATATAATTCCAGAGGTGGTAGAAAATATACCAAGTATTGGAAACAAAAACTTCCTGACTTAAAATTAAAGAAGAGATACAACCATGAGGCACATAACGAAAAACTACCCAAGTATGGACTGGACCCATGCATACACCGACGGTTCTGTAACAACCACAACACAGAACGGAGAGGCAGGCTCATTCCTGAGCCTACCAAATGGCAGAAAAATAACACTGTCATTGGCAACTGGAAAATACACAAGCAATTTCAGAGCGGAGGCAGAGGCACTGAGGGCGGTAGTAGAAGAAATGGTGACAGGTAAAAGGAATGAACGCCATATAGTCCTGCTTACAGATGCCCTGGCTGTAGTCACAGAACTAACAAGCCAGAAAAATTCTGAAATTAATGATTTAAAAGCAGTACTCTGTCAACTATGCCAACAGTCCGCACCAAAAAGAGTAGTGGTACAGTGGGTTCCATCAAACTGTAACATCCAAAGCAACGGGGAGGCAGACCGACTGCCAAAAGAACGAGCAAGGCTACCACAACCAGATACTAGTGTAACATACGAAGAGTCAAAAAGGCTTATTAGAGTTAGATACATGACCAAATGGGAAACAGAACATACTGGCTACACAAACAACGATGCATATTAGCAGTTGAACAGAAGAGAGCAGGCAGTGGTCTTCAGACTTCGCACTGGCCACAATAGACTGAGGTACAACCTATTCATCAATTTGAAGAGCGGTGGCACTGACGAATGCTCGTGTGGTCCTGGACAATGACCGCTTAACATTTGCTGCAAAACTGTCCGACATACGAGGATCAGAGAAAGCAGACATGGCCATCACCAGTGGCAACACTAAACATGCTTGATGGCAGTGTCAACAGCCTCAGGATGACCGCCGCTTTTTTCGAAAAAATACAGGTTGCCGTCTGAAAGAGTTTGAAGAAGAGGAAGAAGAAGATCATTTCTTAGCAATTTCATAGCGGAGGCAGAGGCATTGAGCGCTGCGGTAGAAGCAATGCTGACATGCGAACTGGATAGTCGAGTTTACAGATGCCTTGGCCGTAGTCACAGCACTACAAAGCCAGAAAAATACTGGACTTAATGATTTAAGAGCAGTACTTTGTCAACTATGCCAGCAGTCCGCACCATAAAGAGTAGTGTTACAGTGGGTTTCATCCCACTGTAACATCCAAGGCAACGAGGAGGCAGACAGACTGGCAAAAGAAGGTTCAAGACTACCACAACCATATTATAGTGTGACCTACGAAGAGTCCAAAACAATTATTAGGGCCAGATACATGGCCAAATGGGAAATAGAACATACTAGCTACACAAAAGACGACGCCTATTACCTGTTGAACAGAAGAGAGCAGGTCGTGGTCTCCAGACTCCGCACAGGCCACAACAGACTGAGGTACCAGCTATTCAATAAAATGAATATAGGTGGCACTGACGAATTTACTTGTGATACCGGGAAAATGACCGATAAACATATGCTGCAAAACTGCCCGACATGCGAGGACCAGAGAAAGCACATGTTGCAAAGAGATGGCTTTCGTTTTTCATATAAGTCACGCTATATACTATGAACATACGGGATCAAGGCGCTGAGCAGCGCTTGAGCTGCAGCGCTCAGCGACCCTTTGCCTACTGCTAGCGTCATGGCCAGCAAACCAGAGCTGCAAAGACCATGCTACACCTCCACGCGTTGATCATAGATAACAGGCTGAAACAGAGCAGACTGGCTAAGGATAAAGGATTGAAGAAGGCATGTTATACCGGTACTCCAAAAATGATTGTTGAAGTCGGATGTGTTGGTCCGAAAGGTGCACATATCGCAATCAATATGTAAACTTTGACACAACGCATTCCGTTTTCTTGACAGTATTTGTCTACTTAGTCCCATGTCAGGGTTTGGTAGCTGGAGATTGAGAACGAACGAAAGCAAGTCAAGCCATATCAATATAATCCATGATAACATACATTATGAACACAGGCAAGGCTACAATTAACTACAATTAAACATTTTTATCATACAAATTTGATCCAGCGATCATGCCACAATCAGCCTTTACAAATGAGACTTGATTTTGATTTTACAGACTGCACAACGTTGACAATCGGGTTCCCCATGGAACGAAACTTACTCATTGAACACATGATAATGGTTGAAATAATATAATGTAGTGTGTGTAGTAGCTTTCTAAAAGTTTGAATGATGTAATAACACAGAACGGAACATCGATTTGGGAAATTTGAGTACAACTAATCCATTATTTATGTTACAGCTATTTATGGGTTTAATTTGTTGACGATCCAGACAGGCTAGCCGTTTAATAAGATCAAACTAAATATGACAATGGTGATTATGATGATGATGATGATGATGATGATGATGATGATGGTGATGATGATGATGATATACTCCGTTTAGGTGTAAGTTGGCAGCTCGTGACAACTGAATGCCTCCCGAACAAAAGCACACGTCCTTCCCTATTGTTGTAGTGATGGGTAGAGTGTGTTAAGTATGGTCAGGTGTGGTGGTAACAGCAGCTTGGACATAAAGTCAGGAGGTGTTTGACTGACTCCTCGGTCTCATGGCATAATCCGCAGTTTGGTTCACGTAGTGGGTTTAATCTATTCATATGTTTGTTGAGAGGGGCATTGCTTATACTCAGCTTGAGGATCAAACTCTGGTCTCTTCGTTTCAGTTTCTTTGCTTAAACCTGGTTAGAGGTTATTGCTTGGTTTTTTTAAATATGCTCGACCTGTCTGGGATGTGGCCCACTGATCTAGCCACTCATGTCTATAGTTATTTGTCAGAATTTGTTTGCAGGTCTGTAGTGTGATGCTATGTAGTTTATTTGGTAGCATTGCCCCCGCTTCTGGCCAGCTCATCAGCCTTCTCATTTCCTTTGACTCCGACATGGTCAGGTATCCATTGGAGCACTACTTCCTCTTCATAAAAAAGTAGACAATTGGTCAATTAATTTGTAGATGTTATTAACATCTGGAGACATACTGTTTTCTCAGACTTGGATCTCAGAATTTTAGTATGAGAAAGGAACACACTCATCAGGCTTCATAGTACCGTGTTCTAAATATGAGATTATTCGGCACAACGCTTTTTCTATTGCTATTGAAACAGGTCTCTCCACAATGGTCATATTTGCAGTTGTGGTCTTCTTGGGGCAGGTTATAGTATTTAATTACATCGTCATATCCAACGTTGTTTTTAGCCCCGGTGGCAGATCCATATGTGTATACTTGGATGCTGTGTGGATATAAGTCTATAGTTTCCAAAGTGAAAGTTTTCAGCAAAAATGATAGGATGTTCCTGTCAACTGATGGGTCAGAAAGTACAGTTCTTACTGTGTGGGTAGTCGAATTTCAGCACGGTGGTTCACCATTGATGACCGTCATAAGCCTTCTACTCTCTGGCAGGTCGTGTTTATCGATATTGTCTTGCGTCTTTTTTAGGAAAGATGTATTTTTTATTCTATGCTTTTGGTGCCAATCTCCTACCATGTTCCTGTACACCTCCGTAGCGTCTATTTTTGAGTATCGTTCACGCATTTCCACGACATAGCGTTCGTGTCTTATGTTTAGAGGTTCGATGTTAGAGTCAATTACACATGCATCTGTAAGCATTGTTTTTATTGCACCACTTACAATTATAGACTGCAGAAAGTGAGTCTACAGTCAAGCTCGACTCCGAGGTATCTCGGGGTTTTGTCCTAGGTTAATTTCACTCTGTTTAATTTGACACGATATATTTTCCTCTTTAATCCTTTTAGTTAAGCTGAAAAAGCTGAACATAGATCTGCCCTCATTAATTTTAACCTTCCAAAACTGGCATTATGGAGAGATGGTTGTCAGAATCGTGTTCTTATTTTTGGTGATCGGTTTCATATGTTTTCCTTTTGACCAAATGACCAGGTTATCCGTAAAGAGTGCCTGTTGGCAGGTTCTGACATATGATAAGTAATACTGTACAACTTAGCGCAGATCCCTGGGGCAGTCCTTTTTCAAGGGGCCTATGTGTGGATGTTGATTAGCTGATTATTTTTCGGATTGTTCTGTTATGGAAGAAACCTTTCAGCCACCTGTACATTCGCCCTGCTATTTCTATTTTTATGCATCTTGAAGACTAGGCCAGTTTTCCAGACTCGATCGTAAGCTTGTCTGAGATCAATGAAGGTTGCCAGCACATAGTTATTTTTTCCTTTAAATCCTCCCGTACCTCTTTGGTGAATATTAACAGCGTGTCCGAATTATGTTTCTTTCTTCTGAAACCTGATTTGTTTGTATTACGAATCTTGAAGCTTCCTAACTACCAATATCACCTTTCGTGTATTATGTTTTCAGCGACTTTCTCTAGGTTCGAAGTCAGGGAGATGTGACGATAACTTGTTATTCGGTTTGATGGTTTGTCTTTCTTTAGGACTGGGGTGATGTTTGCTTTTCTTCAGTCGGTTGGTAGCTTGCCTGCTCTTCATGTTTTGTGAAGAAGGACAAAGATGCTATGGAGCTCATCATTTAAAAAATATAAGAGCATCTCGTTAGTGAGCCGGTCAGGTCTAGCATCTTATCTCGTTCTTTACTTTTTGTCCTCTATCATTTATTCCCATAGAGGACGAGGAGATGCTGACCAGCGGACATTATAACTCTGTCGCTTTGTGATGATATTCTAGGTGGCGGGAGATGCTACACATACCATCATTGCAGATAGGCTGGTAAAACTGACGAAAGTCAGCTGAGAAATCCGACCCGGATGAATATGCTATCTCCCTGGCAGGACTTGAAAATGTTGGGACACCGACACACTGGACTGCCTCCCTTCAGGGATATTCGAAATATGCTTTCATAACACTCTTTCTCAATCATGATGCCTCTAAGACAGCAGACTTTATACGAGATCAGACGTCTCTGCGGTTATCAAGGCCCACGCTCTTCCTCCACACCTGGGGATATCAATGCCAATTATGCTACCATGCGCCCAAGTAATATACACTCATTACGCATCGTCTGGCTCAACATATCATGTATTATACATACACAGCTATAGCTGACTAAGCTCTTGATGGATCTTGAAATCAACGTGGCTGCCGAAGGACACCCTCTCCCACATCACATGGGTTACAGTGTACCAATGCAAGTGCATGACATGTCAGAGATTCATGAGACTTATCCGGAATGACATACATATATAGTTTACGCTCTTGAAACCAATGACGTAGCTGGCCTACATGAAGTGATAGTCTGTATAATGGGAAGACCGCTAAAAATACTTAACATATACAACCCACCAAGAGCACACCTCACACTGCAGTTTCTCCATACGACTGAACCAGAAAGAATGATCATTGCTTGCGACATAAAAGGTCAGTCGCCACTTTCGGGCTATACAGATAGTAACGCAACAGGAACAGCCATAGATTAAATCACTAACACTACCACACTCATCCTGTTGCAGAACGCCAATAGCCCACCAACACTGCTCCGCCGAGCCAGTGAAACTAAAGTAGACCTGATCTCACCCCTGTAACAGCCGACATGCACCCGTAAAGCTTGCATAGACTTATCGACCACATCGGGCAGTGACCACAGACCAATACTGTTTGCGATCACCAACGCCAGGGAGAAAGTAAGAAACCTAATAAAATCCATCCCTTGGAATTTAAAAAAAGGCAGAATGGAAGTTGGTTTCAGGAGATAAGTGCGCCAACGTTTCATGGACATCGACATGACGCAGGATATAGACGAGACCTTTAGTAAAACCACCACTGCATTACTTCAATAGGCAAATAAAGCCATTACTGCACATGATTATATCCTTCTGATAATTAGAGAAAGATAGCAACGTGGCAAGTTGAGATACATCTTACCCGTGTAAACAAAACCAATTACAACAGACCCACTGCTAAAATAAATTTGCTGATCAGACAAGCAAAAATAGAAGCTTCGGCTAAGAAATGTGGAGAGTTGGTCTTCCTGAAAGATGGAAATAAAGCATGGTGCCTTAAATCCAACTGCTCATCTTTTAAAAGAAAGAAAGATCACAAACCCATTAGAACTGACACTTGGTCAATAACAGAAGTTTCTCAGAAAGCAGAAGTCCGTAATAGGTACTTTGCTAATGTTAAAGAAAAAACAAAAGAACTAAAGAATCTGGACAAGCCTATCGAAACACTCACCACAATGATGGAAAAACAACCTACAGCTAACTGTGAGATATTTAACAAAAAATGTAACATTTCCAGAACGTAAGATGGCTCTTAAAAAAACTTACAATGGTAGCATTACGTAACTGTTCATGCAAGCTATCATTTAAAGTGGCATACGTTCCATAAAGAAACCAACATAGTCACACAATTAATAAAACTATATATTTATAATTCATTACAATACCGAACATCCCGTAGGTACCATCATGGTGTGTTCCCCTTGAAGGCATTTGACTTGCAAACAGCTTAAATGTATTGTTTCGTTTCCAATGCTTACAATGTCAGAGTGTACAGGCTTCACATACTGTTTTTTATAATGCTGATCTTCTTTTAGTTTCAATAGAATGTAGTACTGTACGTCACGTGGCATTGCATTTCGTTGGCGCTTTGAAATATAATAAAAAATTAGTTTAATAAGAAGTACACATTGTTATTGCATAGTTAGATTATGTAGCAAAAAGGCTAACTACAACCATATGTGTCGCATAGTCAACTGTAATGTAAATGCATGCAAATAGTTAAATCAAATTATTTATTTACGATGATGCTTCAAACCAAATTATTAAGTTATGATTATTCAAAAAGTGTTAAGGAAAACTGACCCAAGACAGTATAACTTTTCGAAATAGTCTTAATATGAATTGAAACAAGTTCCGAATCTTCGAATTTTTGTATACATTCATATACAAGTCATTCGACTAAGTATGAATTCACTCATTTACAAAGCTGCTGTTTTACATGTTAGTCAGCTATCATGATACCTACACTGCAGTACTGGACAACGGCATGGGGAATGTGATGTGTTGAACCGTCACTGGTTTCATGAACTGCGTCTAGTTGGTTGATAGTACGTCTGCCATATTTCATCACGGTGCACTTAACTGTTGCAATCTACTATGGTCCTTTTACTCGGTACTACAGAAACGGCATACTAAAGTGTGTAACACAACTCACGTTGTTTTGAAACTTCATACTACACTCGTATATTCGAATACTACACTCGCATATGCGTATACTACACTCGTATACTCGCTGAAGTAACATGCATGCATAACAAAACTGAATTTTCATTTCCCAAAACGAAATCCATTTATTTCACCTTTTGAAGAAAAGAAATCACACAATTACACGACTTCTCTTGTGTGCATGCCACTACTGGGACGGTCATATTTAAACTGCTACTCCAAAAAAACGTTACTCTGGTGTGTACCGTGATTCTACCTGAAAAGCCCACCTGAAGTCCATTTCAACGATTGACACATTAAATGACAATAACCAAATGATCTGAATTTGTCAGCAATGTTCAAAATTCAATTACAAAAATATTCTTTATCGTATTACCTATTATCAATGTGCACGAAGTGTTCTAATTTCTCTATATGTCGCATGCATGGGACATCGCACATATTCGTCTATTTCTTTCCAAATAGTAGTGTCAAACAAATATACATTTGGTTATATACCCCGTTAAGACGAAAACAATTCGAGACCAACGTTACGATCAAAAGGCTTTCACCAATGACAGCGAGCAACACAAGACTATGAGTTAGCCGACCCCATATCAAGAGACAAATATATCATTAATTTATGTACGTATGAAGTAAAAACATAAATCAGCTAGATAGCACAGAAAATGTAACCTATCTTCCACGCATTTGTTCCATCAGGCTGCAGAGAACAAATGGACTAGCGGAAGTGACAATGGATGTGAAGACTTACGAGTAGAAGGTCGGATAAGCCAATAGCGGCAAAACAGGGAACAGTCCAATGATTTTATGTGTAGACATGAACATGAAGGCAGGAAGGAGAAGGTCCTGAATGGGGAAATGTGATGCTTAATACTGATGACGTCAGCCTGGGGGTCTGAGCATGCATGATATCAGTTGATGCCAAATGAAAGTCGATGACGATAGTCAAAGGTGCGATAGACGATGCTTATAACACTGACATCAGCTGTGCTACGGTGGTTAGCCTTATTGAAGTGGCTGGTTTGTTATTTATATTATCTACCTGTTTCTTATAGCGGCGCGCAGGCTGTTCTAAAACAATCTCTACGATCTTTGTCATTCTACACTGGCGACGAATGATGCAATATATGAGGTTGCATGACCTGCAAGAGCAATCATTTTTGTTTGCAGACACTGGTTAAGTGATGATAACCAAGCGTGTTAGAACAACATAAAGGCAAGTAGTACAACGGAATGCGTTCTCGAAAGGTATTATATATATGCTCATGTTAAAAATATTGATATATGTATGTTTTCACATGATATATATATATATATATATATATATATATATATACATATATATATATATATATATATATATATATATATATATATATATATATATATGTATATATATATTTATATATATATATATATATATATATATATAAATAGATATATATATATATATATATATATATATATATATATATATATATATGTATATATATATATATATATATATATATATATATATATATATATATATATATATATAAATATATATACTTCCAGGTTCTACCGCAGTCCTACATGGATGATCCACTTATAACACTGCAACGTGCCAAGCATGTCATAGGAGTTGACAATTGAAAATATCATCTGCTAGCGCATACCATATATACTGACATTACTCTCAGCCATCGGCAATCTGCCTTCACACGCCTTTGGTATGCGCTTTGATATGAGTCTTTGACATGAGCCTTTGAGATGATCCTTTGAGATGAGCCTTTGACATGAGCCGTTGACATGTATCTTTGAGATGAGCCTTTGGCATGCGCCTTTGACATGAGCCTTTGGCATGAGCCTTTGACATGATCATTTGATATGAGCCTTTGACATGAGCCTTTGACATGGACCTTTGACATGGACCTTTGACATTAGCCTTTGACATGCACCTTTGACATGAGCATTTGACATGGGCCTTTGACATTAGCCTTTGGCATGGGTCTTTGACATGAGCATTTGACATGGGCCTTTTACATGAGCCTTTTCCAGGAGCCATTGGCATGAGCCATTGACATGAGCCTTTGCCATGAGCTTTGTTTGGCATATATAGCTCAGAGTCAAAATACATATATTGTTTATAAGCTGCTGCTTTGTTGCAAAACACATTATTCTGTGAAAAATCAGCTGATAGTGCACAGCCGATGTTGGCTGACACCCAGTCTCAAATTACATGCGAGCCTAACGTCTGCAGTAATAGGATTGCCAAAATACTCGATTTCGTGAACACATTAAGGAGGAATATCATTTAAGAGTATACTTGAATTGATTGTCACATGTGTTCTCATGATTCTCATAGTATATGTTTTCGTCTCGCTAAATCCCGTCTTGTTTGGGACAAGGTTATCGAGTAATAATGCAGTTTATTTTAATTGTCGCACAACATACATTTATTATCTGCATAGAGCGATTCGGATATTTAGTTCGGTTCTACTACATAAATGTATTTTCGACAGATCATTCGTGTGACTTTGTCTTTGCAGCTGTTCAGCAAATGATTTCAAAAGCATATGTGACACCATCAGTCGTTCTTAGGTTGGTTAAACTCATTCGAAACAGTGCTCTTACATTAACCAAAAACTGGCCATAAACACCACCCTCTTCCAGTATCGTCCACAGGCGTACATATTATCGTTAAACTCTAACGATATGTCCCTTGTCGTAAGGTAAAAAAGACATACAGGTAAAATCCACATTGAGATTTTGATATCTGATATTCAACAATGGGGCTTAATTGTTAACGATTGTTACAAGTATCCATCTGAAGCCATATGCCTCTGTACTTGTCACATTTTTTGTGTTGCCATTTTTCTTCCAAATTGGCAAGTATGTAACTTGGTGTCAGTCGTATTGCCCAGGTCTTTATGTCTACATTCTAACGATAACAATGCTAATTATACCAATACTTACTTACTTGCATTGTCCTGGAACCTGACAAAGTTGTCCCCAAAAATCATCCAACGTTAGTGATCTTTCATTTACCACCATCAGATCATACTCTATTTATGATTCCTGCATACTGGGACATATAATACGTTGTTCCGAGTGCTGAACTGCCCCACATTCACATTATTCATTGTCTGTATATAACCGATGTGTTAGGTTAGACCCACACGTGGACATTTATGCTCTTAACCTGTTCAGAGATCTCCACGTAGTATATGACAAGTTATGTCCGGGGGGAAGATCTTCTTGAATCTTCATTGACCCTTAACCGTTGTTGTGGTCCTATATTTATGTGTGCATTTTCTCGAGATTATGTACTGAGGGATGTTCAGTCCGCAGAAAATGTTTCCTCACTTTACTTCGTATTCTATTCTTTCTGGCGTTTGTCCAAAAAGAATGTGCCTATGTTCACATGACTGCTTTTGGCCATCATCGTCAGATGCGACACGTCTTCTTTTATCCGGACGTGTGATAACAGCGATTGTGGAGAACTGTTACGTTGGTGTCTGCTTAATATATCCGTATACAATTCGAGATATATGTACTGCCATATTAACATGTTCCATGTGTTTATGTATCCAAAACTGGTGCAGTATTATCTTGCGCTGAGAGACATAGTAAAATAGCTTATGTGTTTAGTTTCGTTGGAATGAGATCTCCATGCAGCCTTTGTCAGCTGCGATTTATATTGTTTCTTGTACTTGCTTTGTGTTTTACCTTATCGCAGTGTGCCTTGTAATATAATGTGTAGTTGATTATAATGTCAAACACGTGGGTGTATCGCCATGTTCAAGTACCTGCTTGTGCCATTTAATATCTTCGTCTTCTTCTTTTTCTTCTTCTTCTTCTTCTTCTTCTTCTTATTCTTCTTCTTCTTCTTCTTCTTCTTCTTCTTGTTCTTCTTCGTACGCTGTCAGACGTCAACTTGTATGTGTTCGAAGAAAGCAGCTGTCATCCTGAGGCTGTCGACACTGCCATAGAGCTTGTCTAGTGTTGCCACTAGTGATGGCCCCATTTAATATGACATTTGTCTTCTTGATTCTCTGTTCTTCAAGTGGAAAACCCATACTTTTACCGTGGTTGACGTTGAGATAGTTTACCTCTGGATCTATTACCCAGTTCTATTGTCTTCACTTTTTGAAATTTATATTAGCTAACAATTTTACTTAAACTTTATATCTCTGTGTTCTCGTCGTGCTCTTCGTCCTCCTACGGTGTGGCTTGACTTGCTCGTTTCTGAGTCTGTAAACTTATGTCGTAGGAATTGCCATGTAGAACACAAGGATTTTCAGACGTTCAGAATGAGCTCCTCTGATGCCCGTAGTACACACGTTTGAGAGAATGTCCTCCCTGCTGGTTCATGTTACAACTCATACTATGTAAGAGCTAATTAGGATAGGGTCTGAACAGGGTCTGGGTGGCGTTACAAATAGCAGGTTCAATAACTAAACACGAGATCGCTACAAATACATTGTTCCGTTATTCTTTCTGAGATTACCGAATCCGTTTTTTGCCACTGTCTTCGGGATTGTGTTTCATGTGTTTGCAACTCATTTTACGTACAATGTTCTTATTCGAATTGATTAGATTTCACGATCATGTTTCCGGGAGAGACTCACGAAGCATTATGATATGTAAGAGTGCAATACCCGCCAGGGACATATCGGAAAAGCTCCCCGGACTGCTCTGTCTAAAATGCATATTGTATCTCATTGTATAGGCCCCTAAACGCTGAACAAAATGCCCGCTAATCTCTAGGTAATTATGTCCTTATCCCGATTACTAGCAACCATCTCGAGTCAGTGTTGTTCCAGCAACACTTGTTACTCCAACAAGTCCGTCCTCTCTGGAGTTCTTTCCACTACACAAGCTATCATGTCACCTTTATCAAACTCATAGTGACAACTGGTCTCCAAATCTGTATGCTGCTCAGACCTCGATGACCACTATTTCCATATATGGAACATCAAATAGGCTGATCCAATACCCATACCGAATACGTAAGAAAACTACAGCATTGGCGAAGCTTAAGCTATATATTCTTTTCCTCGTGTCAAATTGTGTAGACCATGGCCCAAAATAATGCCAAAAAACTTCATGTAAAGCCGTCTGTTCCGGCTGGAGAATGCCCCGCCCTGGTTGATCCCTACTTAACATATCCTCGCAATTACGGAACTATGATGTCATTGTCTCACCTTGTTCACATGTTAGTTCACATTCTATGCTACACACAGAGCACAGTCTTCCACACATATGACGTACATGGTGTTGTCTTGACACATAATACTAATACAATGTTCTGGAATTAGTTTATCTTCAATAATGTCCGATATTCGACCCGATATTATTTTTCAAAGACGTTGCATATAGGACATAACCGTGATAACGGTCTGACATGTTTGGTTTTATTAGTTGTTATCCCAGATGTGAGCAGTTCTCTAACTTGTATCCAGCTTTTTGGCATGTTCATGGTTACTATACATTACTATACACGAATGCAGTAATTCTAATCTCCATTTTTCGTTGTTTTGCGATCAAAATTGGGTATGCTTTCGTATGTTCTCAGTACATCTTTTCCCATCGCTATGTTAAGACGTATTTCCATTCGTTTGATTGCCTCATCAAGTTACCCAATAAAGTATGGTGTTCCCAGCTTATCATTATTGTGCTCTTCTGATTATGGGGCTTTAGCCATTTGTCGTTGGTTTTCCTGTTAAGCAATACTTGGTAAACACTCTGATTGGCAGTGATCATCATGCTTAGCGCTTTCCGTCTTTTCAGACACCGATAAATGTGCTTTGAAAAGGTGTGCAACTACAGTCCATGAAGGTAACGAATGCGACTTGTAAGACCAATCCGGACAGAGAAACATCTTCTACAGTGTGTGCAAGAACAATCACGACCGTTTGCGGAAACGCATAGGGTGGCGTTTCTTCTCCAACTCTGAGTATTTAGCCTATCAGCAAGCAGTATCTCCTTTGTCTGTTTTCCATGTTTAATCCTGCCCATCCATGTAACACAGTCCAAGGCATCGCATTTCTATGATTTTAAATCAATGAATGCGCCATTCATATATTCCGCTGGCATACATCCTTGTACCGAAGTAGTGGCCTGCCCCGATACCTTTTCCCCAACTGTAATTCCCCATTAAGACGATAGTTGGGTATTCTGCCATCATTCATCATATGAACGTGTCCCAGCCAGCGGAGACGTCGATAACTAAGCATGGTAAAAATGGTGACAGTGCATGTTCTCTCCATCACCTCTGAGTGTTCCGTAATGTCTTGTCACCGAACGCCCAGGATTATGCACAGAAACCTCATGTGATAGCTGTTTAGCCACCGCTCCTGGTGCATGCAGGTAGACTATGTCTACTGCCGTAAAGAAGAGTGCTGAGGATACATGTCTGGTAAACAAGTGTATTTGTTTCAACTGTGAGTCTCTTGTTCTCCCAGACCATTCTTGTTAATCTGCTCATTGTTTCTATCTTTCCTATTCTGACATGGATCTCTGTGTTGAAAGACAGTTTATTATTGACTGAGGATCACAAGTACGTAAAGTGATCTACTTCATAGAGAGCTTAATAATCAATTGCGATTACTTATGGTTTGTTTGAACCCTGAACCAAACCTTGTGTTTTCGTTTAGCTGATTGTTAAGTAGAACTCACGCAATTATTGTGTCACCAACAAAGTTAGGGCCAGTGTGACCGCGACAATCTGCTAGTGAAGTAGGCAGTTGATTTCTTCACCACGTATCTGCAATTTTTAAAGAGGATGAAACTCTAAACGCATCTGTTTGCGTATGTGTACATAATTGGATATAGTTATCCTAAGTGTTGAAGGATCAGCCTCTGTATCGAAGCTTCTGTTCTTGTACCGTCCCACTCGCGACACTCTCTGCTCATGTGTATCCCTATCCTTGTCAGGGGGCTCCTGTTGCTCACGTCTACCCTTTCACTGCCTTGTCCCACTTCCTTCAAATCGCAGACCCTCATCAGGGAATATTCTGATTCTACCATCCATGACCTTCCTCGCTTAATGCGTCTGCTCTTGATTGAATCCAAGATTTGTTGCAAAGAGTGGTATTCATTGTTGGAAACGTTGGCGTATGGCTTCACCTGGGCTATTTGAAGTCGCTCCTTGATGGATGGTTAGTCATGCAGAATCGCATTGCAACAATTGGAGCAATAGGCAGGCTTCTTTTACACTCTTTGTAAAAACGATATATAAAGTTATGTCTGAGTGTGTTTATTTGTAGTTGATTTGTTGTGTAACTTTAAGATGTACTCTTTTTTGTCATTAGGGGATGTGCCATCATATATCCTACCTTCACGCATTGTCTTTGTCGGCATTCTCTTTGTAAGTGGTGTAAAGTCTTTGCTCGGCTATCATTCCCTCATAAAAAAAACCAGTATTCCTTATAATCTAACAACATACCCTTCTACAGAACTACGTTCTTCAGATTCCACCATATGTCATTCATACTTAATGTATTGAAGACAGTTGCGTCTGATTCCGTTGCAGAAACACCGAAATACGATTCGTATGTGAGGAGACTAAATAGTCGCCATTATGATGTCTCATTTTTCATTCCTAGAGCATCACTGTAATCATCATTGCTATTATCTAGTTCAAAGCAAACAATTTAGTAAAGATTGAATGTTTGCACTTTAAAGGATGTGTGTGTATGTTCTCTAATGCAATTAACCTTTAGCACACCACACAATTTTTGACGAAAATTTGACCTAATTAATTAACTTAATTTCTCGCTATGGTAGTCGGCTTTTAAAATGTGTAACTTTTCTGTTTGTTTATCAAACAATTTGATTTTCTTGTGTGTAGAGACACAATTTAATAACGGGCGTGTGAGAGTTATTGTTTTTGTTGTGTGTTTGTTAGTATCTGAGATACAAAAAGTATAAAGTTTAAAATTTATGAAAATCTTGGACAAAATTTAGACTCGACCGCTAGGCCTAGTCGCCCCAATAGAAAACCATGGAAACCGCAACAATGTATCGATACTGTGTTTACAAAATTCAGTACACCTGTTAGTTTTCATTTTAAACGTAGTTCATTTATCTAAACAAACAAAATAAACAGATCTATTCAATAAAGATCGTTCCAAACAACCTAATTCACATATTAGAAAAAAGTCGGCTTGCTCAAAACGGCGTATACACAATTAAAACTGTTCACAAGTCATTTGTATTTTAACATACGATACTTTAACCGGCAAAATGCGGTGTATATTGTGACGTATTCAGCAATCAAAAACTGCTGTCGGGAGTGGCTCTGTTCAACAAATAATAAATACGCTTTTTATAAATATGTGTACCTTTCTAGTATGGGTGAACACATCACATAATGAACACCAAGAATGTCATCGATCATATATTTATCAATACATTTACAAAGCAATGATTAATTTATAATTTACACGAATTAACAATTACATAGTTTGTTTTTAATCATGTATGTTTCCTTCAGTTCAGTATGATAATACTGTTTGAACAACGGAAGCAAAGATGGTGACAGCGTCAGATCATTGCTGTGAAATGTTTTTTTCATCAGACTACAAGTTCCAATCCTGGCACGGCTGACTCTGCTGCACTTGTAACACACATGCGAGATGGTGTCGTTGCGTGTTAAGTTCTTTCGAGTGACTAGCTTTCTCTGAGCATTGGCCATGATGGATCGCCCTACGATCTGAGCATGTTATGTGATTCTAGAGCGTTAGGTATAATATATCCGTGTTCACATCTCCCAGAAGGTAAGATTAGTGTTAAAGCATTATTTATGAGTTTTTGAAAGGTTACTTATGTCACCCTGATGAGCATCTGCCTGTTCTGAGTGCGCCGTATAACAGCTGATCTGGAAGTTTCTCATTGGACATGGACAGAACGTGGCCCGTCTATCTGTATTATACTGCAATTTTATGTATTCAATTATATCCTTTAACGTAAATAAGCATGTATATACAATGTAAAATGATGAAGCGATAGGCGTGATGTTCACACATTCATTAACTCACCAACGTTAGAGGCGGCAAGAAAAAGGAGTAAGGGTTTGGATAATCGTTATCACATATGATATTCGCGAATTTTCTTGGCAAAATTATTTCCGGAATGTGTATAACTTTCAAACCATCACTTATCGTGTCTGACAGTTTTATTCTGACGCTAAACTTCAAGTTAGCGGTAGTAGGTCTGATTGTGCAAATGGTTGCAAATTGTGTCGATGCTGTAATCTGAAGTAGTGCAGTGGAAAGTGTTCATTAACAAAATAAGCAAATATGTATCACAGTCAATATACATTGTTTCTTGGAATAGTTTAATAGTATCAAGCTTCCGACATAAAGATTGAGAATGTCAGTACATTAAGTTGTAAACTCTAATAATATTAATATTAATAGTGTTCCCCTATTCGTCTGATGCCCGTTGCTTCGATCGGCCACATCCATACCCCACTGTTACGCGTGATTCCAGGGCTAGGCCAGGACGGAGGTTGAGGTCGATATCTATTAGAGTCATATCGTACGGGGACGGCCTCTTCTGCTGCTCCATCCGGTCGGGGGAAGACTTTTGGAACTGATGACCGACTTGTATAGTATCTTGTGGGCCAGGGTTTCCTGCTCCAACCGTAGAACATGACCGAACCAACAAACACGTCGGCTGTAAAGGGTTTCTATGATTGGAAGGATGGTTGTTGTAGCGATGATCTCCAGGTTGATGATGTTGTCATGTCATTAGGTGCCGCAAATACACTGTATCGAGTTGTCTAGAAATGTCGTTTTTTAGAATGGACAGGTTTCACTGCCGAGTTAACATTATTCCTGGTATCATAAGTGTGTGCGTGCTATGACATTATTAATGATGTCATAAGCTTGACAGTGCCATGGCATTATTACTGGTGCCATACACTTGACAATGCCATGTCATATTTACTGGTACCATAATATTACAGTTTTATGCCATTCGTCCAGGTGTCATACGCGTGACAGTGTCATGACATTCATTCTGGTGCCATAAGCTTAATAATGTCGTGAAATTATTCCTGGTGCCAGGAGCTTGATAGTGCCATGACATTATTTCTGAATCCATAAGATTGACAGTGGCATGCCATTATGCCTCGTTCTTTAAGCTTGGCAGTGTCATGACATTATCCCCGGTGCAATTAGTTTCACAGTGTCATGACGATCGACCCTGTGTCATGAGCTTGACAGTGTCGTGACATTCTTCCTGGTACCATATGCTCGACCGTGCCACGCTATTATTTCTAGTTTTATAAGCTTTACATTGGCATGACATTCTTCCTGGTACCATAACCTTGACAGTGTCATGCCATACTTGCTAGTGCAGAACGATTGTCAGTGTCATGACATTATTTCTGGTACCATAAGCTTGGCAATGTCATGACATTATTATTAGTCTCATGAAAAGGACAGTGGAATGACATTCATCCTGGTGCCATAATCTTGACGGTGACATGTCATTTGTCATGGTGCGATACGCTTTACAGTGCCGTGACATTATTCATGGTGTCACAAGATTGACAGTGTCATGCCATTATTACTGGTGCGATCAAATTGACAGTGCCATGACGTTATTCTTTGTCCCACAATGAATCCAGTGTCATGACATTATTCCTGGTGCCGTATGTTTGACAGTGTCATGCCATTGGTTTTTGTTTTTACTATGACTGTTTTCGTGTGTATCTGTGTGTTTATTTGTGTGCATGTATGTGTGTGTGGGTCTGTGTGTTTACGTCTGTACGTATTTTTTTCAAGCTCACCTGCCTGGAGAGTACACTATCGTGAAACGCCAATCTGGACGATTAGGTTGCAAGTAGAAACATGTACAGTGCAGCCTTCGGATATAGATATTGCTGAAAAGAGCATCCATGCACCGCTGTAGTCGAAACAGCTGAGATTGGCCGGCACTTTGTGTGCTTGCCAGATATAAGACTGCTGACAATTTTTCTATGCCATTTGCGTTGTGAGGATGTCGAAAAGAAGGTCGCCAATAAAATCGATTTAAGGACAGCCCGAAATAAAATTATGTGACGATGTAACATAAATGAAGACAACTGGGAGGGCATTGTGGAAAACAGATCGGTATGGAAAAATGCAGTAAAAGTGGACGCTGCTGAAGGAGAAAGTCACTGTTTCCAGAAGACACGAACCAAACGCAAGGTTTGAAGGAAAGAAAAGGAAACCTGCTCTCACTGGCAGCAGAAGACATAGTATTCAAACTATGTAATAGAACAGTCCGGTCCCTCATTGAACTGAAAAGCCACAGGAGGTCCAGCATACACTACACCGACACTTGTCAGACAGTGCAGAAATAAAGAAAAAAAAGATCAAACACAACACGGTCGATATCGGTGGTCGCCATCGACATCGATGGACAGTTATCATGAATGTGTAAATGTATGTATGTGTGTATGTCTGTATGTATGTAAGTAAGTATGTATGTATGTATGTATGTATGTATGTATATATGTATGTATGTATGTATGTATGTATGCATGTATGTATGTATGTATGTATGTATGTATGTATGTATGAATGTGTGTATGTGTGTATGTGTGTGTGTGTGTGTGTGTGTTCGTGCGTGCGTGTGCGTGTGTGTGTGGGTGTAAGCATGTATATATGTATGTATGTATGCATTTATATATGTATGTTTGTATGTATGTATGTGTGCGTGTGTGTGTTTGTGTGTGTGTATGTGTGTGTACATGCGTGCGTGTATGCATGCAAGTATGTATGTTTGTATTACACCTTGACTAGCAGCTCGCATTTGGCAGGGCCACAAAACTGCTGCGGCGGAACAGGCAGAAAACGATCACGAAAACTACCCATCACGCTTGCAACATGGAATGTCCGCACGCTACTGGACAACACCAAAGCAAAAATACCCGAATGACGGACAGCACTGATCGCCAGGGAACAGGCTAGATACAACATCTGTATAGCTGCCCTAAGCGAGACACGACTGGCAGATGAAGGGCTGCTCACATAAGAGGGCGCTGGTTATACTTTCTTCTGGAGCGGCCGCAGCAAAGAATAACGCCGTGAAGCTGGAGTTGGCTTTGCCATCAAGACCAACATGGTTGTCAAGCTCACAAGCATGCCCAGAGGAATTAATGACCGCCTGGTTACATTGTGTCTCCCCCAAATAGGAGGGCGCCATGCAACACGTATCAGTGCATACACACCCACAATGACAAATCCTCAGGAAACAAAAGATAAGTTTTATGAGGACCTTGAGGCGCTCATCGCCGCAGTCCCCAAATCTAACAAACTGGTCATCCTCTGTGATTTTAACGCTAGGGTTGGCACAGACCATACAGCCTGGGAGGAAGCTATTGGCAGACATGGTATCGGAAAATGCAATAGTAACGGACTGCTCTGAGGACATGTGCTGCAAATGAACTACTCATTACAAACACAGCTTTCCGACTTCCTGTCCGAAATAGAACCACATGGATGCACCAAAAGGTCCCGCCACTGGCACCTCATTGACTACATTACCATCAGACGTAGGGATCGAGCTGATGCTATGTTAACGAAGAGCATGTGTGGTGCAGAATATCGGACCGACCATCGACTTGTCATTGCTTAGCTAAACTTCAAGATCCAGCCCAAAATGCGCCCCAAAGGAAAGAAACCACCGATGAGGCTAAATGTCTCTCAGCTGAAATACGAACCCACGAGAGGAGGCTTCCAGGAAGAGCTTAAGGGCAGACAATCTGAGCTTCGTTTTGAAAAGAACGGCATCGAAGAGAACTGGGCATCATTGAGAAACACACTCTACGATACAGCTGTTAAACACATTGGCCCACTCACGCGAAAGCATAAGGACTGGTTTGATGAGAACGATATGGAAATACATGCCCTTCTCGATGCAAAACATGAAGCGCAAAGGGAATGCCAGAGGGACACACTATCTCCGGCAGCAAAAGATGCCTTCAATACTGCTCGCAAAGCTGTCCAGACCAGGCTTAGAGAGATGCAAGACTCCTGGCTCAGCAAAAGGGCTGACAAAATTGAGATGTTCGCCGAGCGTCATGGCACCAAACGGTTTTACGAGGCACTGAAAGCTCTCTACGGCCCGCATCCCTCTAGTAATACTCCAGTTGGCAGTGCGGATGGGGTACTGCTAACAGATACGGTTTATATTCTAGACAGATGGACAGACCACTTCTGCAAAATACTAAACCACCCATCGTCCATAAATGAAGAAGCCATCCGGAGAATCACGCAGGTGGAACTGAACCTGGCGTTGGATGAAGTCATTACTGAGGAGGAAGTCGACAGGACAATCAGTTTACTATATTTAGGAAAAGCTCCAGGATCTGATGCAATACCAGCAGAGGTATATAAGACAGCTGGCCCATCCCTCACCAGAAGGATCACTGGACTCTTCTGTCACATGTGGGCTGAAGGAAAAATTCCGAAGGAGCTAAAGGACGCCTCAATCGTTCACCTGTACAAAAGAAACGGCAACCGTCAGGAATGCGACAATCATCGTGGAATATCGCTACTCTCTGTAGCAGGCAGGCTCATAGCTCGTTTACTGCTAAACAGGCTAAATATACACCTTGAACAAAGCCATCACCTCCCAGAAAGTCACTGTGAATTCAGAGCCGGAAGAGGAACAGTGGACATGATTTTTGCCGCTCGCTAAATACAAGAGAAGTGTCGAGAGCAAAATCAGGCCTTGTACACCACATTTATTGATTTGATAAAGGCATTTGTTACAGTTAACAGAGGAGGGCTGTGGATGATAATGTCTAAGTTTGGCTGCCCCAACAAGTTCAAAACAATGGTAAAACAGCTACACGAAGGCATGTGTGCTCGTGTACTCGACAGCGGTGCAATCTCTAAAACGTTTCTAGTATCAAACGGAGTAAAACAAGGATGTGTACTCGCCCCGACTTTGTTCGGCATGATGTTCGCGGCAACGATTAAAGACGCCTTGAGATCATTGGACCTTGGAATATCCATAAATTACCGCACATATGGCAAATTACTCAATTCAAGAAGAATGAAGACCAACACCAAAGTGCTGGGAACTTGTATTTGCTGACGACTGCGCTCTAATGAGCAACTCAGATTTGAAAATGCAGGTTGGAATGGACCAGTTCTCTGCCGTATGCAAACAAATTTGGCCTGACCATAAATGACAAAAAAACAGAGGTCATGTACCAACCAGCACCAGGCATGCCGTACACAAAACATGAGACTACAGTCAGCGGCCTGAAGGCCGTAGACAAATTCACATATCTGGGCAGCACGCTGTCGAGATCTGTCAGCCTAGACGATGAGGTGGCAAGCAGAATGGCAAAGGCCAGCACAGCCTTTGGTAGAATGCGCTCGATGGTCTGGGCACGTCGTGGCATCAGCGTCAAGACCAAACTCAAAGTCTACCGTGCAACTATCATTCCAACCCTACTATACGCTTGCGAAAGCTGGACTGTATACTCTGGACATGCAAGGAGGTTAAACCACTTCCACACAGGTTGCCTGAGGCGAATATTCCACATCCGATGGCAAGATCGTGTCACTGCCATCGAGGTTTTCTCGAAGGCTAACATGCCCAGCAACAATGCACTGCAAGAAAAGGCACGACTAGGATGAGTCGGACACCTCGTCCCTATGTCAGACGAGTGGCTCCCAAAGAAGCTTCTCTACGGCGAGCTGAGAGAGGGATGGCGCGAGAGAGGGCACCCACAGAAACATTTTAAAGACGGTCTGAAGGACTCACTAAAAAGTTGCCAGATAGACATCGACACCAGGAAATGTCTTGCGCAAAACAAATCTGACTGGAGAAGCGCAGTCAAATCGGGTGTAGCTGCCGGTGAAGACGACCGTGCTGTGAAAGCCCAGAGCAGACGCGAGACGCGGAAATCCCGAGCAGCGGGAACACCATCCCCTTCTACAACCCTCGCGTTCCAGATATGTAGCAGATGTTTTCGTGCTCGCATTGGCCTGTTCAGCCACATGCGCGCCCACACCCAACAGGGAAATATGTGACAAGGATGCTGTCTGCGGTCCTCATCGACAACGATAGACAGTTATTATGCAAATATGTAAATGCTAATATGTGTGTGCATGATGCATGTTTGTGTGCGTGTGTGTATGTGTATGCATACATTATGTTTGCGTGCGTAAGTGTCGATATGTGAGTGTATGTGTAATTTTATCTGTATTCTATATTAGTGTCCAAAGCAAGCGATGATAACCATAACATACGGTTTTGTCGTAATAATTAGACGCGTGCTGTATTTGGATTATAGTGAGGGAGGGAATGCGCTGGTCATCAATCTCACTCTCTTGTCTCGAGTTACTCATTATAGTATTAATGTTTGTACTTATGCATGCATGCATGTAATGTATGTACGCATACATGTATGCACGTAATGTATGCACGCCTGCATGTATGTATGTATGTAATGTGTGTACGTATGTGTGTATGTAATATGTGTACGCATGCATGTATATACGTAATGTGTGTACGGACGAATGAATGTATGTAATTTATGTACGCATGTATGTATGTACCTAATGTATGTACGCATGCATGCATGTATGTAATGTGTGTATGCATGCATGTATGTACGTAATGTATGTTCGCCTGCATGTATGTAATGAATGTACGTATGCATGCATGTATGTATGTATGTATGTATGTGTGTATGTATGTATGTATGTACTGTATGTACGCATGTATGTATGTATGTAATGCATGTGCCCACGCATGTATGTATGCAATGTATGTCGGTATGTAAATACACATGTTCATATTTCTCCTCTTCTATGTTGTCATATTTGAATCATTAAGTGTCAGTTTATGAAAATGTTTCTTGGCTGGGCTCAAGTATGTACTTTGTAAACGGAGAGCTTTACTGCTTCTGGATTATCCATCTTGTGCGTGATGTTCCCTTGGCCTTGTATATATTGTCCACATACAGCAATGCTTTCATAGAGATACTATCTGATGTGTGACGTGTAAAGTGGTCGAACCATTTCGTTTCATGTGTCTTGATAAAATCTAGCACTGCTGTTGTAACTACCTGTTTAATAACACTTTAGTTTATAAATATATCCATTCTTCTTTACTGTTATCACTCTGCGTAAACATTGTATTTATGTTGTTGCGATCGTTCATGTATATGTGTTTGTGTTTGTGATTGTCTTTTTATATGTGTGTGTGTGTTTGGGAGTGTGTGTGTGTGTGTGTGTTAGTGTATGCGTGTGTTTATGTGTGTCTGTGTGTGTGTTTGTGTGTGTTTTGTGTGCTTGTTTGTGTGTTTGTGTGTTTGTATTTTCGGGTGTGTGTGTTTACACATAAACTTCAGCACGTACACTTTTCAGAATAAGCATGAATACCTATGTAGAGCAAAAGATATGCCCTTCGTTGATTTCACGAGAATATAAATATTACAACATTATAAACAAATACATACATGTCTTCCATTTCAACTCTGAATGATTGTAATTTATATTTTATAAATATATGTGAAATATACACTATTGTTTTTTTTATATATTAAAACAGCGTGGTCATGCATAATACTAAAAACATTGTACTATATATTTTTGTATCCAGTTCCATCGTTATGTTTTTATTGGAAAACAAATGTGTCATTCCAGTAAGCAATACTCATTTTTTAAAAATGAACCTGGAACTATAAAATAACTGTAGAAGACGTGAACGCAGACGCTAACAGATACATCAACGGGATTTGGTAAGTTGCACCGGATATTCATTATTCTAAGCGCGTACTATTGATATAAATATATTGACTGCATATGTGTAAGTATATGTGATAATAAAACGATGCTCCTACTGTCACACAATTAAGAAAGGGATGCAACAGGGCAGACTCTTTGGAAAAAAGGTATCGAAAAGAGATGGATACCCCAGTACCTACACATATTATGCTGAGAACGAATGTGTCCGAACGAGTATATCGCAGTAAACCTGTAAAGTTTGACACAATGTATTTAGTTCTACGATTTACATCCTGCTACTTGCAAAGCTGTTTTAATTGCTGCAAAGAAGTAGTTTGTGAAAGACGATGAAGATTAAGATGAAGAAGAAAAAGAATAAAATAACTAAACGAAAAAATAGAAGAAAGGGTAGAACACTAAGTATGCCTTACCCGTGAAAAATAACAGTCACTGTCTAATACTTTATTTAATTTGCCGACACGGGCGAACACACCTAGATTGACTGACGAGCGACTACTTGTTGAATCTGAAACACAAAAAATGAAAATGATAAAATATGAAGATAAGATTGATTAAATGAAGCATCAGTACACATACATGATAACATACCACACCCATTCAATGAACTCTGTCACACCACAACCATTCAATGAAATTTGTCACACCACAACCATTCAATGAACTCTGTCACACCACACCTACATCAGCTTTCAATAACATGACTAATAAATTACTACAACAGACATGTTGTGTATTTTGCTATTTTAAATACTGCCATCAATTTTATTATCACACATGTCAAAATCTTTACATTTTCAAATAACGTTTAAATATTTCAATCAGGCTACACTATTCAATAATGTGTTGCATCTTGGTCCGCTAAACTATAGCACATAAACTTGCATACCCCGAAACATAATTGTATATTTTTACTCAAAATGACAAGCGACTTAACTACTACCGCTTCGAAGATACCATACTGCTCATCACAGTAACATCCAGAGACGCCAACGAAACGGTATCTAAGCATCACAAAGTACGGAGAAAAACGGACCACGAGATAAACAAAACACAAGTCACGCGCAACTGTTTCGTTTCCAATGACCCAGTCACCCTCGATGGCGATAATATGCAGGGCGTGGACGACATCCTGGAACGCAGAACGACCTATACCCACAATTACACTTACCTCGAGCGAACTTAACTATTTTGTATATACAAATAAGATATATCCTTTTTTTTTACGTTCGGCTTTTTTTTCTAATCTTCAAGGCGGTGTGCGTTTCACTGTTGTTTTTGTTTGCACCTATCGGTCAAGTGCATCTGACTTCAGCATGCATTTTATGTAAGGGTCTGCTTCCTCCTTTTTTCTAACGGTTTGCTTCCCTGGGGTAGTGGCCGGTGCTGTTATGGGGATCGAACCCAGCACCTTTCGGTTATGAGCCGTGCCACTTAACCACTAGGCCACGCCGTCCCTAAAATAAGATATGAAAATATAAATATCGATTTGCATATTTGTAAATATATATATATATATATATATATATATATATATATATATATATATATATATATATATATATTTATATATAAATATATACACATCGATATTTATATTTTCATATCTTATTTTAGGGACGGCGTGGCCTAGTGGTTAAGTGGCATATCGACTTGCCAGGCATAAGATCCAAATCCATTGCCAATGACGTATATTACATTATTATGTTCCCTGGCAGAACCGTTCTGGACGGTCAACTAGTTCTTACAGAGCCTGCTGCAGTGCTCGACAGAGTACGTGACGGTATAACATAGCTGGCAAGTTAGGCTAATTAACCTTGGTTGGCACTCAATAAAATAGTAGGTAAACTCATAGAAACACAGGTATGCGAAGCTCGTCAACTTATTCAAGCAGATTGACAATGAGAGGAGGGACTCTGATTTTAATCAAACAGATGTGAGGAGGTGATGGCTAGTCATTAGCCGATAAGAGCACCATCGAATGCACCGAGTAGTAAACAGCCACACAACCAGCGACGGACAACGACCTCTGGACACCTCGAGAGAGAGCGAAGCTGCTGAGTTCAGACGTATAATCTGGAGTGGTAGCACCTAAGGCGGATGGTTGCAATTCGTGATTTTATTCTGGCAGCACTGCCGCAAAGCTGGTGCCAAATTGACGTACCTTTTTTAAACACCAGTGAGGCAGAGAAAGAGATATATTGCATGCAGTCAGTCTTGGCATTCCAGTCTCGTACTTGAATGAGGAAACATCACTCATGCTGGCAGTGTATACTCGTTAAAAATAAAATGTCACACGATTGGCGAAGAAAAATATTAGCTTCAGCAGTGGGCGATATCATCGCGTTCTATTAGTCGACTACCCTCGGCCGTAGCGGGGCAGTCTTGCTCTGCTAGTCAGTAGCGTTTAGACTATCCAACATATGCCTAGACCAGTAGGTATCTTAGTGTACCAGATTACAAAACCAAAAACGAAGGAGTGTCTAGCTCTGCAATCTTCAAGCTGAAACGTGCAAACTACGTAAACAGACATCGCAAATGAGCTTATGAAGGTTGTGAATACCAGGTAGACAGTCATCATTGGTAAGGAGCTCTATCGAATGAATGTGGACGGAGCTGACCTTCAAGAGATACCCTTCAAAAGATCAGACGTGTCTCTAGTCATTCACTTTCTTCTGCAGTATTCGCGAATCTAAAGATTTCTGACATCACAGTGTTGGCTTTGCAAATAAAAAACAATTGGGTCTCAATTAATCATCCGTAGGAAGGCTCTAATAGATATATGGTCATTCGTCTTGCTACATTTTCTGTTACTATCATCAACGCTGACTTGTCTGGACGATACAAGGAATCAATCATATGAACATATGGAAGATAGACTCAAGAGCAGCCCCCAGGAAGAATCACTCTTCTTTTTCGGCAACTTTAATCCCATATTAGGTGGAGACCACTTAGCGTGACCAACCAGCCTCGGTCGTAAAGTTTTTGACAAGATAAATGACAACGTATGAAGTTGTTCGAGTTGTGATCTCAAAAGACCTTTATATAACAAATATTTTTTTTTAAAGTGGAAGCCACGACATAAAGTGTCAAGAAAACATCCTAGGTTACATTGATGACACAAGATCAATTTGATTCTCACCAGACGCTCAAAACTGGGCCATATCCCCCAGAAGCTACTAGAGTGCAGACTACACTGGTCAAGTCCGTGTGTGCAGTGAGGTAACTTTGCAGGTTCGCACAATAGACATCTCTATACAAACTAGCCAACTCCGTTCTAACAGTGTGCATAAGGCAATTATTTCTAAGGGATAGGAGTTTAGAAAATGAGAAAGTTGACAGGAACAGACGGAGTGTCCAATGAGATGATCAAGAACTTGAGAACAGCAGCAACAACAAAAGCTGCTTTAGATCTTCAACATGTGTTGGACATCAGGTACAGTCCCACAGACCTGGAGAGAAGCAATCATGATACCACTCTCAAAACCAGGGAAAGACAGTTCCATGGCATCCAGCTATAGACCAATCAGCCTCACAAGCTGCATATGTAAAATAATGGAATGTATTATCAACCTAAGGCTCCAGTGGTATCTTGAGAGCCAAAACCTTCTTGTGCCACAACATGCAGGATTTAGGAAATGCAATTCCACTGAAGACCAGGCAACATACCTTTCACAAGAGATCGAGGACGCATTCCAGGACAAGAAATTAGTATTAGCAGCATGGATAGACTTCAGGAAAGCCTTTGATAAGGTTTGGAAAGAAGGACTTTTAAAGAAACTGAGAAATAATGGAGTGATGGGTAGGATGTACAAATGGATAAAATCATACTTACATAACAGAAGAGCCAGAGTCCAACTAGATGATCTCAAGAGTAAGAAAATTCTACTGCGTCATGGTGTGCCTCAGGGAGGAGTTATTTCCCCTACACTTTTCATAGTCTTCATCAATGACTTGATTGAGCTACCACAATGAACAAAAGTTGCAATGTATGCAGATGACTTGGTAATATGGTGTGTAAATGAGCAAGCAACAGTGGCCACCAGAATGCTGCAAAGAGCTATTGATGCCTTGACCTCATGGACAAACAGATGGTGTGTAAACATTACCAACGAAAAATGTAGCACTACGCTTTTCACCCTCTCCCCAAAACAAAAAGCTGTAGTTATCAAGATAAATGGAGAACACATCAAAGAAGATAAACAACCCACTTATCTTGGAGTTACATTTGATGATAGGTTGACATGGAGGAAACACGTCAACAAGGCAGCCAAAAAAGTCAGGAGGAAGTTAGCCATCCTGAGAAAATTAAGTGGAACCACATGGGGTGCTAGTGAAAAAGTACTTAACAAAGTTTACCAACAAGGTATACGGCCACATCTGGAATATGGGTCAGCAGCGTGGTGCCCCGCAGCAAACACTACCCTAAAAGAGGTGAATAAGGTGCAAAATCAGGCACTTAGGGTCATTACAGGAGCAATGAAATCAACACCTATTGTGGAGATGGAGAAAAAGGGAAGGATGCAAGCACTAAGAGAGCGCAGATACACAGAGGTATTAACACAGCCAGAAAAGTTCCACTGCATGCCGAGCCATCCAATGAAAGATAGATTTCAAAATTTAGCAATGGGAAGACTGAAAATAAGTAGTTGTATGCATCAGGCGAAACTACTTCGCAGGCAAATTATGGATCTACCTGAAGTTGACTTTCCCCTAAAGTCTGTGCCAGAACAAACCCCTTGGAGAGAGGAGCACGGACTATCAGTATGCATTCAAACAAAAGTGAGAGGAATATTGGAAAAGGATGAACAGAACAGTGTGCAACGTAGGATAGTGATCCTCAATTTCCTGGATGAAGAATACCAACAAGACCTCTGGATCAGAGTATACACAGATGGGTCAGCATAGAATGCAGTACAGAATGGTGGAGCAGGAGTGTACATAGAATACCAAAACAACATAAGGGATGCAGTCAAAGTACCAAATGGGAAATTATGTCATATATATGATGCAGACATACAGGCAATCAAGGTGGCAACTGAGAAACTGTTGAACACCAATGTCGGTCCACAACCTGTAGTATTTCTTACAGATGCACAATCAGCACTCCAAGCACTTAAATTTGAGAAACTGCCAGATCTACAGACTCTATTGTCTGAACTGAGCAACCAGCGCAAGATTGTCATGCAGTGGATACCTTCTCATTGTGGAATACCAGGAAACGAGAGAGCAGATCGACTGGCAAAGGAGGGTGCTGCAGACGAGCAGCTAGATGTGCCAGTTACATACCAACAGAAGATAAGGATGATCAAATCAATCAGAAAGCCACCAACAGTAACACCAGACGATTACCATAACATGAACAGACAAGAGCAAACTGTTGTGTTGCGCCTTAGAACAGGACACAACCGACTCCGCAGCCACATATACACACAAATGAATATTGGCAACTCAGCCATGTGAACATGCGGACAGGCGCCCCAGACAACAGAGCACATACTGCAAAACTGCCCCGAATATGATATACATAGAAAATCTCACTGGCCCATAGAAACAACACTGGAAGAGAAACGTTATGGACATGTATGTGAACTACACAAGACAGTGAAGTTTATACAAGACACAACATTGCAGATATAGACAATATTTTAAAGCGAACGAAAGAAGAAGAAGAAGAAATGTCCGTGTGTGCAGTGAGGTACCTTAGCAGGTTCGCACAATAGACATCTCTATACAAAATAGCCAACTCCGTTCTAACAGTGTGCATATGGCAATTATTTATAAGGGACAGAAGTTTATCGCTGACATGAATCGTGCTCTTCGAAATTGATACAAGGAAAAAAGTAAAGTAAAGTAACCTATTGCATTACTGCCGTAGGGGCATGAGGTGTTAGCGATCTCACATTTAAGAGGCTAGGCTATTTAAGGGTTGTAGCCATCTCCTCCCCCTTGCCGCTTTTACTTCCCGGAATTAACCGGTACGCATTCAAGGCTGGGTCGACACGAGAGCCATTGCGATCTGAAAAAAAATTACCGCCTTAACAGGGGAATGAACCCAGAACCACTCAAATGCGAAAACAGCGCGCTAACCACTGTGCTACGTGGCTAAAAGTATGACGTTAGAACTAAGGGGAATGTTACCAACGGTGTCATTTTTAACACAGCAATAAGTCACGAATAGGATAAAGGAAAGTGTCAGTTAAAACTGGTGCAATAAACAGCTCCTACGGATTGAATTGAGGACAGACTAGAAGCCTTCAACACCTATATAAATGCCCAAATGAAAGAATGAGAGCTGCCCAAATGAAAGAATGAGAGCTGCCCAAATGAAATAATGAGAGCTGCCCTCATGAGGGCCATAGTTAAGCAGCAACTGGAGGCGGGAAAAATCAACTGTAAGTAGGCAGGCAAAACAATTACCCTGGGAACAACAAAACAATTATAAGGCTTTCCCCTCCTCCCCCCCCCCCCATCCCACTTGAATTCTCTGACATGTTTGAGAATCGTGGACAGCAGTCAGGAGATGACAGAGAGGTAGAGCACTACTCCGAGCTATATTCCTTGGAAACGGTGGTCACTACGAGACGAGACCGTATGCAAGTTGCAGGTCTAGATATTGATCTTGGTGACCCGTTGCTCAGCTTAACTGCGAGTTTCTTGGCCCATGGTCATGTAGAGCGTGGCAAGCACCCCTCTAGAGGCATCTCCGATGTTGCAGAGTACAGCAAGAGCGTATGTACAATGCATTGGATGTATTTTCCCAGGTCTCTTCCTACTCCAGAAGCACCCCACTAATATTTATGTGCTCAATCGACCATCATTTTGTCATAACATGTGACTTTCCCGTCATGTCTTTGCCTTGTCTGTATGGATTTAGCATTATTCACTAGGGAGAATCGTCTTGTCAGTGTTATAATTATGGAGACTGCATACATTGGTTCCGGTGAGGGATTATACCCAAGCGTCTCTCAAAATATACCTGGGTCACTCTTTAATTGTTCTCTATCGAGTGTGTGAGGTTCCACGTCTCAGATAAGTAGCACATCGCACGGAGTACAGTGTAATGGAAGAGGGAAACTCGTAGGCCCTGGTCATTGCAACCGTCCAAGACTGTATTACCAGACGAGAAGGCTGCCCAAACCAAGGTGCAACGTTCTGTCAGTTAAGTTTCAAGTTTATTCTCAATGATATAAAAACGCCTAATAGAGATTAACCTGTTGACATCCTCTGAACGTATTTCACCATATAAGACTTGCACATAGGTGGTGAAGCGATTGCGCAACTCGTTGGTCTTCGATGCATACATTTACAGTCCCTCTTTCCTGAACTCTCCATTGAGTAGCTGCATCATGTGTTTGGCTTCTGCTGCTGATTCTGTGATGAGCACTTTGTCATCAGCAAATCGAAGGTAATTGCAGCGTCTGCCTCTAATACGATTGATAGAAGTATCCCAATGGGATCTGCTGATGACTGATTCCATAAAGCGTAAAAAATGTTTGGTGAGACAGGTAGCCCCTGGTGAACCCTTCTGAATTTGTATCACAATAAACGTTGGAAGGGACGGAATGTGGTAATGCAATTAGTATATTGATCTACAGCTTGATCCGACAGTGAACGCAAAACAAAATGTTCAACCGAATCAAGAACGTTGTTATAGTCGATGAAGGTGGACATCAAAGGCGACCGGAACTCTCGGGTTGTCTCGAAAAACGGAAGCAGGTTGAAATATAGTCAATTTTGCTGCACCAACGTTTAAAATCTGCCTGAACGACTGGCTGCAATTCTTCGAATCTAGTTCGGACTCTGCCAACGACGCATTTAGCAAACAGCTTGTAAGTGACCGGCATAAGAGTAATTGGATGATAGTTTCTGAGATCATCTTTGTCTCCCTTCTTGTTCAAGAGTGTTGTTATCCTGTTGTATTTCATGATCAGTGTTAATGCTGAATGGAGATAACGTTACAGGTTATGCCCCTTAAAGAGGGACGTGGCGGACTATCTACTTTGGAGAGGAATGGCAAGACTTTTACGACCACCTACCAAACGGAAAAGCACAAGGGGACGATAGTAACCTATACGAAAGCATCATATCTGAGAAATCAGTAATTAGTTTATCTGATGTAGGATCAGATTGTCCTCTGCTAGGGGGACATTAAGTCTCCCAGGACATGTATGCTCTATCATTATGACGAATCATAAACAAATGAGGGTTACCGTTGGGACTTCAATAATTATAGAGGTATCTCGCTCCTGAGTGGTGTAGGCACGGTTTGCATCCGAATATTACTCAATAGGCGGAGGCTGTACCCATAATAGCAATGCGGCTTTAGAGTAGTAGAAAATCAACAACGTACATGCTTTTCTATTTTCGTCATAACTAGGAGTATTACAGAGAAAAGGTCCAGCTGCTTTATCTTTCATATATGTCTCTATCTCTCTCTCTCTTTATATTTATATATATATATATATATATATATATATATATATACATATATATATATATAAACATATTAATATTTATATATATATATATATATATACATATATATTTATATATAAACATATTAATATTTATATATATATATATATATATGTATATATATATATCAATATATATATATATATATATATATATATATATATATATATATATATATATTTATATATATATATTTATATATATATATATATATATATATATATATATATATATATATATATATATATATATATATATATATATGAAATTTCCATCATCTTTAATGCCAGAATTAAATATAGCAATGTCTATGAAGCAAACATGCCAATATGTTAGATAGAAAAAGGTCGTCATATGCATTCAGACAAGCATCACACTGCTTTGGTAGACGGCGGAAAAAAAAAAATGTTGTTATTCTTTGAACCACTTGGTCACCGAGGACATGACATCTGCATGGGAGTCGACTCTTTGTCTATTCAGTCATTTTTTATTAAGGGTCTGAACAAATGGAAGTCATAACGAGACAAATGCGGGCTATAGGACGGGTGTGGCAGTACTTCCCACCTTTTCAGTGCTAACGCTTACTGAGCAATGGTCGCGACGTGTGAATCCGCATTGTCGTTCAACAGAATGACACCAGTCGAAAGGATGCCTGGTCTTTAACTTTTTATTGTTGAATGCAGCTAGTCTATTGTGTCATTCTAGTGGATGATATTTCTGTTCACGCTAGGCTGTTTAAAGTCTACTAACAGAATTACCGCTTTGTAAAAGAACGCTGTTAGCATAACTTTACCAGCGGAAATGTGTGATTTGAATGTGTTTTTGTTTCGGAAATCCGGGATGTTTCCATGACATGCTAGTATCTTTGCTGCTCATATGAAAGTGAAGGCACCATCCTCTTCATATTCGCACCAAGTGGTTCAAACCTTATTTCACTCGTTCTTTCGTATGGTGGTATGTCATCAACTCATTCCGAACACACCTGCCAATACTTCCGTTTCTTGCTAGCAAGCATTTCTACTGTCCTTAGCGACACAGTGAATTCATCTGCTCGGGAACGTAAGCTCTGACCACGGTCCTGCTGAATTGCTGCATCCATTTTCGGGTCGTTTGAAGCAACACCATGCCCGTGACCTCGTCTCGGACGATCTTTCGTTAACGTACGTCCTTCTTTAAACATCGTTGTCTAGTTCTTCATTGTTGACTTCGACACTTTTTTCAGCAATTTCCGCCTTCATTCTGCGATGAAGATCTACTGATCGAAATTCTTCAGCTGTTAGAAACCGAATCACCGCTCGCTGATTAATTCTGAACGGATTTCGTATCACAACCGCATGTTTTTAATGGTCTGCTGATGAAACTATGAGTCTGTGTACAAAACAATTTCGCAAACTTGGTGGTTAATATGTTATTACACCTGAAATGACGTGATAATTGCGCATCGTACGCATGGTCACATGGTGCAGTTAGGTCAGATTTGATTTGAACACACCTTGTATGCATATATATATAGATATATAATTTGGCGGATATCGTGGAAGAAATCAGAAACACAAAATACAATGTTGAGGTATGAAGAAACTAGGGACGTTCAGATAACTAATACATTGTATTGGAGAAATTATGTCACAGGTATAGACATGGTACAAGAGGAATGTTTTGAAAGAGAAAAGCCATATCAACATTTTACTAGTCAAGACAATTAGAGACCGACACGTGGTTGATGGAAGTTATTCAGAACCTGAGTGTTGACTCTGACCATTAATCAGTTATTATGACTATCCAAACGCAATGGAAACGAAGACCTAAATCAAATCAAACCAACGTTAATAGTTCAATAGTACTGTCACTAAAGCTGCGAAAGAAACATGCGGAAACCGTAAAGACAAGAGACCATGATCCAAACGTTACAGCATGCCGGAATGACTATATCAAAACAGCAATATAACCGAAAAAGAAAACAAACAGAATATGGATTCAGAGCAAAACAATGCTTACTTTACTGAATTGAAATTCACAAGAAAAACAACGAATGTAATTCAATATGTGATGGCATAATGATGGAAAAAATAAACGAAAATAGTATAATCTAAGACCATAACACATGCTTCAAAACAGTATACATACACATTTAAATACTGAAGCACATAGATGAATGGTATAACCGAAAACAAAGCATACGTGATGAGAAGTCAAATGATACATGACACTAGAAAGATTATGGACATATTTGGCAACACTATTGGGGAGATCTACCACTTTCTATATGAATAAAGGGAGAACACCATATCAGCATCGAGATCACCACAAAGCTTGACCCAGAAATACAAAACGCTATACAAATGGCCCTATCAAACCAGGCATATATGCCCGATGACACCCCCGCCGAACTAATCACAGGCTCAACAAGATGTAGGAAAAGCTAAGTTACACAGATTACATAATCTAATGTGAATTAACAAAGAATCCCCAAAAAGCTGGAGAGCGCAACAATACGCATCATATGGGAGACAAAGGTTAGAACAGAAGCATGTACAATATATAAAGGAGTATCATTAAGTAGTAATACTGGAATGACCGTTAGTAATATAATATAAATAGGTAAGCACCCAATCATAAGACCGCAGCCTATCAAAATACAGATGGAAGTGAGGAAACAGTGCAGCTGTTTAAATGCAATCTTCGTACTCATACAACTTGCGGAGAAAACAGTCGAGTAAGATCAGTCATTAAACGTTTCTTTCGTAGACCAAGAGAAATCAATCGATCGAGTGAACCGATACCAACCGTGGACAACATTTTAGCTCTAGGGAGTACATCAACATTTGACTAACCTATTCAAAAGTAGTTATGTTAATAGCCAATGTACATTAAGAACATACGCAGCATATTCAAAAAATATCATATTAGATCCCATATTGGACACAGTTGTATACTTTCCATTTTATTGTTTATCACATATCTAGACGCAATATGTAAAACAAAAGTAACATTAATGAGATAAACCGCCTCTCTTAAGTGAACTCGTTGCTGATGACCAAGTAATAATAGCAACATGACAAAAAACAATTGCAGGAACATATACAAAAGTCTAACTAATGTATGTTCAGATTGCAGTAAACAAACGAACATCGAGAAAGCCCAAGTTACGATGCTAGCAAGAAAAGAAATATAAACACCAATATTCAGGCAAAAACAACAAATAAAACAGGTTTGCAACTTCACGTACCTGGGTAACATAATATCAGCTGACGCAAAAGCGACACAGACATGAAAAACACAAGTATTAAAGCAAGTTCAATCATTGGGCACACGTCCCTGATATTACAATGTAACCACGTGGCAATGGACACATAAAATAACACTTTACGACACACTATTCCTAAACACAATGAGTTATCAGTGCACATAGTTTAACATTAAAAAACAGAGATACTAGGAACATATTAACAACCGCGATGAAGTACCTGCGCAGAATGCTTGAAGTAACAATACTGGATAGAATCAGAAAGGAAAACGTATTAGGAGACAAGTGAGTACACCATCAGTGCCAGACTATATCAAGAGACAATACACCAGATGGTTCGTCCACATGACACGTCAAGCAACAGCTAGTATCACCCAGAAAGCAATGATATACATCTACAATGGATACACGGTCAGAGATAGATTACGTAAACGAAATATCAGTAATATCAGTAGCAGTAAAGCTCGTAATGTACGAAGTACATATTACGGACATATCAAGAAACCTCTTCATAATGCAACGCGGGACACAGGCAGGAGAAACATTGACACCATCTCAAAGAAATACATTCAAGACAAGCTCAACACGTGCAATTGGAAAACATGGCTACACGTTGACAAATGATGTTAGATGATGGACAGGGAAAAGACTGACATATGGCATAATTAAAGGAAAAACCGGTGCTGTTTTGAATCAATAACACCTGAAACCTAATTATGAAATGACAACTGTACTGAGCGTATTTATTGTAGGATAAACGTGTTAGTTAAAACAATACAGTATGCGAATAAATACATGCCCGAGAGAAAATAAATATTAATTCTAAGAATGTTTATGTACTGAATGTTTAGAGGACAAAAGATATCCGAGCTGATGGTCACGTATAACACAACATCAATATTAGTTTACTTAGGCAATTGACATTTGCTTGATAAAAAAAACTGTTAATATACTTGTACAATAATTAACATGTGCAAACACGGCTGCTGCTTTCTAATATAACGTATGGGTCTTGAAAACATTGACTTTAGTTATGTTTCAAATAAACTCAGCGCAATAAAAAATGTAAATTCTTGGTAACATAAGTCTGAACCAAAATTTATATTTCTAGGAACACAGACAATTAAAACAATTAACAAACAAAGAAAAAAAACCAATACCCGACATCAAACAATTTTCATTTTGTTTCGTTGGTATTCATATATAGAGTTTATAACTCTGTCTTGCGTTTATATTATGATCAATTATGTAAAATAATGCTACAAATGCACAGGTATGTATTCACATAACCAAACGCCATTAACAAAACTGAAAGGCCTGAAGTAGAAGCCGCTCGAATGAATGGTGTCAACACAGCTGCACTTACGTTGATATCCAGTTAAAAATATGATAGTAAATACTCCAGGTGAGTTTACGGACAGTGGATATAATGTTGGCTGTTTTATGCTGAAGCTGATATGTACCATTGGCGTATTTGGTAGGTTGATGGCTGGCAGAGCAGACTGTTTACACGCGTAGTGCTGTCAGAGAATAAAACATTCACAGTAGGTACGTGTTTTCCATATGTACTATGTATTCTTACTATTAAAATAGAGTAGTTAGATTGCTCTATAAAGGGTTCATCATTCTTAAATACTAGACCAATGTATGTGCTTCAATTCTAAAAAAAAAGCATTAACCATTGTAATGAGAAATAATATCGCATACACTTATGTTTCATAGTTAATTAAATAAGGCTGTTCAGTTTAATAGCGTAAAACGTAAAAATCAAAAATAATTATATTGAATACAGGAGGAATTCAAAACAGAATGTTTTATGTTATGCCACACTCATTTAACAGTAGTCTTAACACTATTAACTTCATTTGCATACCAATATTGCTAATGAAAACAAGGACGTTGTGCGGTGTCATGGTGTAGGATGTCAACATATGTTTAGCAATAAATAATATTAGCCTACACGTGCACAACTTCTGAATGTCACAATATTTGTATATTTATATATCTATTTCTTAGTCTTAGTCTACATTAACTTCTACAGAGACGTATTTGCAGATACATGCCCTGGTATAATCTTAATGTAGCTGGAAGGAAGATTTGCCGCTTGACGAGCTAGATTCGAGAACTGTATTCCTCGGCTGCATTTAAGTATCGCGAAGTGTGATTAGCCGTTGTGCGAATCCATCTTCATAAACGTATACACTTGAGCAAAGTAGACCCGTATCCTGTTAATTGCTGTCTATAGTGGTCTAAACAAATGTCATGAACATGGCCGGTGGTATGCCATGTCGTACAGTTGGTTGCCTCTTATAACATGATCTTTGTGTGGCAGTGGCGGTATTCTTGTCCTTTCCGTACACAAAGACCCCGAAAGATCACTGTAATATATTATACTTGATTATGAATATATTTTAAGGAGACATTTATCTTAGTTGATTGCAAATATTTTATGTAGGAAATTCTTGTTTTAAAAATTAGTTCAATGCAACTAAATGTGTAAATTTAGTCCTTAAAACTGATATATATGTACTGAAAAAAGAACATTGCGTAGCATTACTTTTTAAAGACAATTTCTGAGATATCAATTCCTTTATGGAGACACCATTTAATTGTCAAATAGCTTATGTTGTACTTACAAACCTGCTGTCAAGACATGTTACTGTTGGAACGTGGACAATTGTTTCCGCCATACTTTTAGTTTCGATGTAATTAGATGCAGCAACGTGTCCTGTATTTACATATGTGTATATCTTTTAAACACTTTAATTAAATGCACATGCTTAAATGCGCATTATCTTTTCTCAACACCCATCTATTAGGCCAAACGAACGATACATTAATTATTTATTTAACAATGTATAATATAAGCTGATTTCAAATAATGTAATTATACTATTTTTATCACTTTTCTGCAGTTGCATCTTTAAACAGATTGCGATTACATACAAAGGAAGCAGCGTAGTGCAAGTAGTTAGCGAGCTGGTCTGAGTGGTCATTGGTTCACTCCCCATTAGAGAAAGCAAAGTTGTTTGTTTTTTCGACCGCAACGGCCTGGGAATCTTCCTGTAACATTTTGACTCTAAGGATTCGATTCTTTGTCTGGAAGTTATGGTAATTGTCCATGATTCGCAGTCATAAGCTAACACAGGTAAAGTACAGGATATCAAGACTTTTACTAGTATAATTGTGTTGGTGCTCTCCCATAATTTATAATTCTGTTCAGTCTCTGCATTGCCATGTCCAGTCTTCTTCTGGTTCCTTTTTAGCAGTCGCCTTTTGTGTAGCATCTGGAGCTCAGATATTCAAAATGCGTGATCTGATCTATTTCCTCACCACCAAATGTCAATTTATGCTGTCATTATGTTTTGTCGGTGGTCATTATCTTTGTTTTATTTATGTTTATAAAGAGGTTTTGATTTATACTATGTCCATTTACGGCTGAAATTAGCTGCTCTAGACCTTCTGCACGTCGTGATAGTACCACTGTGTCGCCATATGCGTATCGTAACTCTAGAATCTCTTACCTGCCAATCATAAATGGGTTGACATGTTCATTGTTTACCTCTTCTCGAAGATTTCTCGTTATACACTAAGCATATATGTTATATAGACAAGGTGAGAGTTTACATCCCTGTCGTATTCCCTTTTGTACTGCAAACCAATCTGATGTTTGTCCATATACTCGGGCAGCGGCTTGCTGCTCTTGGAATAATATTTCAATGATATTAATAATATGCACAGAAAACCCCATTTCCTTCATGATTTTCCACATGTTTTTATGTTTTACCGAATCGAAGGCCTTGATGTAGTCAATTAAATATGTGTACATGTCTTCATTAAACTTTCTCCATCTTTCGCGGATTTCTCCTCATATTGAATATGTGGTCTCTGTAGTACCAACTAACAGTCATGAAGTACTGTCAAAGACAAAGATCATCAACAAATTATGTGAACGATACAGGCAAGTGCAAACCACCACATTATTTTACGAACCAAAAATGAGGAAACCAAAAGATCTTCTGGTCGGTCATCCATGACAGGCTTATCTGGTATTCGAAGTGGCATGATAACGAATAAGTAGCAATTACAAAGACTAGTAATGCCAGTCGAAGATTAGGCGGATAACATACATGATAAGATGCATGGATAACTCTAATACTGAACAAAAAAGGAGAATAATTAATTTTTGAACAATAAACACGCGGATCGAGCCCCAAGTCAAACCAAATTATAATTAAGAAGGAAACAAATAGACATAGAGTGGAGTCTTGGAACATAGAAATGCTCATCACGCCATGTCGACACCGTAACATGTAGATGTTTTAAATCTCGTAAGGATAGAAAAGAGCTGCCCTGGCTTTAGATTACTTGTAGGCTAAAGAGTGTCAATAACACACGTCGGATACAATCCATCCAACTAACATGCTTTAACGAGTAGACTGAATAAATCACAATTAAACATCATCGGGTGCAACAGAAGAAGAGGAAATATGCACATGTTATAATACTTTACAAAACACCACATACACAATAGTGAAAAGAGACAGCATGGCAATCATATAGGATTTCAACTTGAAAGAAGTAAGAGAAACATCAAATTGACAAGAAAGAAAACATGACCGTATGTGTTATGGCATATACACGAAAGAGAAGAAACATTATTTAAAGTATGGCTAGAAATCAGACTTCTCATCACAAACATTCTTTGTGAAATAACCCGTGTCGGGGATATATGTGAACGTCAACGGACAGGAAAGGCAGTAACACAAGAGACCACATTGTATTGCATCGCATATGTCGTTATAGGGAAGCATCCTCAAAGAAACTACCAGGCACTAACTGTGACTCAGATCAACAACTGCTAGTCGCGGACATCAGGAACAGGTTGAAAATCATGCCGAAAAGCACTAGACTAGTACGATATGATGTTAACGTTATACCGCAGAAGTATACCATATAAGTCAAACACAGATCCAATGTTTTTATTGAAGCAAAGGATGGTATGCCTTTTTGATTAACTTACCATACATGCTAGTGGATACAGTTTTAAATGAAAAATAAATAACAAATATCGAGTTTTAATTTACTTCGTGTTTGGTTTGACTAGACATGCTGAAAATGTGTCTCGGTATGACCACATTCCATGTAGAATTGATTGGCAGATCTACTGCACTGCAAACAGTTGTTAGTGGAAAATATTAAAACATATATACATCAAACACACATGCCTATCAAGCAAGGCGAGAACTTGATCACAGGTAAGAAAGCCGCAAACGCCTTTGTCGATCACTATGCCAGAGCAAACCACATCGAGGTTCCTGCAGATAAGCATACAGACATTAGCGAAGAGCTAAAGGGGCACGAAAACATAAATACGGCTCCTGAAGAGCACATGATGGCCAAACTAACAATGCGCGAAATGGAAGAGGCTATGAGAACACTAAAGAGAAGGAAATCTCCCGGAAAAGACGGGATAACAAACGAAATGCTGATGGGGCTGGGCCAAACAGCGAAGAAAAAACTACTATCAGTCCTGAACCAAAGCTGGAAAAGGGGTATTGTACCCCAGGCATGGAAAGATGCAATACTGGTACCAGTACCAAAAACAGGAAAGGACAAAACAGATCCGAATGGATACAGGCCCATAAGCCTACTGAGCTGTGTCGGCAAGCTGATGGAACGGATGATAAACACAAGACTGATGTGACATCTGGAAGAAAAACGAATACTAATTCCACAGCAAGCCGGCTTTAGACAGCACAGATCCACTGAGGACCACGTCATCCTCATAGCCCAGGAGATAGAAGATGCCTACCAGGCACAGAAACACACAGTAGCTGTTTGGGTGGATCTGGAAAAGGCATTTGACAAAGTCTGGAAGGATGGACTTAGAGTCAAGCTAAGAAGAAGTGATGTGTGTGGGAAGATGTACAAGTGGATCAACCACTACCTCAAACAAAGAACGGCCAGAGTCCAAGTACAAGGGCAGATGAGCAAAAAGGTGACACTCGAGCAGGGAGTACCCCAAGGGGGAGTACTGTCACCCACACTCTTCCTGGTATATATAAACGATATTACAGAGAATATACCAAGAAGAGTCCATAGCTCAATGTTTGCAGACGATCTGGCTATGTGGACCTCTGAAAAGAATCTCACCATAGCAAGAAATCGGATGCAAACGGCCCTAGCATCGCTGGAAGAGTGGGCGAACTCATGGCTGGTCAAAATAAACGAGGAGAAAACCACGTGCACAATATTCTCGCTCTCATTAAAACCCCAAAGTACCAAATTAAGCCTAAATGGCAAAATCCTGCAGCCAAACGACAACCCAACCTATCTGGGAGTCACATTTGATCGGCGCATGACATGGAAAAGTCAGATTGAGAGAAACCGAATGAAAGCCAGAGAAAGAATGGCGACCATGAGGAAACTTGCTGGCACAAGCTGGGGAGCAGACGAAGGCATACTAAAGAAACTGTACACTGGAAGAGTGAGACCAGTTCTCGAGTATGGCATCGCGGCATGGACAACAGCAGCGAAGGCGAACTTCGATAAAGTTAACAAACTTCAAAACCAAGCCATGAGAATCATAACAGGTGGCATGAAGTCAACGCCAATTGTAGAACTTGAAAAGATTACAAAACTGCAATCCATGACCGACAGAAGAGACTGCAGAGCCCAGCTGCAGTCAGAGAAACTCCGAAGACTGACGGACCATCCAATGTACCAGAGGCTAAACAATTTGGGAACTGGGAAACTAAAGCGGAGAAACTTTGCAGAAATAGCCAAAGCAAAGATGCACGAAGATCCCATAAACGCACTAACAACACCAAAACCCATCACTACTGTACGAAAACCTACTTGGAGGCAGGATATATTTCCAGAGGTGGTAGAAAATATACCAGGTATTGCAAACAAAAACTGCCAGACCGAAAAAGAAAGGAGAGACACTACCCTAAGCTTCATAACGAAAAGCTACCCAAGCATGGACTGGACCCATGCATACACCGACGGTTCTGTAACAAACACTACACAGAACGGAGGGGCAGGAGCATTCCTGAACCTACCAAATGGCAGAAAAATAACACTGTCATTCGCTACTGGTAAGTACACAAGCAATTTCAGAGCGGAGGCAGAGGCACTGAGGGCGGCAGTGGAAGAAATGGCAACACACAGTGAAAATGAGAGCCACATAGTCTTGCTGACAGATGCTCTCGCCGTAGTCACAGCGCTAAAAAGCCAGAAAAACACTGAGCTTAATGACTTAAGAGCAGCACTCTGCAAACTGTGCCAGCTGTCCGCACCAAAAAGGGTAGTGGTACAGTGGGTTCCGTCACACTGCAACATCCAAGGCAACGAGGAGGCAGACAGACTGGCAAAAGAAGGTGCAAGGCTACCACAAACAGATACCAGTACGACGTACGAAGAGTCAAAACGGCTTATCAAAGCCAGGTACATTACCAAATGGGAAACCGAACATACTGGTTACACCAAAAACGATGCCTATTACCAGTTGAACCGAAGAGAGCAGGTCGTTGTCTTCAGACTTCGCACTGGCCACAATAGACTGAGGTACCACCTATTCAACAAATTGAAGATAGGGTGTACCGACGAATGCCCGTGCGGTACTGGTAAAATGACCACTGAACATCTGCTGCAGAACTGCCCGACATACGGGGATCAGAGAGAGCAGATGTGGCCATTGCCAGTGGAACTGCAAGACAAGCTCTATGGTAGTGGCGAGAGTCTCAGGATGACCGCCGCTTTTTTCGAAAAAATAATGGTTACTGTCTGACTGTGTACGCAGAAGAAGAGGAAGAAGAAACACACATGCATCAACTGGCCAATACGACCAATACATATAGATCCATGCATGTATTTATAGACTGGCTAAAGCTTCCACTGTTCATAAATACACGCATGCATTCATATACTAGCCGATACGTCTACTGCACACAAAGCATGCACGCATCCATACACTTGTCAATACGTCTTGATCTATCCTGGGGTTGAAATCATCGTAACTTTGCCAGTATCATCCAAGGCAAACCATTAATTAAACAAACTAAAAAATACACAGGAGAAGTATATTATTATTTTATTAGCAAATAGTTCAATTCCTGGGAAACGGCACACATCTCTAAGTTTCATCACAATAATATACTAAAGACACATTCAACTAGAAAACAATTTGTGAAAATCCGGAATATAGACCAAAACAGCCATCTAAATAATCAGCACAATATTCTGAAGAGAAATTTGAAATGATACGTCATAACATATATTAGACACAGGCATTAGTATTGAATAATTGCAAAGGAATTTAACACGAAATAAAACGACTAACTGACATCTTAACCGATATTCATCATCATCAAGTCATAGTCATATGAATGGTCAACAAGAGCATGGATGTTGTCCTTTAATCTCTGCCTATCCTATGCAACCGTCTTTAACTCAGCATACGTCTTGATAGACATTTCTCCGGAAGCCTTAGACAAAAAGGTATTTCTTGGACCCCCCCGACATTTCCCCTTTATCCTCTCCGTGTCTGTATATTGTCCTTTAAGACCTTTTTTGACTGGCTCCTCTCTCTGCAGATTATCTCCCAACCAGCCATGTCGATTTATGTTTATCTTATGTATCAACTTTCTCTCTTCTCCCATCTCATCCAATACCTTTTCATTTGATTTCATCACGGTGCAGCTCACTCTTTTCATCTTTCGGTAACACATCTCAAGAGCCTCCAAGAATGTTTACTCTATTTATGTATAGTCTATTATGTAGAGCCAAATATTATCACAGTTAAAACATATGTTTTAAAAGATTATATTCTTTAGATACATACTAATGCTATTGTAGTAAGGATTCTTTCTTTCTCTCTAAACACATTCTTTGCCATTGGAATTATAAATAGTATTTGTCGATAGCATTGTACATCTTCTATTATGGTTCGACCAAGATATGGGAATTTGAATAAATGCTCGACTTCTTTCCCTTTTATTTTTACTCGTACATTGGTTGGTTCTTTGGTTATGATCATCGTCTTGGTCTTCTCTATGTTCACTTTCATGTCAAAGATATCTGCAGTGTTGCTAATTTCATTGAACATTTTATTGTAGATCCTCCTCCGTCTCTGCTATAATGTCTTGGTCATCTGCGTATTTTATTGCCTCCAGTATTTTGCCGTTAACCTTTACCACCATATTGCATGTCTTCATTGCTTCAGCCATCATCACCTCTGAGTACGCATTGAACAGGTCAGGTAAAAGTTAACATATCCATTTTACTCAATTTCTTATAGGTACCATGTCCGTGGGCCCATCTCTTAATGAAATGATGGACTTTTGGTTTATGTATATGTTCTGCATCCCCCGAAGGATTGGTTTTTCAAATTCGGCATGTTTGAGCATCTCAAAATTCTTCATCCAGGACACTCAACAAACGCTTTCTCATAAACTATGTTACATATGTACGGGCGTCTTCCCCGATCGATCATTTTCTGCGCAAATAACCTTAATGTGCCAATTGTCTCTCTGTTGCCTGATCCTCTCTGTTGCCTGATCCTCTTCTGAACCCAAATGAATTATCTTTAAACAGCCCATCTACGTGGCTTATTGCCAAGAGGATTTTGAAAGCATCTGATATCAAGCGTTGTGTTCTGAAATTCTGGCATTCAGTCGCACTTAATTTCTTTGGGAGTGGGATTATTACTGGTGTAGTGTAATCCACCGGCCAATTTCTTGTGAGACAGATATCCTGTACCAGCCGGAAAAGTCGACTATGAATAGAAGCTCTGTTCGTATGTCATCTATAGTTACTTGCAAAGTGTCCAAACAAATTATGTTAGACATATATGTGTGTCATCTTCTGCTACTTCTTTCTCACTTGATGTATTTGAGATGTGAGCTGTATGGTTATCTTCTTCTTCTTCATATATTTATGCACCTATTCTCTCCATCCCTCTTTCTTTTGATTTAGGATTGCACTGATGTTATCCAGTTTATCTTGGATGGCAGCTGCTGAACTCCATTTTTAAACCGCTATTACATGTGTACAAATAATAACGGTGCCAATTCACGGACAACAGCACTGATTTACTCGAAAGATGGAACAATATTGCAGAAAAATGCGCATTACATCTAAGTAAGCCCCATCGTAACTCATAATAAATGTGATAAAAGACGGAACCTACATTAGATGAGGTTAAACAAGAAGTCCGAAAAAACAAAAGCTTGAGAAATGAGAAGTCAAACAGGAAGGGATGACACACAGGTAGGAGAAAAGAATACCCGCATTCACTGTGTAAGAAGATCTAGCACATCACAATGTGTTCTAGAACATGAAAACCATATGTGTATATACCACAGCTGCATGTCGATGGCAAGTGCTTGCGAATTCTTTAGAATCTGTACTGGGGACAGACTGCAATTAATACTGGTAGATAACACATTAGACGACTTCAGGCACATACAACAGGGAATGAGGCAGGGCTATGTTTTGTACCCTGATGTATTATCTCTGTAAAAGCGAATTGTTCTTGCGATCTAAGGAAACAATGCCTGGAATACCAAATGGTAGAAAGAACGAAACACATATTTGGCTACGCTGATGACACTGTGTTCGTAGCGCAGAAAAGACATATTTACAAGAAATGGACAACATGGTAGTTATTTAAACAACAAATAATAGGCTCCATAGTAATCAGATGTAATGGTGAATAATAAGCTGCACTAATCTCCAAACTGATTTATTTCGATGATCAAAGAATAACTAAAACAATTACACTCATTGCAATACGTATTCCAGTCGTATGAAATATGAGCTAATGAAATGCAAAACAGATTGTCCAAGATAGAATCAGTACTCAAAGGGTGAGAGGGGAAGCATGTGCAACATAACCATATCCCTGGATTTATGGACACGAGTTATTGTATGCAACGTCACACCAGAATGATCACGCAGAAGTCAGTAATGGATAATTTGCAGACAATTGGATCATTGGATGAACGGAAGTGTGGTTTTAGTAAAGAACGTTTAAACATCAAAGTACTGCACAGAAAAATGTTTATGACAAAAAAACAGGGCAAGGCAGTCATTCTTTTCGGACATGGCTTGGGAAAAGTTGGGATATAAATACACGGTCGCAACGGGCATAATTGTTGATGGATGAAATGAGCAAAGAAAGAAAATATTGGATATGTTGGAGGCATTGCATGGACAGCGATACACATGAATATAGAAAAAGGATGTCCATGATCGTCAACGCTAACCGACAGGCAGCTGAGTATTCCAGTCTTCAAGAATGGCGATCTAAATAAACGCACTATTTACCGAACCATAGCTTTATAAAAGCACACTAGAGCAATTCTTCGACGAATTATTAAAATGTGGTTAGAAAACAAACTCAACTATATAGTACACAGGCATACGTTAGATATGACAGTGGCACGGGCGATCCGAACTTACAAGTAACACGAGAAACATTATTGAAAAGTTCATAAAGTGCAATGAAGATCTATGCACTTGCTTAGTAGATTACACCAACGCTTTTGACTGTGCTACACGAAAAGCTATTAAGCTGCATGCAGTACACAGTGTATTGTATAGTAACTGACAGTAGTATACTATGCTCTGCATGACGTATATTGCGGCGCTATTTGCTTAAATAAAAGTAAATCGATAATCCTGACCCCAAAGCGGCGCTAGTGATCTCCATGACCTTGACCTTAACCACCGCCCGCGTCTTCCCCATATACGTTATTTTTAACTTCCTTCAGCGTAGTTATAGTTTTCTAATTAATAGGGGTAACTTCGCTGAAGTTATTAATTATATATTTTACAAATTGTGTGTGTATTGTTGGTTATTTTAGGTGTGTAGCCTGACTCAGTTTAATGTTTCATTGTCAAATATATGTGTGACGCAATATGTTTCATTCAAACAAGATTGGTTGATTTCTTTTATACCTCAGTCAAAGGCGTTTTTGTAATGGTGGATACGACAAAACACAGACATCAACAAAAACAACATAATATTTTCTTTATTGAATAAATATGTTTATTAATAAAAACATCAAAATTATATCCAAATGACTTGTTGTTCGTATAAAGTAACGGGGATAAGGACAGCCCTGTCTTACCGATCTAGTTATTTGTATTGTGTCTGTAAGTGTGTGATTTATTATGAGTCTATTCTCTGGTTTGCTATATATCACTTTGACACTCTTTGTAAAATATTATCTCATGTTCTGTTTGTTTAGTGTTCATCTGCAGATATTCGTGTCAGACTCTGTCAGATGCTTTTGTCGTGATCTACAGATAATATTGCTGACTGTGTGTCTTATTCATGTGTGTATTGGATAGTGTCCGTTAACAAATGTGCATGTTTACTATTCTTCGGTTCTGTACACTACATTGCTGGTCTTCATGGACTTGGTGTTTGATAAAGGGTTTTACTTTGAATGTTAACGCTTTTGTTAGTATTTTATAGTCTGTATTTAGTAAGGGGATATGCCATTAATGTAATTATTTACTTAAGCTGGTTTAAGTATTAATGTTATGTAGGATTGATTGAAACTGTCTTGTAATTCCCCTTTCTCGGACGCCTCTTAAGAGGCGTAAGACGCTGAGTAGGAGTGGACTCAATATGTGGAAAAACGTGGAGTAGAATTCAGAGGTCAGGCCATAATGGCCCGGACTCTTGCCTTTTTTGGAGAGAATTAAAAGCGTTGGTAAGATTCTATAATGTTAACTGTTCACTAAGGGTCCGACTGTCTTGCTTGTTCAAGCATTTGGTGAAGATCTCACGACTTTCATATAATTTTGTTGGTCAGCTTTCGGCCGTATATAGGTCCACAAATGATTTGTGAAAACCTTGACCTATTTTGTCAGTTTCTGTTTAAATTAAACCGTCTTTGTCTTTGATTGCGGTTATCTGTCTCAGGTCAGGTAAGGTTATCCTGTAACAGTCGATGTCGTCAAGGCACACATGAAAACATATTCACAACGCCACGCCACCCTTCTCTGTCAGATATTGCTGCCTGTGACCCTTCTGGTGGAATATTGGTCCATTCTTGCATGTTGTACCCCCATCTCTTTTTTTGACGACCTCTTCGTCGTCTGACATGCAACTTTCCATCGAGGATTGTATTTGCAAGACCATTTGATCTCGATTTTTGACCGTACCAAGAGAGTTTCCTTCTTTTGACAGCTGCCAAAAGGTCTTCAGAAGGCCAAATTGCTGTTGTACTTCTATCTCGTATTTGCTCATTTGTAACTCGATCTTTGTTTGTGCCGTTTAAAAAGGCTTTGGAAACATCTCATCTCCAAGGCACGTATCCTTCGTTGAAGGTCAGCTGTAATTGTACATGTATCATAAACATATAGGATCATTGACAGGACCAGTGTACGCATTAATCTGCTTTTCGTGCATAGTGCTAACCGTTTATATTGCCATATTTTGTTAAGCCGTGCAAGCGCCGCTATTGTCTGTGATATTCTGGCCAACATCTCCCATTTTGAGCCTTCATCACGGACAATCAACTCAAGATATTTAAAACGGCCAACCACTTCGATTTCCTGACCGTTAGCTTGTATCCTGCTATTAAAACCATTGTCGCTGTTTTTCGTTATTTTTGTCTTTCTGAGTATCTCCATACCATAGTCAAGAGCTGTTTCAGCGAATCATCTTACACATTCCTGGATATCTGCTTATGAACCCGGCAACCCGTCGATATCATCTGCGAAATGAAGGTTGGCAATCGTTCGGCCCCAAATCTTGACAGTACCATCGTGACCTCCAAGTGCCTCACTCATAATTCCTTCAAGGGATATATTGAAAAGAGTTGCAAAAGGTGTACACCCCTGTCTCACAACAACTGATTTGCGAAACCAGTTCCATCGCCTCCCATTCACAAGAGCTGAGCTGAACGCCTTGTCATACAGGTCTTCAAGGACCGTTTTAATATGTCCATTGATTTTATATATCGGTATGGTTGCACATAGCGCTTTACGCCATACCCTATAAAACGCCTGATTAAAATCAACAAACACATGATACAGTGTTTGTTGCTGGTCTAAATATTTATCGCTTAGCAGCCTTAAATTAAATATATCTTATGTAGTGATTCTTCGCTATCTGAACCTGGCTTGCTTCTCGGCAATGATGTTTTCTGCCTAGGGTTTCAATCGGTCACGGATTAATCTAAGTATGACCCTGCTAGTGTGGCTAATGATGCTTATTTTTCTATTATTTTGACAAAGCTTTAAATTGCCAGACTTATTTAACGGTATAACCATTGATTTCGTCCATATATTCAGCCTGTTTTCTGTCATTCATATTTTGCGGCAGATGTATGTCAACCATTCCACCGCTATCTCTCCACCTGCCTGTAAGAGCTCTGCTGGTATATTGGCTACACCGACTGCCTCCCCTCTTCTCAATGTCCGTACCGATGCAGTTACCTGTTCCTTCGTTATCAGTTGGTTATCCTCTATATTTGTTGATATTTGGGGGATTGTTTTCTCAGGTTCATTATATGTCTACTGCGTTGTATATTTTTTTCCATTGATATATATATAATCTGGTGGATATATCTTGTGTTGCTTGGTTTAATTTGAACCTTATGTGTGCTCTTTGTAACCTATGGTTTTCCAATGTATCTAGTTATTATTGTAGTAAATTAATTTGTGGGGCATTTTTATCCGAAAGTTCTGTTAGCCTGATTTCGTTTTCTGTGATACGTTTGTTTTTGTCCGTGTTTGTTTGTGTATTTTTGTGGATATTATTTGTATTTTAATTGTTCCTTTTAGTAAATCCTAATATTACCCTAGATTTTCGGTTGGGGTCGTCTTTGTTGCGGTATATTACATATATATGCACAGCTGGTAACGGTATCACACTAAGTAAACAAGACATAGTTACAATACGCTGACCTTTATCACGGTATTAGAAGATAACTTGCTAAAAGCACTAACAAAAAAGACAAATTCGAAATAGTTGCGTGGAAATGCTTTTATTTTCGTATTCTATTACTTTATGCAAATAGTAGAGTAGACAATAAGCAGATTACTAAAAAAAGAAGAAAAAAAAGAGAAAGATACTCAGTAGATTTATAAAATAGTCCGACGAATCCCCCGCTTAAAAAAAATATGAATGTAGTTGTCGATGATATTTTTGAAGTAAAGATGTTGAAGAAGAAAATTAATTGGGATCTCCTTTACAAATATGTTTTTTTCGTTTTACCAGTACAACAAACTGCAGATGTTTCGTTTCTACTTTGAATGCCTAGGTAAATTTTTAGAAAGAGCCGATTTTCAGTTGTGCGAGACAGATACAGTCCCGGTTTGTTTAAATTTAAATACGCGGAGGGCTGGGATGATCTAACTCTGCAGTAAAACCTACCACTGTTTCGGGGCTTAAGATAAAACAACCACTAAAAGTCTGAATGAAAAAAAAATCATAATAAATTAAAGACATTTTTTGGGACGTCCTAAATACGCGACAAGTCCGAGGTGGAAAAAATGTCGGGTTCAAAGTCCACACCTCTAATGTACACCAGATACACCTATATACACGAAACCTGTATACCAGGAACACCTATACACAACACAGGTACTCGCTATCCTATGTCTATATAATAAGAAAGGTACACGAGGACGATGTCACGACGATCCGACTCTATATCTGAATATCTCTGGTGCTACTGCTGATATATATATATATATATATATATATATATATATATATATATATATATATATATATATATATATACACACTACACTTTTTTACCTACTCCCCGGTACATGATATTTGCTGTACAGCTGAAATGGACTAGTTATGTTGTCCGTATGTCGACTCGTCTTCTACCTACGACACTGCTTTATGTTGAACTGCAAAATGGTAAAAGCGCGAGTGGTGGGGATAAAATACAAGTACACATTAATTAAAATAACTGTATTAATCCTGATGACGGGGAAAGAACCCCGCCAATCGTTCAGACTACCGCAGAACTGTTGCAGCATATACTACAGACACCAGATAAGTGGGAAGTAGCGCACACACATAGAGATAACCAAGGTAGAATACAAATAATACAAATAAAAAGCAAAGACAACCTAGAAGATACACACACACTAGTAAACATACATGCCCCTCCAACAAAAATCAGAATGAAATACATTTTACGAAAACCTCCAAACAGCATTAGGCTAACAATACAAACGACACAAAATGATAATAGGGGGATATTTCAACTGTAATCTAAACCCACTAGATGCATCACATGGGACAACAACAAGAGAAGCAAGTGATACTTTACAACACATCCTAGACAAGCATGCCCTCAGAGACACTTACAGACACAAATACCCCGAGGGCAAGGAGACAACATTTACAGACACAACACGTGCTCGTGGTACATCAGCCAGGTTAGACAGAATTTACATTCACGAAAGTTACAAGATATAGAAAATTAAACCTCCAAATACTACACCGTTCACATACCACAAAGCAGTACAAGTAGTTGTCAATGAAACACACAAAAACAAAAAACACACTGAATGTCTACTCTGGAAATCTAAAAAATCGTTATTTTGAAACGACAACTCTTTTATACACATAACTATTTTAATAACAGATAATACAAAAACGAACCCAAATGAAAATCTAGGGGAATATTGGGATTTACTAAAAGGAACAATTAAAGTTGCAACACAAATAATATCCAAAATAATGCACAAACAAACAAGGAAAACCAAACGTATCATAGAAAACGCAATCAGGCTAACAAAACTTTCCGATAAAAATGCCCCACAAATTCATTTACTACAAGAAGAACTAGATAAACTAGGAAAATCATAGGTTACAAGGAGAACACATAAGGTCCAAATTAAACTAAGCAACACAAGAAATTCCAAACAAACAATATCTATCAATCGAACAAAATATACAAAGCAGTAGACATATAATGAAACTGACAGAACAATTCCCGAAACATCAACAAATATAGATGATAACCAAATGATAACGAGGAAGAGGTAACTGCTGCGGTAAGGACATTGAGAAGAGGGAATTCGGGCGGTGTGGACAATATACCAGCAGAGCTCTTACATGCATGTGGAGAGGTAGTGGTGGAAGTCTGACACACATCTGCCGCCAAATATGGGTGACATAAAACTGGCAGGACTTATGGACGAAATCAATGGTTTTACCGTTACATAAGTCTGGAAACCTACAGCTTTTCCAAAATGACAGAACAATATGTATCATCAGCCACCCTAGCAAGGACATGCTTATATTAATCATTGACCAATATAAACCATAGGTTAGGAACATCATTGCCGAGGAGCAAGCCAGGTTCAGACAGGGAAGAAGCACTACAGATGATATATTTCATTTAAGGATGCTAAGCGAGACATATATAGACCAGCAGCAAACACTGTATCATGTGTATGTTGATTTTAAGCAGGCGTTTCATAGGGTATGGCATAAAGCGTATGGGTAATCATGACGATGTATACAATCAACGGAAATATTATAACGGTCCTTGAACACCTGTATGACAAGGCGTCCAGTGTAGTTCTTGTGAATGGGAGGCGATGTAACTGGTTTCGCACATCAGTTGGTGTGAGACAGGGGAGTACGCTCACTACAACTCTTTTCAATATATTCCTTGAGGGAATTATGAGTGAGGCACTTGGAGGTCACGATGATACTGTCAAGAATGGGGCCGAACGATTACCAACCTTCATTTCGCAGATGATATCGACGGGTTTCCGGGTTCATAAACAGATCTCCAGGAATGTGTCAGAAGATTCGCTGAAACAACTTTTGATTATGGTATGAAGATACACGTTGGAAAGCCAAAAGTAATGAAAAACAACGATAAGGGCTTCAACAGCAGGATAAAAGCTAACGGTCACGAACTCGAAGTGGTTGACTGTTTCAAATATATTGGGTCGCTTGTCAGTGATAACGTTCGAAATGGGAGGTTTTGGCCAGAATATCAGAGAAAATAGCGGCGCTTGCACTGCTTAACACATTTTTGGCAAGATAAACGGTTAGCACTGTGAACGAAAATCAGATTAATGCGTACAATGGTCCTGTCAATATTCCTATTTGCTTGTGATACATGGACAGTTACAGCTGACTATCAACGAAGGATGCATACCTTGGAGATGAGCTGTTTCCGAAGCCTTTTAAACGGCACGAAAAAAGATCGAGTTACAAATGAGGAAATACTAGATAGAATGACATCATGATCATGGTTTCTGAAGACCTCTTGGCAACTGTCAAAAGAAGGAAACTCGCTTGGTACAGTAACATATCGAGATCAACTGGTCTTGTAAATACAATCCTCCACGGAAAAAAGGTGCATGGAAGATGACAAAGATTCCGTACCAAAAAGAGATGGGAAGACAACATAAACGAATGAACCAATATCCGACCAGAAGAGTCACGTATTTCGGCATCTGACAGAAACGGGTGGCATTGGCGTTGTGAGGATGTCTTCATGTTTATACCGTTACATAAGTCTGGAAACCTAAAGCTTTGCTACAATAACAGAACAATAAGCATCATCAGGAACCATTGCAAGGTCATGCTTAGATTAATCCTCGACCGATTGAAACCTCAAGCAAAGAACATCATTGACGAGGAGCAAGCAGGGTTCAGACAAATAAGAAGCACTACAGAACATATATTCAATTTAAGGCTGCTAAGCGAGAAATATCTAGACCAGCAGCAAACAATGTATCATGTGTTTGTTGATTTTAAGTAGACGTTTCATAGGGAATTGCATAAAGCGCTATTGGCAACCATGAGGATGTATATAATCAACGGAAATATTATAACGGTCCTTGATCACCTGTATGACAAGGCGTCCAGCGCAGCTCTTGTCAATGGGTAGGGGGGGGGGTGGGCGATATGACTGGTTTCGCACATCAGTTGGAGTGAGAGAGAAGTGTACACTCTCTCGAACTCTTTTCAATATATTTCTTTAGGGAATTAATATTGAGGCACTTGGATGTCACGATGGTTCTGTCAAGATAGGGGGCTGAACGATTACCAACCTTCATTTCGCAGATGATATTGACGGGTTGCCGGGTTCAGAAGCAGATGCCCAGGAATGTGTCTGAAGACTCGCTGAAACAGGTCTTAACTATCGTATGGAGATACACGTTGGAACGACAAAATTAATGAAAAACAACTCCATTGTCTTCAACAGTAGAATAAACGCTAACAGTCAGGAAGTCGAAGTGGTTGACCGTTTTAAATGTCTTTGATCGCTTGTCATTGATGAAGGCTAAAAATGGAAAGTGTTGGCCAGAATAGCACCGACAATAGCGGCACTTGCAAGGCTTAACACAATCTGGCAAGATAAACGGTTAGCACTATGCACGAAAATCAGATTAATGCGTACTATGGTCCGGTCAATATTCATATATGCTTGTGAGACATAGACAGTTACAGCTACCTTCATCGAAGGATACAGACTTTGGAGATGAGATGTAACCGATGCCTTTTAAATGGCACGAAAAAAGATCGAGTTACAAATGAGCAAATACGAGATAGAATATAAATAGCATTAAAGCCTTCTGAAGACCTCTTGGCAACTGTGAAAAGAAGAAAACTCGCTTGGTACGGTCACAAATCGAGATCAACTGGTCTTGCAAATACAATCCTCCACGGAAAGGTTCATGTCAGACGACGAAGAGGTCGTCCCAAAAAGAGATGAGGGTACAGCATAAAAGAATGGACTAATACCCCACCAGAAGAGTCACAGGTAGCGGTATCTGACAGAGAAGGAAGACGTGGCGTTGTTAAGATGTCTTCATGTGTGCTCCGACGACATCACCGGTTACGGGATAACCTGACCTGACCTCAGACAGATAACCGCAATCCAAGACAGAAACGGTTTCATTGTACCAGAAACTGACAAAATAGGTCATCTTTTGTGGACCTATATACGGCTGAAAGCTCACAAACATATTATAGGCCTATCCCCTTACAAAATACAGACTACAAAATACTAACATAAGCGTTAACATTCAAAGTAAAACCATTATGACTAAACTGATCAAATCAATGTATTAATAAGAACAATCAGCGATGAGAAAATATGGAAATACATCGTGTATGGTTTGTGTGCAAAATTTACAAATCATTTGATGCATATTCTACGTTTATCTTGGAAACACGTTTGTTTAAAACATACAATGCAACGTTAACAATTACCACGAATACGAATAATGGACACTTTGACAATCAGTGAAAATAACATACCAGCACTAAGATATGCCAATGATGCGATTGTCAAAATCGCTCTGAGTATGGCACGGATGATCATTTCGATTAGACAAGGTAGCGAAAAAAAAATAAATATGCATGCACATCATCTAGACCATAATAGTGAGCAATGCTAAGACAAACAACAGACCTAAAGTTATTGCAGAGAAGCAAGAAGTAATTTTGTAGGCAATAATAGAGGTATGAAAGTTAAAAACTCATGGGATAAGTAGGGAAGTTGCCAAATGAATTGTCAATTGGTTAACAGGAAGACAGTAGCTGGTGGGCATAAATAAGAAGTATTCTGAGTGGTGTGAAGTGAAACATGGAGTGCCAGACGCTCTTTTTTGGGACCAATTGTGTTCTTGATATAAATACATGATTTGGACATTGATATGGGATCCATGGTTGCAAAATGTGATGATGACACAAAACTATTCAATAGTGTCTCATCTAAAGCAGAAGTGAATATATTGAGGTCAGATTAAGATGAACGTCGAGAATGGTCTGTAAGCTGGCACATGGAGTTTAATGTAGAAAGATGTACAGTCCTTCATATGGGTAGATCCAAAATGGAACATAATTGCAGAATGGGAGGGAACGATATTAGAAAGATAGATAGGGAAATGGACCAAGGGGCTATAATATATCATATCTCGAAGAGTGAGCAAGTTCAGGTAGCAGTGAAAAAAGGAAAATACAATGTTAGGTATGCTAAACAAAATTATTAAATATAGAAGCCAGAAAGTGACAGTCAAATGTGTAAATCATTAGTTATACTTAGATCGGAGTACTGTGTACAGGTGTGGAGTCCTTATCATAGAGAGGATATAAACATGCTGAAATGAATACAAAAAAGAGCGACAAAGCTGATATTGAGATTACACAATTACGGTAATGAGGAACGACTCAGAAACACCGTCCTACAGCGTCTAGAACAGAGAATAATTCGTGGTGACAATACAGGTTTATAAGATGATCCGATGAATGGATAAATTAGACTATAACAAGTTTTTAAAAATAGTGCCACCCACAAGAACAAGAGGGCATAGCTACACATTAACTAATGAAATGTTCAGATTAAATATTAGGAAATAATTGTTTAGTAAGAGAGTGGTGACTGCTTGGAATTCATTGTCTGGGGAGGTAGTGGAGGCAGGGACAGTTAATGCATTGACGAATAAATTGGATACGCATAGCTTTTTTAGCAAGGTGATATAAATTAAACTGGTTGTATAAACTCTGCATATTCTTCTAAACCAGTATAAATACGTTAAGTTAAGGTGAGGTGACCAATAATAAGTATAACGAAATATGGCCATGGCTATGCAATTGTTAACTTAAAAGGAACGCTTGTGATAGAATTGATAAACATACAGTTTCTGAAGACCTACATCTTTCTAGAACAATATTCGGAAGTGAGATATGGGCAACTACGGTTACACTGAGGAAGAAATGTTGATTCCTCCAGCCAAAGTGTAACAGTAACATGATCGACATGTCATTTCTTAGCAAGAAATATTAAACATATATTCTAAGGGAGCTGGATGTAGAACTAAAACTGGCTATTAAACGATCACTAGACAATTATTTCAACACTTGCGACTGTGGAATATAGAACGAGTTCGTTCCATTCACATATATGGGTCACATTCAACACGACAGCGAGAACTACAAGAATGGATACTGGAGGTTGTGGTACCTGGTACGATATCTAGAAGCAGACCGATGAGAATATTGGCACACGTCATCAATCAAGCTTTGAGGATGACTGTAACAGAGGCGGGAGAGCTGCCCAGATATGTGGATTCTTACAGTGTGGATGTTATATTAGCAACGTTCAGTAACACATGCTACATGACGATGATATTACCACATATCTTATTTATTTACTGATTGGCATTTAATAGACGTACGATTCCATTAAAGCAGCTACTGGTAAGTAATCTTACATTTTTATATGAAAGTCTACACCCTATTTACGACAGCTTTCATTAATATAACAATTGTGTAATACATGCATGCACTAACATACTCGCACATTTTGACAGAAATAACCACACACAAATACAACAAATAAACACAACTTACAGCAATATTGATAAATTTGTTGATGACATATTCGAACGCTGTAGAATTACGGAATCCCTGCATTTCAATTGTTAATTTAAACGAATTCACCTCTATAATGAGAGTATCTTGTACCTGTAGCGGATGAAGCCACAACGCTTTCAACACACAGTTGTTACTTGCATATGTCTTTTCGCTAGGATATCTCTGTGAAAACAAAACAAATGCCTGCATCCATCTCAAATCAATTTAAAACTCAAAATACAATGTGCACTATTTATATATTCTTACATAACGTGTGCACGTTTGTTAATATAATGTGTGCTTGAATGCAATGGCATGCGCATACGAGGTGTGCAAATGAAACCGGACCTAACTGCACCAAGGTAACATACGTACGATGCGCATGATAACGTTGTTTCAGGTGTGAACATCACATACCATCCGTCAAGTTTGAAACATGTGTCATTATACTGACTCATAGTTATTTCATCAAACCATTTACCACACGGCGAAAGTGATACATAATATGTCCAGAGTTGATTAGCGAGCGGTGATTCGGTTTCTAACAGCTGAAGGATGTCGACCATTTCACATTCCTCGCATAATGCAGACAGTTTATGGCAAAAACGTGTGTCGAAGACAACAGTGAAGAACTGGACACCGACGTTTAATGAAGGACGTATGCGAATGAAATTTGCTGTGCCGCTAGAAACAGTTTAAATGGTGGTTAGCAGAAATTAAAGTATCAGAAGGTGTTCACAATGGGTACCGATACTTCAATTTCTTGCTAACAACAATTTGAAATGTCCCTAGCGACACAGCGAATTCCTCTGCTAGCGAACTTAAGCTCTGGCGACGGTCCATCCAGAATGCTTCATCATTTTTGGCCATTGCATCTTCTGAGGCAACGATATGCGCCTGACTTAGTCTTGGAAGATCTTTCGTTAACTCACTCCTTCTTTAAAAATCGTTGTCCAGTTCTTCACTGTTGTCTTTTACACACTTCTGATTCCATACACTGCCTGCATGAATGCCAACTTATCTACTGCATTGAGCTGTTAGAAACCGAATCATCGCTCACTGATCAACTCTGTATGGTTTCCGTATCACACATGCCGTGCTTTAAACAGTCTGCTAAAGAAACTATGAGTCCGATGATAATGCTATTTTGCGAACTTGACGGTTGGTATATGCTGTTTACACCTGAAGTGATGTCATCATGAGCTTCATACGTATGTTCACTTGGTGCAGTTTTGTCCAGTTTCATTTGAACACGCCTCGTAAGAAAGACAATCTTTCAGTAAATGTATTTTATTAATACCATTTTTCAAATGTTATTTAGTTTGTTTTCTTTTCACCTGTTTCGTTGAAATACGTAGGGAGCTTAATTAAGTCGTCTGCCCGGCGCCAAGTGCGTTGCGTCGGTCAGTGTGAGCCAGTGTTGCTGCACAATCATTCTGTTATCTCTCCACATGCTCCGCGGACGCCCCCTTGTCTTGTAGCTAGATCTACAAGCGTTGTACAAAACTATAAACTTCAAACCGGAAATGATGTATGTTTTATTGCGCGACATATTCCAACTGTCTGACAAAACATTTATTACACCTGTCCACTAACTTATAAATGACGCCTTAACTAAATTTGAGCCGCCTCCATTACTTTATCATAACCTCCGATCCATCTTCGATATACTTTCCTGTAACCGAGATCATCATGAACAATGATGTGCGCATAGCCGCTATTCATATTTAAATCTAATGTTATTTGATTAAAAGTGTATTGCCTGTTGTCACAGCCACTAAAGTGTCAATGCGACAGTTGCCGAACAAGCTCTTCTCCCAATGTGCCGTTCGTCAATGACGTTCGGCATTCGGTTTTGAGATCGTTCTATTCACGCTTGTACTTTCCTCTGAATCAAACAACTGTCTGCACACTGAACCTTCAATCTTCTGTACGTTTAAAAAGGTCGTATACACTTCTAAGACATAAAACCAAAAAAATATCTCGTTGTTCTTGCATGTTAAAAGTGGTCAGTACGCATGATGCGTAGACTGCCAGGCTTATTGCATGCCGTAATTAAGAGATGTGAAAACGTCAGTGTCTGGTGGGTTAACATGAAGTTGTTTAAGACACGTGCTTTACAGGGGACTGAACAACTTTTCATTAATGATGTATTATATGAAAGGATGTGTGTATGCATGCATCTGCGTTAAGGAATAAGTATTGATAATATCACCAGTAATGTTATGGATGTCGCATATCGTTCAACGACGGTGCAAACTTCTGCTCTATCAGATTAGTCATCTAATCATGATTTAAATCCGTTTGTTTTGAAACTCATTCAAAGTAACCGACAGTTAAACCGCTGATTGCAGGGTTAGCATCTAACAAACATTCAATGGATGATGCATGTATGTCTCCCAAATGCGTATATACAGTTCTTACTGTGGATGCTTTCAAAGACAATTTGCCTTCTATTTCTTTAACCATCATAGCCATAACAATACACGCTTACCATCCATACAAAGCTAAAAATGTGTTTATATGGATGGTGTGGATATATTGTCATAAATATGATATCATCTCATATTGTAGCCCTGATAAATAAAATGACACATACACATCAATGAGCTGAGATAACTGCAACAATCACCGTGTGCACGCTGTTTATGTGTGGCTTATACCAACCGATTTATGCTCAACGACTTGATGACTAATAACAACAATTAAACTCCTTGATTATGTTTCTGCGCCCATATTTATCAAATTTCCATTGAAACACTCTATGTAATACTATAATTTAGCATGGTAATTGTTGAGTGTTTTTCAGCTTGTTATATCCATAATGTAACACCATTTTTGCTATTCCATTCTTCATATTCATAATGCCGTTTACACGATCTATTGTTTACGTTATACATTACTAGAATATTAAACTATTACACATCCTTCTTCTATCCTTGTAGTCCCGTCCATGGACAAGCAATCGTGCCTGTATCACTGCGAGTAATAACGTTGCTAACGGAGTAGTAACTAATTAATGTTACAAATAAAACGCATCAATTGTTGCACCAATCTACAATAACATACCATGTTATATGAATATGGCAGTATTAACAGCCATATCAGTTTAACCTCTATTGAAATTCGCTGCTATTTGATGAATGCAAATAACAAAGCCCCCGCCTAATACAATTGCTATGCGTCGGCACTTAAATATATCACGTAATGTTATTTAAGAATACTATACTTTAATGATGAAATAAAGATACTTTATGTTAATAGAAACGCATGTCAATTCAATCGCATTGCAGTTTCAGCTGATGCATGCATACACTTAAGTTCATATATATAGTCCTATTCACAGTACATTCGTCAGCTCAGATCTGATAATCCAGTAGGACATGGATCGGTTCTCTCCTGCTTGCAAACATTTTAGACTGGTCATACATATTTTTTTTTTAAACTGAAGCTATGCACCAACCAACTCCTGGTACATAATACACACAGCCACAAATCGAAGTGAATGGACCGATCCTGAAAGATGTGTGCACGTTCACGAACATGGGTATTACACTGTCGCAAACCGTCAATCTGGAAGTCGAAGTAGCAATTAGAATAATGAAATCCATTGCATCCTTCATTAGAATACGTTCTACAGTATGTGGGAACAGGGACATTCGCCCGAAAACAAAACTCAAAAGTCTACCTAGCTGATATCCTCCCAACACTGGTATACACATGGGAGAGTTGGACTGTCTAATCGATACAGGGATACATATTAAACCAGTTCCACACAAACAGCTTGAGACGCATATACCACATCCGCTGACATGATCCATGTCCCAGAAACTGAAGTCCTAAAAAGAGCAGACATGCCGAGCATTCATGCATTGCTGCAGGTGGCACAGATGCGATGGGCTGGGCACCTTGTACGCATGCCAGACACAAGAATGGCGAACAGACTTATGTATGGTGAATTTATGCAAGGTTGTTGAAAAGGTGGTAGCCCAAAGAAGCGATTTAAACACAGTCTGAAGGAAACGATGATATACTGTAACAGAGTTGAATACAACTGAGAATGCAATGACGAAAACAGATCGGTCTGGAGAAATGCAGTAAACGTTGGCGTTGCTGAAGGAGAAACTCACATATTGCGGAAATCAAACGCCGTATTCGGAAAGATAGAGCAGCGACATCACCCTCACAGGTAGCAGAAGACACAGTGTGCAAATCCATGCAAAATAACATTCGTTGCTCGCATTGGACTGATATGCCACATGAGGTCGGCAAACACTAAACCAAGACATGCCTGGCAATCCAGAAACTTACAAAAAAGGCAGATTACATACAACGATGATGATGCATTTAGTCGTTATCAAAAACGATGGACTGTTATCATCTAGCCTTATATTTTTAAAGTTTTCATGATGCAGCATTTTATGTCTTCTAATTTAACTATTCGTAGTGGTATCACCGTTACATTGTGTCTCAGCATTCGTGTGCGGGCCACATCCTATGTTAATACACACTAGAGAAAACAAATACAATGATACATTAATCTTTCATGGCAACGAATTTGTGGGAGCTGGATTGTTTTTATTTAGCAGGTGATTCGCATAGTTACAGTCTATTGCCACGACCTGTTCTTGAGAATAGCATACGTTCTCAACTTTTAGTATTTACAATACCGTGATATTTTCATTTACTGTAATTTATTCATTTTTTAAGAATGCTATATGTGACAGTGCCCACGTGGTGATAGCAGAGGTATGTGTGTATGCCTAGACAAGAATAGCACCACTGCCTCCCAGAAAGATTGTAGTAAAATGCGACTAACTGTATAACATAGCTTAACACCGACCATGGTGTGGTGGTTTGTTTAGACTAGAGCATAGATGGCGCCTAACAGTCTGCAAGTCTACATTGCTCTAGTGTTTGGGTCTATTAAGAAGGACTCGTACATCGGTTAACCACTCTCTGGAAGCGATTGTTTCAACCAACGCAGCGGAGCATTTAGCTGCTTCAGCCTAGTCCGCTGAGCAGGAAACCCTTCTCCCGGTTACACCCAGCTTAGTCCAGGGCTGGGGCTTGCACTTGAGCATCTGTCCCTGTAGACGTACAGGTCGACTAAGAAGAAGAATGTGGCTGTGTATGTGTGCATGTATGTATGTATGTGTGTGTGTGCGCGCGCGTGTGTGTGTGTGTGTGTGTGTGTGTGTATATATACATCCATACATACATACATCTGCTAATCTTTTTGGAACGTCTCTTACGATGTTGTAGATACTCTCGAAAATAGCAGCCCTATATAGCAACATCTGGAAAAAAAACACATTATTATAATACGTTGGAATGATTAATGATGCAATATTGCGATCCACATTACTTTGTCAAAATAAACTTATTGTTCAACTATTCTCACAGTAATTGTCTAACTACATGTGATCTCTGTTAAGTTATCGTATCTTCAATGGATGCTTGAATTATAACACATTTATCTTAGAGATCCATTTTTTATTGCACGGGTTAAAACAAATATTTCTTGATTGGAATAAACAATGCTCTTTAGTCCAAATTTCGTTATCTATATTTTTCTACAAACCACCTTAACGAGCCATTCTGAACCATGCTGGATGTTTCATGTAGCTTATGTACCCATTAATAGTCTTAGTAGGTTCTTCAAATACTACATTTGCTTTTGTAGCCATTGTATCTCTTATGTGCTTGTCATAGGCTAGCTGAAGTACTTTGAATCATGGTTTCAAACAGGCAATATATACCTCCTACAAAGCTGCCGAAGGCTATCTGTAGTATGCTTTTAAGCTTGCAATGTTTACTTTCTGTGGCATACTAAGCCTGATGGAGGGTAGATTACGTATTGTGTAGGAATTGTATAGCTTTTAAAAAAAAAAATGTGTGGACAAGTAGGGTGGCCAAATGCTTGTTTACATCGATTTTCTGTCTCCAATGATTCTTTCAGGTAAATATCGCCCATACGGGATCTCCGAGCTTTTCGTCAATATCTTATACGGTGGACGCTGATCTCACATTCTTTAAGATCGGAGTACACTTGTAATTTATTTGATTTGAACCCCTAAGGAAACCTTTTCAGTTCACGAGAGCCAACTGATTTCTCCTCCCAAGTATAACCACCCCCCTGACAACAATCGAACAAGAAAATAACCACACCGTTCTAATAGATGTTATTCCGTACGGCGCTGTTTAATTTTGTTCTGTAAATTAGCATTGCTTTTTTTTATTTTAATGATTCAAATATACTGGCATGGGGGCATTCGGTGGTTTCGAGATAAGGTGCCTGCTTAGAGTGCCGGAAGTCGCGAGTTCAATATGCGACAGCGAACAGGTTTGTATCACGTGCATCTACTAGTAAGCATTTCCCTGGTCTCTGGATAGTGAGGTTGGACTCCAGTGTTCAATCTTGAGCACGACAAACATCTCTTTGTAGTTAGAAATCGAAAAGGGTAGCCCTGTGCCCATATAATATTATAGTTAACAATGTAGCTACATCATGTGTGCCTTTCTCCATGCGTAGTAAGGCAAAGAAAGTTTAAATATATCAACTACGGTTAGCATTTGGTTAGTACCTGTCAACATACATAAACGTGTGTGTTTGAATAACAGGAGCTAACGTATTTCAAGTATTCATTGGCATTTCTAATCACATAGTTGCATTAGCTGTTCACAGTGGGAAACACACAATTGTAATTCTCTAAATGAAATCTTCTTCTTCTTCTTCTTCTTCTTCTTCTTCTTCTTCTTACGCTGTCAGACGTCGACCTTTATTTGAAATGACTGCTTGATCGTCAGCAATAATAAGTTTATTTAAGAGTACACCAATTTTGCTACCTTCTTTTGATTTGACTGTTTCACAAATGTAGTCTACACATGTAATGGACAACAAAGAGGATAGCATGAATTCTTCCTATACTCTTGATGTTATTTTGATTTTTGCTCAGAGCCTGGTTAGTGTTCAGAACACCTGCTATCAATGTGCAGACTTGTGCGCACGGTAATTAGATGATCCATTACGCTAAAGTGTGCTTATATATTTCATAGATGGCGTCTGTCTACCTTGTTAAAAGCGTTTTCTTGATTTGCAAACACACCATACAGTTCCTGATGGTATTCAATGGTCTTCTCCATCAATTGCCATCAATTGTATTTATATATAGCTTCTATTTTTGTTTCTAAATCCCATCTGAGTATCCTTGAGCTGAGGTTCAATAATGTCGAGCAATATTTTTTACAATATTTTACACACATTTTTCTAGGAGCGATATTCTTCTGTATGTTATGTAGTCAATTATGCTACTTGTATTTGTCCATATTGAAATTATAATTGCATTTCTCAATAGGTTGGCATTTAATATGTGGGCCATACTAGGTTATACTATCTATGTAGCCACAATTTCCCTACCTCATTGGCAGCTGTAATTTATTTTATAATGAATTTCGTCAGGCCCTACAATATTGTTGGATGGAACAGCATGTAAAGAATATCTGATTCATGAAAGTGTGATGTTTGGCTCTAGGTCCATGCATACCTTAACGTCGGTATCGTGTTTGTCATTGATCATTATTGTTGGTAAGATGAGAAGTTCTTTGAAGTATTGCTGAGATCTGCTCAGATCTGGTTGAGGGTAATTTTGTAGGATTCGATTGTCGTCGTTAAAACAATTTCTTTCGGATTGTAACAATCATTTCTACCTCTCATACTTTTTATTTTTCTGTATACATTTCCTGTTGTATTTGTGCAATCCGAATTTAGAAGTTCCCAATATTCTTTCCAAGATTTAAATTTAGCCGCATGAACACACATCTTCAGCTAGACCATCACCTCCCGGAAAGTCAGTGTGGATTCAAAGTTCGTCGAGGAACTGGCCATGCCATTTGCAGCGTGTCAGGTGCAAACGAAATGTAGAGAACATAACCGCCTTCTCTATATCACGTTTATTGACCTCACACATGTAGTTGATACGGTCAGTAGAGGTGGGCTATGGCAGATTATGTCTACATTCGACTGTCCTAGCAAATTTGTAACTGTGGTAAAAGAACTCTACGAGGGCGATACATTTCCGTCATTCTAGATCAACAACGGTGTGATACAAGGATGTATACTTGCTCAGACATTGTTCAGTATGACGTGTTGAGCTATGTTGACGGACGCCTTCAAAAACATTATGTTAGGCATACGAATAAAGTGCCGAATAAATGATGGTACATTCAATCTACGCAGACTGAAGGCGAAGACCAATGTGATTCAAGACAAAATATGCGAACCCTTATTTGTGGATGACTGTGCTATGAACAGAAGTTCAGAACGGAAAATGCCGGAATGTATAGACCAGTTCTCTGCTGCGTGGGACAACTTTGGCTTAACAATTAACTTAAAGAAACGTGATGCCGTGTATCAACCGGCACCAGGCACATCGTATAAACAGCCAGTAGTTTCAGTTAACGGACAGAAATGGCAAGCGATTGGAAAATGTGTCTACCTCGGATTCACGCATTCGAGATCAGTGACTATTGCTGATAAACTTTATGATAGAATACCAGAGGCCAGAACAGCTGTTGGCCGAATGAGCGCAACAGTATAACAACGTCGATGAATCAGCATAATGTCTAAGCTGAAGGTCTACCTTACCGACATAGTCCCACCCTGCTCAATGCGTGTTAAAGCTGGACTGTCGACGCTGGTGACGTCAGAAGGCTACATTATTTTCACATGAACTGTCTAAGACGCTTAATGCATATACGATGGCAGGACCATATCACATATACTGAAATACTGTCCATAACCAACATGCAACGTATTCACGCACTTCTGCAAACATCCCAAATGGGATGGGCTGGCCGCGTTGCATGAATGTCAAACAAAACGGTTTCAAAGAGGCTCCTGTTTAGCGAACTGAATGAAGGAGAATGAACACAAGGACGTCCTAACAAAAGTTTCAATGAGTTCCTGAAAGAGTCCCTTGCAAATGCCGCAGACCATCGTAGACGAAGAAGGCATACTTTATTTTGCTAGCGGTAGTTTTAGTAAAGATTAAATGGGCTTCTTTTTATCCTCACTCTCTCTACTAGAGCCGCCCGACCCCAGTGGCAAGTCAAGGACAAGACGACTAGCGGTCAATTACGAGATGCAGAGGACTCCGTAATAAGCATCCGTGAAAAAAAAACGGCAGAGTGCGGAGACGAACCCACACCACTTGATCACGAGCCCAACGGCTTAAGTTCATTAAGTGCTGTCACATTGACATTAACACCTTGGAGAATCTGACTCACACACGCTCAATATAAAAGAGCACGGTCACATAAGGCAATTAACTAGTAACGTGTTTCCGTATCCAGGCAGCTATAGGTAGACGTACAATCAGCAAGCAAGGAGCAGCGAAAATGCAGCAGCAATGACAACTACAAATTACCTTTGTTAGTCAGGACATAGACTTCCCTGTGCTCAAATTGGCTTGATCGGGCACGTGCGCAAACATATACTCAAGGTTGCGTTGTGGCATGTGATGATGTTGGTGGTCATCATCGATGACGATAGATATACAATTATATAATTATATATATATATATATATATATATATATATATATATATATATATATATATATATATATATATATATATATATATATATATATATATATATATATATATATATATATATATATATTCTCCTCCGCCCGTGGCACTGTAAGGTGCATTGTAAAGAACGTTACTGTTCCATTGTCTACATATGTTTGTCTAGATTCTCGTCGATATTCCTGCTTGGAGTTATTTTTTTTCGTGTGCGTTTTAAAAATTATTATTTCGTTTGTTTGTTTCTCTGATAGGTCCACACAATATATTATTCTCGACATTTTTACCTGAGGTCAGCTCAATATGTTATCTGCAAAACCCCAAAATCTCTATGGAATTATATTCCCACCTGTATTGTACCTAGTATCTCCCGATAACTATAATGTGATTTGTTTATGACATTAGTGCACACAATTAATTGTCATCAAATTTGTGTTATTGCGGTCATTAATGTTTGTTAACGGGCATGTTTCATCTCCATATACCAAGAGATAAATGCCAATACATCGCCATACCTCTACTTCTTCGTATTCTTCTTACGCTGTCAGATGTCAACTTGAATTTGTTCGAAGAAAGCAGCTGTCATCCTGAGGATGTCGACACTGCCAGAGAGCTTGTCTAGTGTTGCCACTGGTGATGGGCACATGTGCTTTCTCTGGTCCTCGTTTTTTCGGGAAATTTTGCAGCAGATGTTCCCTGTACCATAGGTGCATTCGTCAGTGCCATCTATATTCAGTTTATTGACTTTGTTGTGGCGTGTGCGGAGTCTGAAGACCACGACCTGCTCTCTTTTGTTCAACTGATAGTAGGCATCATTTTTTGTGTAGCCAGTATGTTCTGTTTCCTATTTGGCCATGTATCTGACCCTAATAAACCTTTTAGACTCTTCGTAGGTCACACTTGTATATGGTTGTGGTAGTCTTGCAATTTCTTTTGCCAGTCTGTCTGCCTACTCGTTGCCTTGAATGTTACAGTGGGGTTGGAACCACTGTACCACTAATCTTTTTGGTGCGGACTGCTGGAATAGTTGACAGAGTATTGCTCTTAAATTGCTATACATTTTTAACATGTCATATTTTAAAATAGTTTTCAAAATTTCAAATCCTAATAATGATCTGTCATTCTCACGTTAACATAGGCGTGTGCACTAGATGTCTAGTCTATGAAGTTCCCTAAGTCTGTGAAGCTCTCAACTTCATCGAATGTTATTTCTCTCTAACATTAGACCTGTTATGGAATGAAGTTAATGTAACATTGTGTGTCTGATATGCATGGACATGTAGTCCTACTTGCTGACAGCTCTGGTCTACTGTGTCTGTTATATTTTGCAATTGTTGACATTAAGAAGTGAAGGATATGTCCTAAAGGAAGACGATATTATCGAGTTGCTTATAAAAAGGTTTAGTGTATTCAAATTATTCAGCACATTTAATTTGATTTTTTATCCAAGAAACTGGAAAAATTAATACAACATATGATAGATAAGACATGCTAGTCTAATATTTAATGTCAAATGATTCTCTGAGACCCACTTCGTTAACAACTGATAAAACCGGTGAAGGTAGATTCTCTGCTCCTTTCTTCTAGATCAGCAACGTTTTGTATGTTATGTCTGTATACGGTGAACACCACCTCCAGCAACGCCCACGTTTACCATACTGTTCCAGTGCGATCTGTTTGCCGCGATGTTCTGCCAGTTAGCTGTACCTATGTGCCAGCGTCTCAGAGTTTCCTTCATAATGTCGATCAATCGCTTATTTTGGCTGACGTTATTCTTCCCAATATTCTCTAATCTCACCGTCCAAGAGTCTTCGGCACTCCTGCATCTGGCAAGCGCGCAAGGTATCCAGTCCATTTAAGCTGTGTCATCGCAGCGATCCATGCATGCTTGACATATTTGCTCTCTTCAAGACTTCAATGTCGGGGACGTTGTCAAGCAAACGGATCTGGACTATGTATCAGATTGGTTGTGTGAAAATATGTCAGTTCTTTTGCGTGTTTTGCATAGACAGTCCAAATATCATATGAGGACATCAATTCGGTAGACTTTGAGCTTTGTCTTGGTGTTAATACTCCGGCGATCCCATACTGAAGGACACATTCTACTAAAGGTTGCACTGGATTTCATTATTCTTCTTGTACTACATGCAAACATACATACATACATATTCATTCAAGCAAGTTCGATGCCTACTGTCGTAAGTGATCATGTATCTACACAATGTAACTTCCAATATATGCATCGATTCATGATTTAACAAAGGAATAATACCGCATTTCTATTTTTTGTGTGTTGGCCTTCCACCGTGTTGTATAACGTTTCTACACTAAGCCTTCTACTACCCATATGTCCCATCTGTAAAGCTGCATATACTTCTGTTATCAGTGACTACTTTCTGTTATGTGGGTTTCCTTTACGAAATAACGATTCCCAACGCCTAGGATGATATATTGCCTACAACATAATAAGTACATCCCCGAAGTGTTAATTTTGATATGTCATAATGAATTATATGACAACAGCACTGTATACATAAAACAATATGCAATGTGCTGACATTCCCAAACTAGGTGTCTAGTGTGTTACACATAGCAAGTTAATTCCGTCACAAACATTGTCTTTGTCAATCTGCTGTGTTCATGCTGATAGATTGGTCGACCGTGATCAGCTTGTTTTCAATACAGGAGCGTCCCGTCTCAGGCCATGTAGCTAGTAGCAGCGTCCCGTCCAGAGAATTTAGCTAGCAGCAGCGTCCCGTCTTGGAGTATTTAGCTAGCAGCAGCGTTAAGTTTCAGAGCATTTAGCTAGCAGCAGCGTCCAGTATCAGATCATTCAACTAGCAGCAGCGTCCAGTCTCGGATATATTAGCTAGCAGTAGCGTCTCGTCTCGGAACATTAAGCTAGCAGCAGCGTCTCGTCTCAGAGCATTTAGCTAGCAGCAGCGTCCCGTCTCGGAGCATTTAGCTAGAAGCAGCTTCCAGTCTCAGATCATTTAGCCATCAGCAGCGTCTTGTCTCGGAGCATTTAGCTAGCAGCAGCGTCTCGTCTTGGAACATTTAGCCAGCAGCATCGTCCCGTCTTGGATCATTTAGCTAGCAGCAGCGTCCTGTCTCGGATCATTTAGTTAGCAGCAGCGTCTTGTCTCAGAGCAATTAGCTAGCAGCAGCGTCTTGAATTGGATCATTTAGCTAGTAGCAGCGTATCGTCTTTGAACATTTAGCTAGCAGCAGCGTCCCATCTCATATCATTTAGCTAGCACCAGAGGCCCGTTTTGGAGCATTTAGCTAGCTTCCAGACGCGACTATGGGTGCAGGGACAAGGCATCGCCTCGAATCTTCGCTGAATCATGTTGCAAGCACATAATGCGATGTTTGCGTCCCTGAGCCATCACCTTTTGTCAGGAAAAGTTACAAGGAAGTGTAACATGTTTTATTCAGCTCAATAGTTCTAAAAACTAGCATGCGGTACATCATTGCACATGTGACCACGTTTCGGCTGGCGTGAATGCACTGTTAGAGACTGTTGGAGTGTCACCGATGTGTTATGGCATCGTTTATGTGGCGGTGTTCTTAATCAAATCATACTGTGTTTACTGAACTGAGAAATGCAAAAAGATCTTCTAACTGACGGTAAATACACATTTTAGTTAGATGTATATCTACACTATGCATTCGCATACACAGCTATCGATTGCTGGCGTCAAAACTGTGCTCAGGTTTGCAATGTTTAAAATTGTGGAAAGGGGTCACTAGTATTAGCTACAACCACAATGATGATATATATATACATATATATATATATATATATATATATATATATATATATATATATATATATATATATATATATATCTATATATATATATATATATATATATATATATATATATATATATATATATATATATATATATATATATATATAGATAGATATATATATATATATACATACATACACACACACGTGTATACATACATACACACATACATACACATACATATATACACACATATTTAACGCGTTTGAAATAAATACCTGACGACTGATTGGATTGTTGATACGTAACCCCAAATAATACTCAGTTAATGCATCTATAGCTTTGAGTTTCAGCCTGGAACAAGATAACATAACAGGCGAATCATGAAAAAATGCATATTCTATGTTTCGACATAATAAATTAATGGCAGTAAGGAGCATTTATACATGCATGATTGATAAACATAAAACAGGAATATACAAACTTAAACATATGTATATTTAACTACCTGCATGGAAGAAAGGAAAATGTATCATAATTTTGATGATAAGAATGTCACCCATCGAGTAAAATTTAATCGTTTGATTAACTGTTATCATTTCATAATGATAACATGATGGTAATCGTGGTATTGAATACACTGACTATAGATTATGCATTTGGTAAACAAGAAAATAGTGCTTCTATGAAATGTTGTCATGCCATACTATTCCATAAGAGTCCGTCATACCAGCATTGCCACATGCTTCATCAACAGAAAGCTGTGATATGTACTACGATGGTGATAACCGTGATGGTGACACAGATTGCCATGATGAAGGTTTGTTTCTAAATATTGAAATATTGAATCATGTGTGTGCACTTTCATGTGATATCAGGATTGCGCGTCTCGTTACTGATATAGTGTTGAAACTACACGATAAAGGCCGTTTTAATACACGTATACGTGTTCTGGTGAAAGTATATTATATTACCTTATCAAACCCTCGTCACTGGCAGGGTCCTCAAAAATGGAACCGTGTAGATCATGGGCATTTTTTAACACCGTAATGGCCTTGCCCTGGATAATGACGTAGAATGTATGTAGTCATTTATAGATGCGAGACATGATTATTAGCCCAATTTGAAATATAATTACTCCGGTCTAATTCAAATTACAATTTGTCAATTAATTGTCATTAATTTCCAATGAATGCGACACTAATTGTAACCGATGTGTTATTAATATATGTAACACAGCGACAGGCTTGGGGTGTGATATTTATGTTAAACGTAATTATAGTTGTTGATCTATCAGTAACAACATGTTACGCATGGGTAGTCATATATTGTCAAATCCTTTTTTTCTCAATTGTCCGACATTTCTTACTTACTTGTATTCATGAATTATGATATTCAATCAGGAACGGAGCCTGATGTCAGGTAGCTAAAAAGCTGATTATATCTGAGTCTGTCCATCGCCCTTGAGTACAATAGTGTCCAACGGCGTGGTGCCGATGTTCTCTTGATCTCGTTCATGTCGTTCATGGGTGACTTCGCGGGCTGTTGCAGTTGTATTTCCCCAAAAAGACACCCGATCCATCCATCTATCTTCAGCCATGCGGACCACATGTCGACTCACCTGCACTTTTGCATTGACGCAGAGTCGACGACATACGGGAACTCTGATCTCAGATGTCGGTATTTCGCATATTGGCTCTTAAGCAGATGTTTAGTATTTCTAAACTCCATTGCTCTGTCGGTAATTCGGACCAAACGTATGCATGTGCTGGGATTACAATGTTTCTGATGGGACTAACTTATTCTTGACCTCCGTCATCTGCTGGAGAATCAGTATAATCCGGTTGAAGGGGAGCCAATCCGCGGCTCTCATGCGTTACATTTCCTTATCAATTATGTGGTTGTTGTTGTTTGTTGTCCTAGGTAGACGAACACATTCGAGGACATCTTAAAAAGCTACCATAAATAACTTTTAAGAGATAGTTTCGTCATATTGAATTTCTCTTGCTGTCGGAATACGTGTAAACACATGGTATATCGTATTTATTGTATTGCTGCCATTTAAGATTTCGTCAAAGTTGTTTTATTTTTGGAATTACAGTCGAAGGCTTTCTCGTATTCAATAAAAACAAGCTTTATGTTCCATGTAGGGATGTAAACCCCCGGAGTAAAAAGTGGATAACTAGATGTGTAGTTAACTGTTGAAGAGCTAAAAATAAAGCTTGGGAAAAATATATAGAGGCAGATAAATCAAACGAAATATATTTTAAATATATTTGGACAAACGTCAGAAAGTGAATAAAACAGCAAGTATATGCTTTGAAAAAAACAAACTTCCTCAGAAGATCAAGACGGATAGTAAATGTTTCTTTTCTCATTTTAGAATTCAACAAAGAACGAAAGATAAAGTAGGCCCTGTCATAGTTATTACATGGGAAATAATAAGTGCAAATAGGGAGGCAGCTAATCTACTCAATCAGTACTATGGAACAGTCTTCACACACAAAGACTGCTTCAAGTTTCAAGAGCATACGTATCTTTTTTTCAAAGAGACATGGATAGATCGGGATTAAGATCAATGTGTAATAAATAGGAAATGGTTTTTTAAAAAATGTGATTGGTCGAAAGTGGGAAAATGTCCAGGTAAAGATGGTATTCATCCAAATATGCTATGGAAAGTTGCAGGAGTGATCCCCTTTTTCAAAAAGGCCGAACAATCACATCCAGCGAATTATAGGCCGGTTAATTCAACGAGCATAATCTGTGAATTGTTAGAGACACTAATCAAAGAAAACATTGAACTGCTTTTAGACAAAATTAATCAACTTAGAAATAGTCAGCATGAGTTTGCTAGACGGAGATCATGCTAACTAAATGTGTTAGAATTCATGGAGGAGGTTACGAAAATGAAAAATAAAGAGGAGCCAGTGGACGTTATTTATCTAGATTTTGCAAAGCCCTTTGATAGAGTACCTCATGGAAGATTGTTTAGACATTTAAAATCACATGGAATAGGTGGATACATTGCAAAATAGATTGCAAATTGGTGAACGGGAAGAAAGCAGAAGGTGGGCATAAATACTCTGAGTACTCTGAGTGGTGTGAAGTGAAAAGTGGAGTGCCACAGGTCACGGTTTTAGGACCACTTTTGTTCTTGATAAAATACAGGATATAGACATTGATATGGGATCCATGGTTGCAAAATGTTATGATTACACAAAAGTATGCAGTAGTGTGTCATCTAAAGGAAATATATATTGAGGTCTAATTTAGATACAATTCGAAAATAGTCTGTAGGCTGGCAAATGGAGTTTAATGTAGATATATGTGCAGTCACCCACATGAGTAGATCCAATATAGAACATATTTGAAGAATTGGAGCGAACAATATTAGACAGATAGATAAGGAAAGGGACCTAGGGGTAATAATAGATCACACAGGTAAGGTGAGTGAGCAGGTTCAGGTAGCAGTGAAATAAGGCAAACGAAATGTTAGGTATGATAAAAAGAAATTTTAAACATAAGAGCAGGGAAGTGATAGTCAGACTGTATAAAGCATTAGGTAGACTTACATTGGAGTACTGTGTACAGGTGTAGAGCCATTATCATGGAGGGGATATACACTTGATGGAAAGAATACAAACGAGCGACAAAGCGTATAGTGTTATTCCAGAATTACAGTTATGAAGAAAGACTCAGAAAAAACACGGCCTACAGTGTCTAAAAGAGAGAAGTATTCGTAGTGACTTAATACAGGTGTATAAGGTGATAAGACTAATGGATACATTAGACTATAACACGTTTTTATTTAAAAATACACCTACCCACAAGAACATGAGGGTATAGCTACAAATTAACTAAAAAGATGTCCATATTAGATATATTAGGAAATACTTTTTTTTTTGTCCGAGACTGGCGAATGCGTAGAATGCATTGCCAAGGGAGGTAGTTGAGCCAGGGACAGTTAATGCATCTACGAATAAATTGGATGCGCATAGCTTTTAGAGCAAGGTGATGTAAATTAAACTGGTTGTAAACAGACTCTGAAGAGCCTTCTAAGCCAGTATAAAGAATGTACGTTAAGTTAAGTTACGTTAAGTTAAGTTAAGTTGAGCCGAAATGATGTGTACAGTTCGAATGCTCTCTCTCTATCGATGTCTCTTTCTCTATCTTTTTCTCTCCGTCTCTCTCTCACCCGCTCTCTCTCTCTCCACATTAGTGTATTGGTCGTGTGGAGATGGTTAGTGATGGATAACCCGTCTCTGAATACGGCATGCTAATAAGCTTTGTAATGTGTCAAGTTATCTATGGAACTCTTGAACACAACTTGTAAATGTTCGATAGCAGACACATCTTGCGTTATTATTTAATAGTTTCAGTGTCATCCCATTGTGGGGTTTAGAACAGTACAAACAACGAAGAGGTGGCGGCGGACAAAACGCTACATAAATTCTAGAAATTGCATTGGGCAATGAACCGATGGAGGAACACACACGATCCAGAGTGTGCGTGATATATCAGTTGAGTGAGGTGTTGACTTTTGATGCAAAGAGCGTACAACCTTTTTTTGACAGGTACCTTCACCAGACTCACCAAGAAGGCATTGTTCAACGCAAGGCACAGGTGATAGATCTAGAAACAACGGAGAAGAAACACGACCTGATTAGTGTTGGGGAGGTCAGACATTCCATAAAGAGAGCATCGTACAGTACACCTGGGCCTGATGGTAAACGATATAACCTGATGAAGGAATGCGGGGAGGACGAGCTGTCAAAGATTACACATGGTTTTAAATGCTATTATAAGGCAGGTCACGTAACATAAATTTGGCTACACATATATCTTATCAACTGGATAACCCAGTCAAAGATGTCACCGATATGAAAGGTTACTGCGCCGTCATTCTACAGGGTATGTACAGTAAGGTGCTGGAGAGAATCATTGCTAAACAAAGTTGCCAGTGAGTTGGAAGCCACTTGACAATTTCCAGACACACTACGCGCATACAGACCTGGCAGAGACATGGCCACCAATGCAGCTGTCTTGGCATACCACGTATATGAGAACCTCCAGAAACAAACAGAAACGCGCGATAGCAACGACCGACCTGAAAGATGCATACAATAGGGTCAACTAAGGCAAACCAATCTACCTTTTAGTAGACCTCAATATTGACATCCGGATCGTACGTTGGCATGCAACTTTTGAGTCAAAAGTAGACTCGTTTGGTGGCATTCTTATGTCAAGAATCGTCTCTCCAAAGTGCGATTTCGGGACGTTAGAGATCATAACTATAGCGTCGGATTACCTCACGGCTCTCCTCTGTCTTCTGTAATTCTTAATGTATACACTTACACAATAGCACTCATGGGGGTAACGCGGCCTGATCGGATCCTCACAAATGAAGCTGATTGGTATGATCCTCACAGATTGAGCTGATTGTTAGGATCCTCACAGATGGATGAGACTGGTAGGATCCTCACAGATGAAGCTGATTGGTAGGATCCTCACAGATGTGTGAGACTGGTAGGATCCTCACAGATGGAGCTGATTGGTAGGATCCTCACATATGAAGCTGATTGGTAGGATCCTCACAGATGATGCTGATTGTTAGGATCCTAGCAGATGGAGCTGATTGGTATGATCCTCAAAGATGGATTAGACTGGTAGGATCCTCACATATGTAAGTGACTGGTATGATCTTCACATATAGAGGTGGCTGGTAGGATCCTCACAGGTGGATGAGACTGGTAGGATCCTCACAGATTAAGATGGTTGGTAGGGTCCTCACAGATGAAGCTGATTGGTAGGATCCTCACAGATGGACGTGACTGGTAGGATCCTCACAGATTGACGTGACTGGTAGGATCTTCACTGATGAAGCTGATTTGTAGGATCCTCACAGATGGAGCTGATTGGTAGGATCCTCACAGACGGAAGTGACTGGTAGGATCATCACATATAGGGTACTGTGCCTGGTAGGATCATCATATTTATGTTACTGTGACTGGTAGGATCCTCACATTTAGGTGACTGTACCTGGTAGGATCCTCACATTTAGGTGACTGTGCCTGGTAGGATCTTCACCTTTAGGTGACTGTGCCTGGTAGGATCCTCACAGATGGAGCTGATTGGTAGTATCCTCATATATAGGTGACTGTGCCTGGTAGGATATTCACATATGCGAACGATATCCTACTATATAATCAGTGCAAAGACAGGACTGAAATTGTAGCCGGTATTTTGAGCAAGCTGGAAAAAACAGACGATAATGCCGAACTCAATCATCTAAGGCCAATAGTGTCTGGTTCTCTTAACAATAGGTTGGATCTCAGATACACTACCCGGTGCCACATGTATCGGCACAACATGTATATAGAGCATGCCATAAAATGACTTTGGTATCACAGTCGGTAAAAACCTGTCTCTCCATATACATGTTTACAATGTGATTGTAAAAGCAAAGTGGGGTATCAATGCAATCAAAGGCATGCAGACCACAGACGTGCAGCAATTGAATCTCTTCATGTTGATGCAAGCAATAGTTGTGTCTGTACCTGAATTTAGTATTTGGTTAATCCCACTGTCACATACACACGTAAATCAATTAGAGATATTCAAGAACCAGTCCACGAGGAAAGTTCTGGGATGCACAAGAGATACTACCATTGCTGCCATAATGTCCTGCTTGATTTGCCAAGCATCGAGGTGCAACAACAAGTGGCGAAGGTGAAGTCACACGCCAATGTTTGAAACAATGAGTAAGGTGATGGGTGGCAGAGACAGTAAACTCCCTCAGGAGGGTATTTACATTATAAGAGGTGAAGAAAGCCAGTGAATGGGTAGACGTGGGCAACAAGAGCTCCCATACAAATGCGATGATACAACTAAACAGAGCGTGTCACGAGAGGACCAACACTAGGACAGAAGCTGCAATACAGGAGCTGGGCCGGAACAATGGCAAGGAGGTGGTGGATAAATCAACTGCTTACTCCACTATTACATCGGTATGACGATGGTGATTGAGGCATATATATATATATATATATATATATATATATATATATATATATATATATATATATATATATATATATATATATATATCGTTATCTTCTTCTTCATTCATCCTCAGATCAAAGTTGTGTTCCACGGTCATGATATGCTTCTCACATGGGAATCTGTCATTTGTCACACTCCTAATTTTGTGGTAAAGATGACTCTTGCGTCTGTTATGCCCAGTTCTCAATTTGACAATGAAGACGTGCTCTTCTCTAGTTAAGTTGAAGTAGTTGTCTTCTTTACGGAAGTCGGGGTGTTGCTCAGCCCATTTTACCGTGACGTAGGCTTTAATTATGATATTAGCCTCATTATAAGTGATGCTCATGTCTGTTTGAGGGGATGCTCCTCCACTCTTTGCTAGTTTGTCAGTAGCTTCATTGCCTTCAATATTTCAGTGGGATGGCATCCACTGTATGACCAACTATGGGTGTTCTGCTGAAATATGTGTCAGGGAGAACATACATTGCTCGAGCTCTTCATCTTTTTTTTTGTTGTTTTAGTGCTGATATTACTGACGTCAGTCAGGAATACTATGTTTTCTTGGGGGATATCCTTATCTTGGATTACAAGATCAGCTGCGGCTTTCAGTGCCTGTGTTTCTGCAAGGAACCTTTTTGGAATATGTTTCCTTTATCAGTACTATATATATATATATATATATATATATATATATATATATATATATATATATATATATATATATATATATATATATATATATAAACATATATATATAAATACTTATATCTACAATTTCGTAGGTTACACTATCCATAACATCATAACATTAAGCGTCAATATGTAAACACCACACGTGACCGGTAATTTTGATTGTTTAATCAATCACAATATTTCAGCTCCCTGTGTACCGCATGTCTCAACAAATACACGTACACTCTGTCTTTTTGCTCTCAATTGTTGCAGCGTAGTCCATGTTTTCTGTATTTCCGTTATGTTTCACTCGATCTCTATTTTCCATTTCTAACTATTTCATCGTCTGTTGTTCTGGTAACATAAATTGTCTTGGAAACAGATACTGTCTTAAAATCTTCTCAATTGGGTTCCTAAATGGGTGTCCAATCAAACACTAATGTGTACTTCACATGCAATGTTCTACTTAATTTTGCCTCGTTCTTTCCATTACTTCCACATATGTGATATTGTAATACCATGTCAATCCATATAAGCTGATCAGACACCCGTTTGTGAATGTGTGTACCCATTTCTTGTTGTTATGTTGTTTTTCAGGTTTTAGATGCATATAGTTGAAGGGGTTTAGATTGTCGATCCCCACTGTAATAAACGGGTCTCGTGTCATTTGAATTGTTATGTTGCTGTATGTTCTTTCCTAGCAAAATCTCACTAAGAAACAATTTTAGAAGAAGGAGACCTCAAGCTGATAACACCATTGTCTTAGAACAGTCGGATTTTCGAACCGGCACAAGCAGCAGGGAGCACATCTTCAATATCCGAATACTAAATTCGAACACCAATAACACCTATACCATGCGTTTGTTGACTTTACAAAGGCGTTTGATAGAGTTTGGTATTATGCTTTATGGGCATCAATACAAATATGCATAGGGCTTGTCATGAGTCTTAACCCTGATCATAAAGAAGTAGGAAGATACAATTTAAATTTGGCAAAAATGTAGCTCATTCAATGTGCTGGACTTGAAAAGTATGAATTGCCTTTAACGACGGGTTTACCCGGTTTCGTGCATGGCTAACATTACTTATTGACCGGATCTGCTACTCTAACGGTTTATCAGAACAATGGATAAATCAGAGACCAGAACTGTGATAATATTATTTATGTTTCAGGGAAAAACCCCCTAATAAAAATAGACTGAGATGGAGGCAGTGTTTGAGGAATTATGTCCTACGTTTGCGTCTGTAAACAATTGGTTTAAGCAGTTAAAGTCTAATCGTGCCCATGTTTCTGATTTGCCAAGATCAGGAAGACCGTCCTCAGAGTGCAGCGATGAAAATGCTTGAAAGAGTGAAGTAAATCATTGACAGGAAAATGACAATTGCAGAGATATCTAGGCCAGTACAACTGAATAAACGTGCAGATTTTTAGACTGATAATGAGAACAGTGTGTGCTAGCTCGGTCCCACGTCTGCTGACATGGGAACAGAAGCAAAGGGGGGTTAATCGCTGTGTCCAGTTGCTCAAAATGTGTTGGTCGAAAAACATGTTGTTGACCCCAGTGACAGTAGATGACAAGTGGTTCACCATTGTGACCAATAATCCAACATGTTCAGTATGCTATGGAAAACCATGGGCTCACCAACACTTGTCAACCTCAGAGCACAGACCAGAGATTATTGGGACGTCATAAGTGTCATATTGAAAGATTACCTGCCTCATGGCACCATGTGTAATGTGCAATATTATGCAGATCTCCTTACAAAACTAAAACAGACTGATTAGAAAACGAGGGATAAAGTATGCCTTTGCTTCAAGACAACGCGCCCTCCTATAAAGCAAGGATTGTGCTGCAAACAGCCAACGATTTTGAATATTGAAATTCTTTCACACCCACCATATTCTCCATCAGACGTTTTTTTCTTTCCCAAAAATTCAAAAAATACTGAAATGAAATGTTTTGACATTGTTGAAAATGTCATACTGGATTGTGATTACTGGTATAGTTAAAACAAATAGGTCATCATTTTCTGAAGGTCAATTGAAGGTCACGCATATATGCATGAAAATTATACATTCAGGTGGTAGCTCCATTAAGAATGAATACGCACTGCCAATTTCAACTTCCATCTCCTGCTCCTTTGTTGTCAGGTTAAAGACGTATGACAAGCCTCGTGTATAACATCAACATTGTGAAAGTTATCAGCACAGTGGATGAACAGAAATGGATGATTGGTTCCACGCATCCGTTAGCGAAGACAAAGATGTATACTCTCCCCGACACACTTCATCATATTGCTAACAAGAAATATAAGTAAGGACCGTAAGGATAACGGATAAAACAATTACCAACTTAAGTTAACGGATGTCATTGACGGGTTGTCGGACGGAGCAAGAACTTCGAGAATTGATCCGAACACTGGATGTAACAGTACATCGTTACGTCATGGAGATAAAAACAGACAAGACAACGTTGATTATCAACAATAATGACGAAATCAACACAGATAGACAGCGATCTTGAAACAGGAAACCGTTTCAAATATATGGGCTCAGCAAAGAGTGCTAAGGGATCAAAATCAGAGGTCCTCGCCAGATTAGCACAAACAGCAGCGCTTCCGCGATTGAAACATTTATGGAAAGATAAACGACTTTTCCTTGCCATGAAGGTCAGACTAATGCACTCACTGATTCGTCCGATATTCTTCTACACATGCGATACGTGAACTATTGCAGAGAAGAATCCAGGCCATATATATGAGATGTTTAAAAATACTATTAAATATCACATACAAAAACAGTATCACAAATGGTGAAGTACGACGTAGAATGGAGAAGCAAGTGTACTATGGGATGACCTGTTCACAGTGACATCTAATTGGGTATGGCCACGTCTCGAGATCCAATGCACTTGTAAATATCATACTACAGAGAACAGTACAGGGATAGCGAAAGTGAAGACGTTCGAGAGAACATTGGGAAGAAAACATCCATTAATGAATTAAGCGTCGATCCCCGAGGAGGCACAAAAAGCAACCGGAGATAGAAAGAGATGGGTCAGGATTGCGGATGTGTAAGCAGGCGTGCGACGACGATCTCAAGAGGTCACATTATGCAATGAGCGGATCTGTACCTCATATTTTCATTTTTTGTTATATCAAACGGAATGAATGATTCTGCAACACATTTAAATGCGTTTCAAGAAAATAAAATACAAGTGTCGTTAGTTGCATTTATTCTCATGAACTGTGTTATTTATCTGTTTAGTATATTGCTCAATTTATGTGATCTCTCATCAAGTATACTTATTTTTTGTGTGCGTTTTATGTTATGTTTGCTGAAACGAAGAATCAATTTATCTGCATTGCCCGGAATATCAATGTGTTTGATCTAATTCCGATTATGGCCATTGTTCTTTGTTCATATTGTTGTCTTCACAATTAAGTACCTAGTTAAGATAAGAAGAAATGGTGATATGAGGCATCGATATCGCACTAGCGTATCTCACCGAGCTCAAAACGATGACTGCACATCCTAATTATCTCTCATATTAATATCCGTATTATTGGAAATACGTGGCAGGTTTGGGAATTGTTTTATTCTACATTTCTCGTATGTCTGTCTTTGTGAGCCATAACCAAAACAACCTCTACTTTGTATTTCCTGTTACGCCAATCGCACTCACAATTTAGCTCAAGCATTTTCAGGTATACTAAATAATGTAGCCATGGATAGTACCATGCTGGTCGTTACAGGAAATTACACAATATTTAAATTGTGAATATTGCTGCTTTGGCATATGTTGCTAATTTTAAAAAAAAAGAATTCCTAAGTTTAGTACATGAATTGAGAAATATCATTGATTAGCCATACTGGAAAGATAGTTTGTAAAATACTGAAAAAAAGAATATGCCAAAGAATGTTATGTAGTAAATAAACATTTGACCAATATATATATATATATATATATATATATATATATATATATATATATGTCTCTCTATACCACCTCCCAGAAAGTCAATGTGGATTTAGAGCCGGAAGAGGAACAGTGGACATGATTTTTGCCGCTCGCCAAGTACAAGAGAAGTGTCGAGAACAAAATCAGGCCTTGTACACCACATTTATTGATTTGACAAAGGCATTTGATACAGTAAAGTGAGGAGGGCTATGGATGATAATATGTAAGTTTGGCTGCCCCAACAAGTTCATAACAATGGGGAAACAGCTACACGAAGGCATGTGTGCTCGTGTACTGGACAGCGGTGCAATCTCTAAAACGTTTCTAGTATCAAACGGAGTAAAACAAGGATGTGTACTCGCCCCGACTTTGTTCAGCATGATGTTCGCGGCCACGATGACAGACGCCTTCAGATAATTGGAGCTTGGAATACCCATAAAGTACCGCACAGATGGAAAGTTACTCAATTCCAGAAAAATGAAGGCCAAAACCAAAGTGGCTGGCGACATAATCAGGGAACTTGTATTTGCTGACGACTGCGCTCTAATGAGCAATTCAGAACTAAACATGCAGTTTGGAATGGACCTGTTCTCTGCCGCATGCGACAATTTTGGCCTGACCATAGATGCCAAAAAAACAGAGATCATGTACCAACCAGCACCAGGCATGCCGTACACAAAACCAGAGACTATAGTCAGCGGGCAGACGTTGAATGCCGTAGACAAATTCACATATCTGGTCAGCACGCTGTCGATATATGTCAGCCTAGACGATGAGGTGGCAAGCAGAATAGCAAAGGCCAGAACAGCCTTTGGTAGAATGCGCTCGATGGTCTGGGCACGTCGTGGCATCAGCGTCAAGACCAAACTCAAAGTCTATCGTGCAACCATCATTCCAACCCTACAATACGCTTGCGAAAGCTGGACTGTATACTCTGGACATGCAAGGAGGTTAAACCAGTTCCACACAGGTTGCCTGAGGCGAATATTCCACATCCGATGGCAAGATCGTGTCACTGCCATCGAGGTTCTCTCGAGGGCTAACATGCCCCGCATCCATGCACTGCTAGAAAAAGCACGACTAGGATGGGCCTGACACCTCGTCCGTATGTCAGACGAGCGGTTCCCAAAGAAGCTTCTCTACAGCGAGCTGAGAGAGGGATGGCGCGAGAGAGGGCGCCCAAAGAAACATTTTAAAGACGGTCTGAAGGACTCACTAAAAAGTTGCCAGATAGACATCGACACCTGGGAATGTCTTGCGCAAAACAGATCTGACTGGAGAAGCGCAGTAAAATCGGGTGTAGCTGTCGGTGAAGATGACCGTGTTATGACAGCCCAGAACAGACGCGAGACGCGGAAATCCCGAGCAGCGGGAACACTATCCCCTTCTACAAACCTCGTGTGCCCGATATGTAGCAGATGTTTTCGTGCTCGCATTGGCCTGTTCAGCCACATGCGCACCCACACCCAACCGGGAAATCTGTGACAAGTATGATGTTGGCGGGTCCTCATCGACAACGATGGACAGCTATTATAAGTCTCTATGTGAATAGTCGATGCACAGTAAGAATGGAATTCGTAAAAAACTACATATTAGATCCGGTTTTTCTCAAGATTGTGTACTTTTCCCTTTACTTTTTGTGAGATATATAGATGCAATATGTAATAAAGCCAACATTATTGAGGGAAAAAACATCAGAGATAACTTAAATGAACTCTTTACTGATGACCACAAAATTTAAGCAAGTTCAGAAAAAAACTGCAAGACCATATCAACAATCTTGATGAACCATGAACGGATTACGGTAAAAAAACAAACATAGAGAACAACAGAAAAAGAAATGGTTTGACCGTATTGTGGTAATGGAACCAAACCACATTGTTTATGTAATCGTCTACAGGAGAACATCAGGAAGGAGGACAAAATGTATACCCAAAAAAAAGTGCTTGTAGGGTGTAAGCAAAGCCTGTCTTAAATTTGCGATAAGTTTCACTTGGGCCACGAAAGTGGCGGAAGACAAATACATACCTAGGCACTGGGCTATAACCCAATACAGAGTGGGGCGAAGAAAAAAGAAACTCAATTTTAAAAACAACTAACAAAATGTGTCACAATTATTCAAATACATCTCTTACATGTGTATACATAATTATATAAGATATGAAAAGGCATTTTGTAATTAAATAAATTGAATTCTATTTTTTAGATATATTTAAAACAATTATATTTTACTACTTATGGTAATGGCATTCAACATTTCTTCCCTTTATATAATAATGTACTAATCAAGCACACATTTGATGTAAGGACCAATGTTGCCCAGTAAACAGAACCCCATTTTCCGTATAGCCGGTGTATCGAAGACAATGACAGGTCGATACTCAGCACCGGAGTCGAAGAGCTCAACCATAAGCGTGTCTCGCCCCCATAATGTGACTGTCCGCTCATACATTTCAGTCACATGACATGCTATGTTTCAGGGAAGTCAGCGGTAAATACAACATAATTATATAATCGATAGCAATAATCATAATGTTTTTGACATGACACATGTATTGCTTTCACTTGCAACAGGACCATGCCAGCAAATTTAAATGTGATACTGGGTAATTATGCACCTAAACCTATACCTGCCATAATGAACAGGTTGTTCCAACTGAAGTTGGCTAAGATATTTAGTGATGTTTAGATTTGGGATCTTCTTGGCATTACCATCACATGAATATCTAAGTCATTCATTTTCCAGACTTGACATTGACTTTTAAAGATACGCAGTGATGGCTGCGTTAATTAGTTTCGAGAAACATGATGCAAATATTAATCCAAGATTCTTTAAGATTGTGACCAAATGCCTGATTCATGGACTTCTGAAACGCAGACAACCTGCACAATGGAAACTGTATGTGTCAAAAACTGCCACATGTATATTGTAGATCCAACTACATACATTGGTAATGGTTATCTCATCAACATAACAAAAACAATGTATGTGCTGTTCATTTTGAAATGTAAAATTAGTGTCTATATCATTATGATTTTTCTTCAATTCTTAACCTTATTTCATTAGATTCTGTCCATGTAATAAATGCAACAAACCTTTCCCTGAATCATTGCTTACAATCTGTTTTCTTCCAACTCAAAGTGTAAACCCGATATTGCAATGGACAAATTCATTTTATAATTTATATATTGTCATGTTCTTCTAGCAGTGTTTTCTGTGACAGAGGTTTTCTCATATTTTCTTTTCTGATGAAATATCTCCAAAGAGATCACAAGTTTATTGCTTAATATATTTAGAATGTATTAGTTGTCACTGTCTTTACTTCTTCGTCTTCTTCTTCTTCGTCTTCTTCTTCTTCTTCTTCTTCGAACGCTATCAAACGTCAACCTGTAATTTTTTCGAAAAAAGAAGAGGTCATCCTGAGGCTGTCGACACTGCCATAAAGCTTTTCTAGCGTTGCCACTGGTGATGTCCACATGTGCTTTCTTTGGTCATCGTATGTCTTGCAGTTTTGCAGCAGATGTTCAGTGGTCATTGTCCCCGCACCACAAGTGCATTCGTCAGTGCCACCTATCTTCAGTTTATTGAATAGCTGGTACCTCAGTCTGTTATGGTCCTTGCGGATTCTGAAGACTACGACCTGCTCTCTTCTGTTCTTCTTCTTCTTCGTTGTACACTGTCAGACGTAAACCTATATTTTTTTCGAAAAAAGCAGCGGTCATCCTGAGGCTGTCGACACTGCCATAGAGCGTGTTTAGTGTTGCCACTGGTGATGGCCACATGTGCTTTCTCTAATACTCGTATGTCGGGCAGTTTTGCACCAAATGTTCAGCGGTCAGTTTCCCATTACCACACGTGTATTCGTCAGTGCCACATATCTTCAATGTATTGAAGAGGTGGTACCTCAGTCTATTGTGGACTATGCGAACTCTGAAGACCACGACCTGCTCTCTTCTGTTCAACTGGTAAAAGGCATCGTTTTTCTGTGTAGTCAGTATGTTCTGTTTCCCATTCGGTCATGTGTCTGGCTCTAATACGTTTTTTGGACTCTTCGAAGGCCACACTAAGATCTGGTTGTGGTAGACTTGCACCTTCTTTTGCCAGTCGGTCTGCCTCCTCGTTGCCTTGGATGTTACAGTGGGATGGAACCCACTGTACCACTACTCTTTTTTGTGCGGACTGCTGGCATAGTTGACAGAGTACTGCTCTTAAATCATTAAGTTCAGTATTTGTATGGCTTTTTAGTGATGTGGCTACGACCAGGGCATCTGTGAACAGGACTATATGGCTTTTTTTTTTTTTTTGCATGTCGCCATTTCTTCTACTGCAACCCTCAGGGTATTTGACTCCGCTCTGAAATTGCTTGAGTAGTTTCCAGTTGCCGCTGAAAGTTTTATTATTTTACCATTTGGTAGGCTCTTAAATACCCCTGCCTCTTCCGTTCTGTGTTGTGTTTGTTACAGAATCGTCGGTGTATGCATATGCCCAGTCCATGCTTGGGTAGTTCTTCGTTATGTTCCTCTTGAGTTATGTCTCTATTTGTTTTACAGTCTGGCTGTTTTTGTTTCCAATACCTGGTATATTTTCTACCATATCTGGAAGTATATCTTCCTCCAGGTAGGTTTGCGTACATTAGGGATGGGCTTTGGCGTTGTTAATGTGTTTATCTTCGCTCATCCATTTCTGCAAAGTTTCTCCGCCTTAGTTTCCCATTTCCAAATAGTCTCTGATGCATTGGATGGTCGGTCGGTCTTCTGAGTTTCTCTGCTTCCTGCTGGGCTCTGCAGTCTCTTATGTCGGTCATGGATTGCAGATATGTAATCGTTTTAAGTTCTACAATTGGCGTTGACTTCATGCCTTCTGTTATAATTCTCATGGCTTGGTTTTGAAGTTTGCTAATGATATCAAAGTTCGCCTTTGCTGCTGTTGTCCATGCCGCATTACCATACTCGAGAACTGGTCTCACTCTTCCAGTGTACAGTTTCTTTAGTATACTTTTGTTTGCTCCCCATCTTGTTTCAGCAAGTTTCCTCATGATTGCCATTTTTTCTCTGGCTCTCATTCGATTTCTCTCGATCTGACTTTTCCATGTCATGCGCCGATCAACTATGACTCCCATGTAGTTTGGGTTGTCGTTTGGCCGCAGATATTTGCCGATAAGACTTTTGTTGGTGTTTTGTGGTTTGTTTGAAAGCGAGAATATCGTACATGTTGTTTTTTTCTCAATTATTTTGACCAGCAAAGATGCCGCCATAACTGGCTGCGAGTCTACATTTCTCTGCTGTTTTGGGTCATTATGGATGCCGCCAGATAACGGATTTGCCTGGAATTTACACTAGTCGACGACTTACACTTGTTTTCACGGAAACGTGGTGTTGTTTTCCGTCTGGACACGTAATTTCATTCTTTTTTGTGATTTTTTCCATCCGTTTATCCTTGTCTGGATTCCGGCTGAATAACACTACGCTTATACCTGTGCCGTATTTCACTGGTTAGTTCTGCCGAGTCACCTCACTCTATTGTCGTGTGGGAATTTTAGATGCTACTATGATAAGTTGAATACAGATAGGGAGAGATGCTAGACTGAGTGTTATCCATACGATCTCTTATGGTTATCGAAAAGGCACGACAATCTGCGTTAGGTGTCATCCCACCTTTCTACCCTGCGGGTTACATGTTTACGGAAAAGCTTCGGTGGTAACCCTGAAGCAAAATATGCATCCTTTGCTATCTCCAGTCGTCTCGATGAATGTATTGTCACTGGCAAAAGGTAGCTAAGGCTCTGTGAGTGAGGTTGACAAAAGGCGCAGTTTCTTCCTCACTTTAATCCAAATCACCGCGCAAGTCACCTATGTCAGCGGTAACAACATGAGATACGACTGTCCACACGGCTGAATAAAGACAGTGGTCTTCATCACTTGTGAGGGACAACTATTTTGACCAGCCATGAGTTCGCCAACTCCTCAAACGATGTTAGGGCCTGCTACATCCGATTACTTGCAATAGTGATATTTTTATCACAGAGGACCATATAGCCAGATTGTCTGCATACGTTGAGATGTGGACGGTTCTTGGTATATTCTCTCAGATGTTGTTTATATACACCAGGAAAAGTGTGTGGGACAGTACTCCCACTTGGGGTAATCCCTGCGCAAATGTCACCTTTTTGCTCATCTGCCCTTGTACTTGAACTCTGGCGGTTCTGTTTTTGAAGTAATGGCTGATCCATATGTACATTTTCTAACAAACTTCCCTTCTTCGTCGCTTGACTTTAAGTCCCTCTTTCCAGACCTTGTCAAATGCATCCAAACCGCTACTGTGAATTTTTTCGTCTGGTAAGCATCCTCTATTTCCTGGGCTATGAGAGTGATATTGTCATCAGTGGATCTGTGCTGTCTAAAGCATGCTTGCTGTGGAATTAGCATGCGTTTTTCTTCCATATGCCACATCAGGCTGTTGTTTATCATACGCTCCATCAGTTTTCCTACACAGCTCAGCAGACTGATTGGCCTGTATCCATTTGGACCTGCTCTATCTTGTTCTTTCTTTGGTACTGGAATAATTACAGCAACTGTTCATGCATGGGGTACAATGCCCCTTTTCCAGCGTTGGTTCAGGACTGATAGTAACTTCCTCTTTGATGTTTGGCCCAACCCCATCAGCATTTCGTTTGTTACGGCATATTATTCCGGCGATTCCTTTTTCTTTAGAGTTATCATGGCCTCTTCCATTTAATTAATTGTTAGTTTTGCCATCATGTGCTCCTCTGGTGCAATATTGATGTTGTTGTGGAATATTTTGTTCTTCATTACTGTATGTGTGCCTATTTCCAGGGACATAAATGTGGTTTGCTCTGGCTTAATGTTCTATAAAGCCGTTTAAAGTTTGTTTTTCCATTGATCATGTTGTCACCCTGCTTGATGGTAATTTGTTTGTTTTATGGAATTTCGTCATTCATGGCTCTGACTAACGTCCATAGTGTTTACTTCTTAATCTAAATTGAGGCTTTCTGTTTTGTTTTTTCAAAGTGTCTCTTTTTATTTGGTTTAGTGTTCTTTTGTATGTCGACGTGGTGGCTTTGTAGGCGATATTTGCCATCATAGTTCTCTCTCTGCCATATTCCTAGCATTTGAGACTTCGTCTTCCGCTTTCTGCAATGGATCATTCCAATATGGCTTGTAGTTTTTCCTTGCACCTCTTGGGATGGTTTCGGTGGCTGCTTGCATTATTGCTTTGCTTAGGCTTACCACAATTGGTTTCAGATTGTTATTCCGTGAGTTGATGGTTTCACACAGCCCATCTGTTAGGATTGCAAATCTATCCCAATCGGCTCGTTTATAGTTCCAACGTGGGAACGGTTTTAATTCCTGTGGGCCTACTTTCATATCAACTTCTAGTCGGATTGGTCTGTGGTCGCTACCTGCCAATTGGTTTAGCACCTGGCGGTCTATTTTGTGGTAAATATCCACCGTTCTAAAGGCCAAGTCTGGAGTAGGGGTGGTCTTATCAATAGGCCCTAGCTTATATTCTAGAACTCCGGCCTATTGATAAGATAGAGATTTGTATCTATCTCCCAGTTTTCCACCTCATCATCTCTGTTGTCTGTGTCCGAATATCCCCATCTCTCCGAGTGGCAATTGAAGTCTCCAACTACTAAGCAGCTGGAGTCCTTGATTTCCATACTCGAGAGCGACATGTATTTGTTTGTTGGGCGTACATGTTGAAGATGCGAATCTTCGTTTCTTGTGTCAATATGTCGACTCTTACAATTTCTGCTTGACCGGTGTGATTGACAGCTACCGCGCTACTCGGAATGCAATTACGTGTCAGTATCAGAACCCCTCCTTTGTGAGCATCTCTATCCAGACGGAAGGTCTGGTATCCTCTGATTGAGAATGTGTGGTTGTTGTTGAGGTGCGTTTCTTGGATACATCCGACGTCAATCTTACCTTCATGCAGATGATGTGTTAGGGAAAGCTTTTTATTAATGACTCCCTCTGCATTCCACTGTAGTATTCTGGGGGTCTTGTGTTTTTGGTCAATTGTTTTTCCCCAATCACCGTGTGCCTTGACTCCACAGCATGTGGGTGGGTGACCGCCAGTAGCAATGGGTGGGCCTCTTCAAGGCGTGAAGCCCGGCACTCTCGCTGCCTGGTGGGACACCACAGGATCAGCGCCACACTTTTTTCTTTTAGGTTGGACCGTCATCATACAGCGATATACGTTGCACTGTTTCGTTAAGCCTTTGGCAAAGTGCATCCGATTTCAAACGGCGTTTAAGTAGGGATGCCCTCCCTAGCCTTTGGCTGTCCCCAGCCTATCTGCAAGGCAGCAGTTGTTTGTGGTCAGACTTGTCTCTCTTAGGGAAGTTGTCTTGCAGGACTATCGAGTCTTCACCACTCGCGTCAATAGGGTGTGTTGATGATTTGATATGAGATGATATGATGGACTATGTACTAATTTGTACAATGCCGAAAGAGAGGCAGTCCAGTGTGTCTGTGTTTCAGGATCGTCACGTCCTGCCAGAAACGCACCAAATGCATGTGAGTGGGGTCTCTCGTTGCTCACTTTATTATTTCAGCTTCTCTGCAGTGAGGAAACGCCTATCATTCCCTGCCACCTGGGAGGTTGTCACAATAGGGCAGAGGTGCAATGTCCGCTGGCCTGCATCTCTTCTGCGTCCATTGGGATAACTGATAGCAGACAGAGGTAAAGAGCGTGGCAGGAGTGCATTTATCCAGGGGACAGGCCTGGTCATGGCACGGAGATGTTGTTCGCCTGGTGTGCGGACATTTCTCATGATCAAGGGTTGAGTCTCAACAGTTCGCAGTAAGGTGGCTGCTCTACTGCTTACGACACCCCGACCGAGAACTAAGTCCTTTACTAGTGGTTTCACACCTCAACGACGTGTTGGGTGAATATCGAACAGCTCCCCGCCCTCTTTGATCGGCGGGACTGCAGAGATCTCATTTTGCTGCTCGACCGGGTCGGGCTGAGACGGGGGTCCCAGGTCCCAACCATATCGTTGCCTCCCTTCACAGTGGTGGGAAGATTCAGGGTGGAATTCATGCTTGAAGGCATTCGGCCGTAATGCCTCAGATGGTATGCCTCGCACCATTTGCTTATCAGCGAAGCACGTTGACCAAGTGTCTAAGACTTGCGATTCATCTCAAGTTGAGCAGGATTACCGTAGCACCGCCCTGTCATTAGTAGACTGTCTTTACAATTTGTTATAATATAAAATGAGAAAACATCAATTGTTTTTGGATTATTTTTATTGTGTTTCATAATTTCCTTTCTCTTCTTCTATTCACCTAGTTTTGTCAATTTTACAATAATGTACGTTTTAAGCAAAAATAAACGGTTAATTTTTAAAATACTTTCATTATTTTTATTGTGTACACCATAAGTGATGGACAAAACCAAAGATGCACCAGTGAAAAAAAAGCTGACATCAGTATGTGATTCATAGCTGGCTGCTTGCATCAGGGTTAGTGATCCATAACTGACCAACACGATATTCAACTTTTAAGTCGTGTCCCTGAAAACAGACTGTAACCATGGTGCCTGGCTAAGAGAATAAGGATCACAGAGGAAAGGTAAAACCAATTCCTACAATGTGCTGAAATCGGATGTGTTGAACCAAAAAACGAAAGTATTGCATAATTACTATAATCTACGACATATTGCCCCATACATCATAAACATGACCAACGCCAAAAAGAAGAATGACAAACGAAAACACTGACAGGGTAATATATGCAAGAAAAGCTTTTTTTCGGGTGTTAGATGATTTGCTTAGCAGCACAAAGAGCATTTAAGGATATAGGTATATTATTTGCATGATGTATTAAATATACTGTACGCTTCCGAAAGCTGGACTGTATACTCTTGACATGCAAGGGGGTTAAACCACTGCCACATGTTGCCTGAGGCGAATATTCCACATCTTATGGCAAGATCGGGTCACTGACATCGAGGTTCTCTCGAGGGCTAACATGCCCAGCATCCATGCACTGCTAGATAAAGCACGACTAGGATGGGCCGGAGACCTCGTCCGTATGTCAGACGAGCGGCTCCCTAAGAAGCTTCTCTTTGACGAGCTGAGAGAGGAATGGCGCGAGAGAGGGCGCCCAAAGAAACGTTTTAAAGACGGTCTAAAGGACTCACTGAAAAGTTGCCAGATAGACATCGACAAATGGTAATGTCTTGAGTAAAATAGATCTGACTGGAAAGCGCAGTCAAACCTGGTGTAGCTACCGGCGACGACGACCGTGTTGTGAAAGACCAAAGCAGACGTGGGACCCGTTAATCCCGAACAGCGGGAACACCATCACCTTCTACGAACCTCGTGCTCCAGATATGTAGCAGATGTTTTCGTGCCCGCTATTTCCTGTTCAGCTACATGCGCACCCATACCCAACATTTGTGACAAGAATGATGTCGGCGGTTCTCACCGACAACGATGTACAGCTATTATTAAATTGACCAGCTCCAGAATATCCTTCACTTATCCAATCGGTTAATTCTATGAAGCCAACTAGAAAAGAAATATGGGAAGCTATTTTACTTCTTAAAGTTTGTAAACTCACTGAACCAAATGGTGTGCCAGTATAAACACACTTAAAACGGACATTAAAACTTCAACAGAGTTTTACAGTATTACATAGAGAAAAAATCAGCATACTGGCAGAAATACTAGAAAACGAGGAAACTGCAACGCAGCTCAAATGCTAGTGGTAGGGAATAGAACTGGATTATTTTCGAATGACTAGAGGAAGCCAAATAATTAGTGAGGAACGATCAGGCAGGTTTTGACAAAACATATTCTATGTTGACCAGATAACTGTACCTCGATGAACTGTTCAACATGGTGTAGACTGGAATGCATAACTTTATATTGGGTGGGTAAATTACGAGAAAACATTTGATAGTTTAGACAGGGAATCACTTTGGAAATCGCTCTTGCACTATTAAGAGCCTGACGTTCAAAACCATAAATAGGAAAACGAAAGAGTTCTACAAGGTGAAGAGCTTTCGGAGACCTTTAGAGACAATACCGAGTAAGCTAGAGCTACATCTTATCACCATTCCTCTTTCAACTAGCGATTGACTGGATTATTTGAACATGGCTTTTGCTTACGAAAAAATTATGATCTGAGCGAGGCTGATAAAATGGCTCTTCTTTGTCTTAAGTACAACAACATGTAAAATAAAATAACTGCTTACTTAATGGTCCCTTACATTAGGACGAGTTTTTACAATGAACAGGCATAGTATTTGTTAATAAAAGCACAAACCGACAGTGATAGGTAAAGGCACGGGAAGGTGGAGATGGGTGAGCACGATAATGTTAGAGATATATTCATTCATATACCTTTGAAGCAATGGAGACAAGTTCAGAGGTATTGATAGATTTCAGTTTAAGAATACTACCAAAAGGAAAGCGGCTTTTATTCCGTTATGTGAATTTATGGAAATCGAAAGAAATAAGTCTACCATAAAAATACAGATCTTCAAATGCAGTTTACAATTTCCTCTATCGTATGGCTATGTGACGTAGGGAACACAGAAAAGCACAAATAAAATAGATGCAGGCTATCATTAATGATCGATTTCTCCAAATTGAGTGAAATCAATGATAGGATAATGCCACTAATATAAAACTGTGGGAAAGAGCAGGGCAAATGACATTGAAACTAGATTTGAAAATGAGACATAGACGATGAAAAAGGCAACATTTTGAAAATCCCAAAATAGCATCACAGAGCATCACGATCTGGAATCGTCAGGACAAGAGAAGCAGGGGTAAAACACTCCAAATCGATGCAGCCATAAACGTGGCATGAATGATGTCAGTTATATTTATAACTGTCAGATGTTCTGCGCGGGTCATCTAGTTGTTCTTAATTATGTTAGAGAACATCAGACGCACGTCATGGTTTCTGAGCCAGAACCATAGTGTTTATTTGTCTAAGTTGTGGATTCTTTTTTTAATTGTGTGTTTTCATTTAATCCGAAATAAAGTGATGCGTTACTTTCAGGACTTTGTTAACTAGTATTCTCAGTTTTATTATCCGGTCTACATAGGACCTGTGCTGCCGTAAACCAGGCTGTCATTTTCTTTTCTAGTTTTATTCAGTCCCTAAAGTATGACTCAATTGTATGCATTCCATGACACAGACAATATGTATACATGATGTGTGCACTCCTCAAGATCTCTTTTCGCAACAAACATCAATTCACGATATTCGTTGAAGATGTTGAATAGTGAATGAGCTGCAGATGTCAGCGACCCCACGTTGACTGCTAGCGTGAGAGTCTGCAAACCAAAGCTGCCAAGACGCTTCTACGCCTCTACACGGTGATCCGAGATAACAATCTGCAAAAGGAGAGACTGCATACGTAGATTCGATAAAAGAGAAACATCTAGCCCGGTTCAAAAAATGCCTGTTAAAATCGGAAGAGTCGGACCAAAAGCTGAAAACATTGAAGTCAAAATGTAAACTACTGCATAACGCATCCCTTTCTGCGGACAGCATCCTGCTACGTGCAATGCTATGTTAATGGACTGTCAGCAGGATTTGGTTTGGTTTGGATTCGTTCGTTCTCAATCTCCCGCTGTCAAACCCTGAAATGTCTTAAGTAGCAGAATGTATTCCAGAGAGCCGAATGCGATGTGTCGTAGTTTACAGCTTGACTGATATTTGCACCCTTCGGCCCAACAGAGCAGACTTCAGCAAGGATTTTTTTAGCAGCGGCTTAGCATTCCCTCTTCGATCCCCTCTGCTTAGCCAGTCTGCCCTGCTGCAGCCTGTTATCCAAGATCACCGTGTGGAAGTTTAGAAGGGTCATGGCAGCTCTGGTTCCCTGGCCATAACGCTAGTAGTCAGCTATGGGTCGCTGACCACTGAAGCTCATGCGCTTTCAGCGAGATTTGAGAACGCACGAAAAAGAACAAGAAAAACATTGTGTTATCCACTCCTGTTGTGCTTTATCTCTTTCCTAAGGTTGTCCTGTCAGTAATAATAACAATGCATGTTTGGCATGCTTCTGTTGAGATATCATCCGTGCCAATGCCTTGTATCATCGTTCAGAAGCTTTTATGGCTTCCTTAATGCCGTCTTTGTTTTGATTCTGGAAATGATATCGCAGCTTTCATTTTAAAGACTACCTTAATTACAAACTGGTCTTTTTATAAGTTATTCCATATGGCCCTGGCATTTTTAATCATATAGTATCGATAATGTCACCAAGTGACATTTAAAACAAATACAAAATAAATGGTATATAATGTATAAGTAAAATCACTTATGTTGTATTGAATCGCATCATATTAACAATACAATGATGCACCTGTAATCGCCATATATGTATAAATAGTATATATATATATATATATATATATATACACATATATATACACACATATATATATATATATATATATATATATATATATATATATATATATATATATCACAGACAACAACCGTGGTCAGTGAAATTGCATTTTAAGGGTTTTGCTCTTCTCATTTACAATGAATCAACAAATTATATATTGCCGTAACACTTGCTAGCGGCACCAATTTGTGCGTGTATAATGTAAACATATTTTAAGGCAGATGCGTCTGGACATCTATAGTTAGCTTCATCACTAATGCTATCACTGCTGCTCTATATATTTAGAACATAATGGAGCTCAGCTCGAAGGATTACACATTGCAAACACATGTTATGTAAGACTTCCAAAATATTTTCCACTTTTACTTCACCGATTTCAAACCAAATCTTAGCACACAAAAAACACTACAAATTGAAGTGTCATATTAAAGTTCATTAAATGTCGATTGGTCATTACTTCTTGTTGCTGGAAAACCATCATTATGACATCTTCCTTTCGATCGTTCTTTGGTCCAATGCCAACCGTTGGTCATTGTAAGCTCGCAGGGGAAACTGATCAGTGGACAATCTCGGGAAAACTCATCAGTGTACATTCTCGGGGAAACTCATCAGTGGACATTGTCGGTGAAACTCATCAGTGGACATTGTCGGGGAAACTCATCAGTGGACATTCTTGGTGAAACTGAACATTGGACATTCTCGGGGAAACTCATTAGTGGAAATTCTCTGAAAAACTGACCAGTGGACATTCTCAAGAGTTTATACAAAAACAAAACGGGTTGTTTGTGTGTGTTTATTGTTTCGGACAATTTTGTTTCATTTGATATAGTTTATGTTTTGCTTAGAAAAGAGTACAGTGATCTTAGACTGTTAGAAATGTATTGCAATTTGTATGATAAGTGGAACATAAAAGTAACAAACAAAACTCACCAATATGGACTCAATGTAGACTGGAATGCTCAACATCCGTATCATAGAAACCAGATAGATGTTGATATTGCTGTAAGTTAAAACATCCCCTTCACTCGATATCATTGAGTCAAGAACTCTCTCTACGACCTTTGCCAGGCTTTTGCTGTCTTCACTTGAACTTATAGCAACACCCTGTTGGCATAGCAGGACATCCTTGTTTATTTTATTGTACTATTCTGTTATATGTGTTTAATTTGTCATTGTCCACGATTAAGAAAGATGCAAAATTAGTTTTGGTATCAAAAAAAAAAAGATACGAGTAATCTGGGAATAACCCACAGCATGGATCTTGAAACTATGTCAGCGGGCCACTAGGTTTCAATTCGACCCAAGTAACTTGACAAATACGAGGATAATCTATCTCTCTAACTTTCAGTTTTGTAATGTACACAAACAATGAATGTACACAGCGAGTGCCACCAATTTAACGACAAATGGGGCAAGAATAAAGTATTTATGCAAGCAGGTGATTCGAGGAGATGTGTCATTACAGTGTTGATATATCACTTGATGTATCGACTGATGTGTGTGACACTTATCCACTCACGTTTGTTCAATCGTGGCATCGAGAGTTAATTTAATGTCACAAAAGATTAAGTCAAAATCAAAAAAGAAACCATGATCACATTTTGAAAATAGTTGTGGTCCGAGCACTTCCCAATTTACTTGCGGATATATGCCAGCTTGCGGTGCAGCTCATCGTAATGTGCACACATGTCCAAGTGTATATTCTGTCAATCGCAATAATGAAGCAAATTAATTTGATGAGAATTCTAATTATAGTGGCATAATAGGCTCATAAAGTTTGAAACTTCAGTTCGCCGACATTTTGAAATTATGAGAAGAGGTCCATCATTATATTTAATTAGGTTGCATGTAACTTCATGAACCTACTGGTTCTAAGAAATAGTTACATTTCTCTTTTCATCTAAACAATATCATGTTGATTCATTAGGAACCTGATATTTTGATTTTTCCCGCGATCAAGTGTGCATGCTGCGACGTTGCCATCAAAGTGAAACGAAAGGAGACCAGCTGCACTATACTAATATAGAAGCCTGTAAATAAGTCAGAAACAAATTGTTTTTGCCAAAATGTGTTGATTATATTTCAGTGAATCTTACATAACATAATCGTCATCTTCATTTCTTTATCTTCGTCCATCGCTTAATATTTCAATGTGCGAAGAAATCTGTTCGTGTATGTACTTTCAATCGAGTGTGCTAAACAAGAGGTAATTCACATGTTGTGTCTATGCCTAATGGAGGAGCGCCTTCACTGTTGTGTTTTTGCAAGCCACTTTTTAGTAGACATACCATCACAGCTGCTAGTAGCCAGTACTTTTAATTTTCTGCTTGGAAGGTTTGTTTGTTCACATCACATGCACAGGTACTGCGAGGTCATTTTTTTTTCTCTGAGATCATCTCCTATTAGATACTTGACACTATGCCGGAGTGGAGTAAACTGACGCTTCGCTATGGCGTTCGTTACTTAATAGGTGAATGTCTTTCCTGTCAGCCATTGCGACACTCTTGCCCATTTCCCGATTTTACAATATGTATATACCCTTCAATATTATGATATATCTTCGTCGGTCTCGTATTGACGATAACATTTGCAAATCGTGCCAGAAGAGCCGTACTTCAGTGATGTAATTATGAGATAATGAAGCAGCCTAAGAATCCCACCTAACGTTTTTAAGAACGGTACTTCACATAAGATATCTATAAGCTCAGGAGTCATTTTCACAGAAGACAATATGAGATACATACAAAGTAAGACCAGATACCAGAAAGCATAGCGAGTAACTTATTAAATGGCACCATTATTTAAATATCCTCACATTAATATGGAAATAATACTAAAATAAAGGTAAGCCTACTGTAAATAATGATTTATAACATCGATTCTTGTTTGTCACAAAATGTAGGTTCATAATTACATCAGCTCTACAGTGTTTTGTTCTTTTTAGATATAGTTAAATGTAGACTTACATAATCACACTGAGATGAAGCCATAGTAAGCTCTAGCAAACACACTTCATGCATGCCACAATATTATCTGACACTTCAAAGTATAAGGTACACTATTGAACGTAATTGCGTATTGTGATTATATCAGTAGTAATTCAGATTGAGCCAGTGAAAAGAGATGTACCGTATTCATTGATTGATTATCCCGCGTTTTGTTGATCGATGAATTGGTTCTGACCATATCCTCAATGGCGCGCGATATTACCATAAGAACCGTTTGGTCTGAAACAAAAGTTAAAGATATATTTATTTTAGTCAACGATAGACACTGCAATAAATGCAGAATGTCAAAGCCTTCACATGTCAGTTAACATGTCGAAAACACAAAAATATACAGTTTTTGCAGCTGTCGTTGTTGAGACAAATTATTTCCTGCGTTCCTGCAGAAATAACGACGTGATCAGACTGTTAGGCTACAAATGGTTGCTATACACTGAATACTTTGAACCACCAATGATGAAATACAAGAGTATCTGCAATCATTAAACCATGTATTGGCAGCTGAGTTTCCTCTGAATGTTCAAAATCGGCCAATGTAGATAAAAACAACATGTACACATTCTTCTCAAAGTGATATTCTCCCATATAACTGGCTACATATGTATAACATTATTCAGTATGTGTACACATACATCTAGTAATCGTATGACATTCCTATTTTGTACAAAAAAGAAATAATGATTAAAGACAGTTATGATACAACTATGTCAAAAGAGTTCAAAGAATTCAATGCTATCAGAAAGGGCTATTGACACTGCACAGCAATTATTTTTTTTTAAACTGAATTATTTAAAATAAAAGTATTCATCTATTAAATATTCTAAATTGCTAAAAATACACATGACAATGCATATGCCTAATTTAAAAATATTTATGAGATATCAACAATTGATTATTAGTATTATTATTATTATTATTAGTATTATTATTAGTATTATTATTACTGTTAGCAATACTAATATTATGACCGTCGATCCACTTCTGACATTTTCTCAGCTATGATGAACAGGACACGTTGTCCCAATGCCAGATAAGCGCATCGTGTTGCAGCGGCTATACTGTGAGCTCACAACAGTCAGGCGATCACCGTGTGAACAAAGGAAGGGGGGGGGGGGGCAGAAAAAACGCTACAGATACTACTCGAAATCGTTTCTTAGAAGCTTATCACTGAAAAACGGTATTTAGAGAGAGAAGATAGCAAAAAAACATAATCGACAGGTATGAATTGGAGACAATTAACAATTGCGGAAAAAACGTTTTTGTATTTCAATGAACCGGATAAATATTCGAGAACAATATCTAACCACTGAAATGAAGCACCAATCTGATAGAGATATACAGGAAATGACAAGGGAGACAGAGGGCGATACAAGATCAAAATGTTGGAACGAAGTTAACAAGTAAGTACCTAGCCGTCGAGTAATGTTTAAATGTCAACTGCGCTGGAAATAATGTGCAAACCCGACAAATAGATGAGAGAGTCCCATCTAGGACTTGAAAATAGGTAACATGATGGTAACGTTTCAAAATTAAATGAAACGGATACTATAAAGTCAACAAATAAACAAGAAGAAAAAGAAAAGACAGAGAAGGCAGTGATAGGAGTTAACAATGTACGTAAAAGAGACATAAACCAAATAATTAGAAAATAGAGATTGGGAAGCATGTAAACTTTGGGAAATGTTCTGTTAAACGACAGAACGTTGGAGATTGAATAACCTAAAACAGATGGCGTGCTAAAAAACGTACAGGAACACAATTTAAAAAATGAACTAGCCAGAAAATGCCAGAAAAAGGGCAATCGATGGAATGAAGACTAAAAGGAAACAAAACATAGATTCTTCTTCTTCATCGTACGCAATCAGACAGTAACCATTATTTTTTCGAAAAAAGCGGCGGTCATCCTGAGGCTGTCGACACTGCCATCGAGCTTGTCTTGTGGTTCCACTGGTAATGGCCACATCTGCTCTCTCTGATCCTCGTATGTCGGGCAGTTCTGCAGCAGATTCTCAGCGGTCATTTTCTCGGTACCACACGAGCATTCGTCGGTACCACCTATCTTCAATTTTTTGAATAGGTGGTACCTCAGTCTATTGTGGCCAGTGCGAAGTCTGAAGACAACGACCTGCTCTCTTCTGTTCAACTGGTAATAGGCATCGTTTTTGGTGTAGCCGGTATGTTCAGTTTCCCATTTGGTCATGTATCTGGCTTTAATAAGCCGTTTTGACTCTTCGTACGTCATACTAGTATCTGTTTGTGGTAGTCTTGCACCTTCTTTTGCCAGTCCGTCTGCCTCCTCGTTGCCTTGGATGTTGCAGTGTGATGGGACCCACTGTACCACTACCGTTTGTGGTGCAGACTGCTGGCATAGTTAACAGAGTGCTGCTCTTAAGTCATTAAGCTCATTGTTTTTCTGGCTTTTTAGCGCTGTGACTACGGCCAGAGCATATGTAAGCAGGACTATATGGTTTTTATTTTCTTTATGTGTCCCCATTTCTTCCACTGCCGCCCTCAGTGCCTCTGCCTCCGCTCTGAAATTGCTTGTGTACTTACCAGTAGCGAATGACAGTGTTATTTTTCTGCCATTTGGTAGGTTCAGGAATGCTCCTGCCCCTCCGTTCTGTGTAGTGTTTGTTACAGAACCGGTGTATGCATGGGTCCAGTCCATGCTTTGGTACTTTTTCCTTATAAAGCTTAGGGTAGTATCTCTCCTTTCTTTTTCAGTCTGGCAGTTTTTGTTTCCAATACCTGGTATATTTTCTACCACCTCTGGAAATATATGCTGCCTCCAGGTAGGTTTTCGTACAGTAGTAATGGGCTTTGGTGTTGTTAGTGCGTTTATGGGATCTTCGTGCATCTTTGCTTTGGCTATTTCTGCAAAGTTTCTCCGCTTTAGTTTCCCATTTCCCAAATTGTTTAGTCTCTGGTGCATTGGATGGTCAGTCAGTCTTCGGAGTTTCTCTGACAGCAGCTGGACTCTGCAGTCTCTTCTATCGGTCATGGGTTGCAGTTTTGTAATCTTTTCAAGTTCTACAATTGGCGTTGACTTCATGCCTCCTGTTATAACTCTCATGGCTTGGTTTTGGAGTTTGCTAACTTTATCGAAGTTAACCTTTGCTGAAGTTGTCCATGCCGCAATGCCATACTCGAGAACTGGTCTCACTCTTCCAGTGTACAGTTTCTTTAGTATACTTTCGTCTGCTCCCCAGCTTGTGCCATCAAGTTTCCTCATGATTGCCATTCTTTCTCTGGCTCTCATTCGGTTTCTCTCGATCTGATTTTTCCATTACAAAAAATAGATACAACGTTAGGTCACATCTTAGACATACATATATATATATATATATATATATATATATATATATATATATATATATATATATATATATATATATATATATATAAATATATATATATATATAAATATTTATATATATATATATATATATATATATATATATATATATATATATATATATATATTAATACATAGTTCCTGACATTTGGTAAACAAAATAGGTTACCTAAGATATAACCGCTGTATTTATCGCAGAGTTCCGGACTTGAAAACGAGCGAGAAATAGAAGGAGCAGACGCAATTGGGACACAGGAGAAGGACAGACGCCCACCAGACGATCAAGGACCAGATGATTGGCAGCAGACAAGAACCAGTTAGATAGATCGCAACGGTGTGTCAGCTCTAGTGATATAATACTCTGTTAAAGTAGTAGAACCATTGGCTGGGATTGATTAAATGTATAGAATATGTCGTTGAATAGTACAGGATAAAGACATGTGCTATTTGCAGGAATTCTTGATATCTGTTTCAGTTAGGTATAGTTTGTCTTTGCATGCTGCTATTAATGTTATACTACGATTGGTGTTTGTAAAATAAACATTCGTTTGTTATAGTTGCAGTTTCAATAATTATTAGACTGTAAACATTACAGTTCTGAGTGAAAGAGTGGTACTTGTAAGATATAAATTAGATAGGAGAGAGAGATAGAGTAACCTGCTACACACATACATCGACCAAACACATTTTTTAATGGCATTTTCTCATCTAATTTTCGTTTCAAAATCGACAGCCATTTTTTTCTATTATACCATAAGAAATGATATACTTTTATGGAGTGGATTTATATTAATGTATGTCCATTTATAGGCACGTACCTGTTGTGGGCTTGTTTTTCCTCAGTTCGATAGTTCCACCAGTAACACACGTATCACCTCCGACCTGGTGTGGGGCGGCAGGAGCGGTCATTGGGCTGCGACCGAGCCGGTGAGTCTGATTGTGGTTGTGTCCGTATGTGTGAATCTTGGGCGATTTTCTTGGCGAAGCCCATCTCCTCTCCAAGCCGGTGCTGTCCAAGATCTGCATCTGTCCTAGAAGAGCCCATCTCCCGAGGCGAGCTACTGCCTTGTTTGCCTACAGCCTCGAGGATAGTTTCCAAGTATGCACTACTTTGAGTTGAGGTTGACTTGCGTATTCCCTTTATCGACATTCTACTCATTTTACTTGTTGCCCCTCAGAAGAAGAGCTATCCGACCCCGATATCGCTGGGTTGTGAAACCGAGCGCAAAACACACCATTGCACACCTCCTACGTGAAATGTTAGAACACTGAACCCATGTGGCAAAATCAATGAGCTAACGCACGAGATGGAGAACTACCGGTGAAACATCCTTGGTATATGCGAGGCTCGATGGAACATCTTGGGAGAGTTTACCACGGAGGAGGGCTGCAAGTTCTACTTCAGTGGCAGGGAGGACAAACATGTACATGGAGTAGGGATTCTGGTGCATACAGACACAGCCATATCCATATTGGGTTGCCACAAAATACTAAGCCGTTTGTTTTAATTATGCGGATAAAGGCAGCACAGTTTAATATTACTATAATACAGTGCTACGCACCACTGCAGACTACGAAGATTGTGAGATGGAGTCATTCTGTAAGCCAGGGTGATTGGAATGCAACAATTGAAGGATATGCAGTCCACGACTGGAGGACATGTGGCCCATACGGAGATAAATAAACCAATGATCGGGACTTCAGACTCCTAGAATTTGCGCGTTGCAATCAGTTGTTGGTGGCAAATACGTTTGGGTTAAACAAGCACTCTAGACGCTGGACATTGTATAACCCAAGCAATGAAGTGCACAGCCATATTGACTATATACTGGACGAGACGAGGTTCCGATCGAGAATCACCACCAATAAGACGAGACATTTTCCCGAAGCAGATATAGGAAGCGACCACGATCTGGTTATGATGACTATCCGTCTGCGATTGAAGGGAGTCGAAAAGAAGGATGTGATCAGGCTAAAATCTGACCTTTACAAACTAATAGACCCAAAAACCACTGAAGTGTTCTAAGAAAAGGTGGGAGGGAGATTTGCGCCGCTGTTGGCTTTAACACAGGTACTGAATACAGATACAGTTACATATTCCCTAAACGCAGCTCTCATAGATACAGCAGCACAGATCTTTGGATGCCACAATACAAAAGACAAGGCATGGGTGACGAAAGGAATTATATACCTTTGTGATAACAGAAGATCACTGAAAAACCACAATCATCCACTGGATGAGGTCGGCAGATATAAAGAGGTCAAGTAAGCGATACATCAAAAGATGAGAGATGCGAAAGAAGCGTGGATATGTGAGCAATGTACACACATCGAAGAGTAGCTAAACAGAAATAACATTAACGGATCATACAAGGTTGTCAAAGAACTAGTAACACCAAGACAAGACAGGAACGTTATGATTAAGTACAGAAGCGGCAAGTGCCTTTTTGAGGAAAATGACTTACTGGCACGATTGACAGAGTAATATTCCTAGCTATATAACTACGAAGGACGAAACGAGCATAAGAAAACAATCTCCCCAAAACCAACACATATAGAGGATAACCAACTGCTAACGAAGAAAGAAGTACCTGCAGTGGTAAAGACATTGAGAAGAGGGAAGGCGGCCGGCGTGGACAACATACCAGCAGAGCTCTTACAGGTAGGTGGAGAGGTAGTGGTGGAAGGCTTGACACACATCTGCAACACAATATGGGTGACTTGAAACTGGTCGCTCATATGAACGAAATAAATGGTTATAGCGATACATAAGTTTGGAAACCTAAAGCTCAACCAAAATTACAGAATAGTAAGCCTCATCCTCCTCATCAGCCACACTGTCATGTTACGATTAATCCAAGCTGAGAACATCATTGCCGAAGAGTAAGCAAGGTTCAGACGTGGAAGAAGCACTACAGAACACATATTTAATTTAAGGATGCTAAGCGATACATATCTAGAACATCATAAAACACTGTATCATGTGTTTGTTAATTTAAGGAAGGCGTTTGATGGGGATGATATGATGTATACAATCAACGGAAATATTTTAACGGGCATTGAACACCTGTATGACAAGGAGTCCAGAGCAGTTCTTGTGAACGGGAGGCGAGGGGACTGGTTTCGCACATCCGTTTGTGTGAGACAGGGGTGTACATTCTCCCCGACTGCTTTCAATATTTCCTTGAGGGAAAAATGAGTGAAGGACTTGAAGGTCACGTTGCTATGCCAAGATAAGGGGCCTAACGATTACCAACCTTCATTTTGCAGATGATACCGACGGGTTGGTCGGCTCAGAAGCAGACCTCCATGAATGTGTCAGAGGATTCGATGGAACAGCTCTTGACTATGGTATGGGGATTGATGCTGGAAAGACAACATTAATGACCAACAACGACAAGGGTTTCAACAGCAGGATAAAAGCTAACGGTCAGGAACTCGAAGTGGTTGACCGTTTTAAATATCTTTGGTCGATTGTCAGTGATGAAGGATCGAAATGTGAGGTGTTGGCCAGAATAGCACAGCCAATACCGGCGCTTGCACGGCTTAACAAAATCTGACAAGATAAACGGTTAACACTATGCACGAAAAAACAATTTATGCGTACACTGGTCCTGTCAATATTGCTCTGTGTTTGTGAGACATGGACAGCTACATCTGATCTTCAACGAAGGATACATGCCTTGGAGATGAGATGTTTCCGGAGACTTTTAAACGTCACGTACAGAGATCGAGTTACAAATGAGGCAATACGAGATATAATTACAACAACAAGAGGTCATTTTGAAGACCTTTTGGGAACTGTCCTAAGAAGGAAACTCGCTTGGTACGGTCACATATCGCAATCAAATGGTCTTGCAAATACAGTCATCCACGGACAGGTCCTTGGTAGACGACGAAGAGACCTTCCCAAAAAGAGATGGTAGGACAACATACACGGATGGACGAATCTCTGACCACAAGAGTCGCAGGCAGCGGCATCTGACAGAGACGGGTAGCGTGGCCTTTGTTAGGAATCTTCATGTGTGCCCCAACGACTTCACCGTTTTCGGGATGACCTGACCTGAACTGATATATGGAAGTTTGATAAACCACATTTCATAAGACGTTGCAATGACGCAAAAATTCCGGACGTTATAAACTACGACAGGTGAATTGACAGCGTGGTTTACTGAGGAACAAATTCAATTTACCCAAATGTACCTACAACCTGATTTGTTGCGCATTGTGAAAGTGTCGCATGTGACAACATCAATTCATGTTTACAATTTAATCCAGGAACGGGGTTAACGGATGAGTGAGACTGCTAATTAAAAATGAATTAATAATATGTGCATGTTTCTTACAACAATCATATTTATTGTATCGTGTTAATATGCTTTGTGAAGCTCATTAAATAATGTTAAATACACACACACATACTAACGCCACTCACACGTACATATAAACACTATCAGACACGCACATAAGGATGCACAATACGCAAATCCACGCTCACATATTAAACATTAAACTTCCTTCAACTTACTCTGCAATACTAAATTAAATGCAAAATAGAGATTAATCCATGACATTGGAATCTACCTGCCGCAATGCCCCCACTTGGTATTTGAATAAATGTAAATTGTTTATAAACGATATGCTGAACGTACAATTGCAGTAAAGTATGTTTTAGAGGAGCCACACAATTTCGTCGACGACAACCATTAAAGAAAATCATCCAGTGTGATGTTGTGGTTAATTCATAATTTAAATTAACATTATATAAATTACACCACACATGACTGCATGTTTACACATTGAATTCTTAACTAATTATTTGCACATGTTTCAGAAAAAATTAGCGGACTTTATTTACATATGAATCTATTTTTAACAGCGACACGACAGTCCAAAATATAAACGTTGTTATTACACAGTAGACTCTTCTTACCATTGGCAACAAACGATGTCGTTTCCTGGACGTAAGACAACATACTTGCAATATCGGTTTCATAATATGGGACTTCACACTGGAAGATTAGTATCACAAGTTAATTACTCAGACGTTTGTCGTTCTTACTTTCGATTAACCTTTTTGTCAATCCCGTAACCGAGCAATTAATATGAAAATATATACATCGATCGATTTGTTCTAAGAAAAAATATATCGAAATATATATGTCTATATATCTACCCATATAGCTATCTATATATATATATATCAATATATATATATATATATATATATATATATATATATATATATATATATATATATATATATGTATGTATAATAGCTATCCATCGTTGTCGATGAGGACCGCCGACATTATCTTTGTCAAAGATTTCCCTGTTCGGTGTGGGTGCGCATGTGGCTGAACAGGCCAATGCGAGCACGAAAACATCTGCAACATATCGGGCACACGGGGCTAATAGAAGGGGATGGTGTTCCCGCTGCTCGGGATTTTCGTGTCTCGCGTCTGTTCTGGGCTTTCACAACACGGTCATCTTCACCGGCAGCTACACCCGATTTGACTGCGCTTCTCCAGTCAGATCTATTTTTCGCAAGACATTCCCAGGTGTCGATGTCTATCTGGCAACTTTTTAGTGAGTCCCTCAGACCATCTTTAAAACGTTTCTTTAGGCGTCTCTCTCAGCTCGCCGTAGAGAAGCTTCTTTGGGAGCCGCTCATCTGACATACGGACGAGGTATCTGGCCCATCCTTGTCGTGCTTTTTCTAGCAGTGCATGGAGGCTGGGCATGTTAGCCCTCGAGAGAACCTCGATGTCAGTGACACGATCTTGCCATCGGATGTGGAATATTCGCCTCAGGCAACCTGTGTGGAAGTGGTTTAACCTCCTTGCATGTCCAGAGTATACAGTCCAACCTTCGCAAACGTATAGTAGGGTTGGAATGATGGTTGCACGGTAGACTTTGAGTTTGGTCTTGACGCTGATGCCACGACGTGCCCAGACCATTGAGCGCATTCTACCAAAGGCTGTGCTGGCCTTTGCTATTCTGCTTGCCACCTCATCGTCTAGGCTGACAAATCTCGACAGCGTGCTGCCCAGATATGTGAATTTGTCTACGACATTCAACGTCTGCCCGCTGACTGTAGTCTCTGGTTTTGTGTACGGCCTGCCTGGGGCTGGTTGGTACATGACCTCTGTTTTTTTGGCATTTACGGTCAGGCCAAAAGTTTCGCATGCGGCAGAGAACTGGCCCATTCCAACCTGCATGTTCAGTTCTGAGCTGCTCATTAGAGCGCAGTCGTCAGCAAATACAAGTTCCCTGATTATATCGCCAGCCACTGTGGTTTTAGCCGTCATTCTTCTGGAATTGAGTAACTTGCCATCTGTGCGGTACTTTATGGGTATTCCAAGCTCCAATGATCTGAAGGCGTCTGTCATCGTGGCCGCGAACATCATGCTGAACAAAGTCGGGGCGAGTACACATCCTTGTTTTACTCCGTTTGATACTAGAAACGTGTTAGAGATTGCACCGCTGTCCAGTACACGAGCACGCATGCCTTCGTGTAGCTGTTTAACCATTGTTATGAACTTGTTGGGGCAGCCAAACTTAGACATTATCATCCACATCCCTCCTCTGTTTACTGTAGCAAATGCCTTTGTCAAAATAAATTAATGTGGTGTACAAGGCCTGATTTTGCTCTCGACACTTCCCTTTTACTTGGCGAGCGGCAAAACTCATGTATATATATATATATATATATATATATATATATATATATATATATATATATATATATATATATATATATATATATGTATATATATATATATATATATATATATATATATATATATATATATTTATTTATGTATATATTATTGTTGTTGTTGTTATTTAATTATCACAATGAAAAGCATCACTCATATGTGTGCTTTGAAAAGGAAGTTTAGTGGCGGGTCGTTGTAGAGTATCTCACATATGTGATTGATGATGAAGTAGACTAGGGTTTTGATATACTTTGCGTAATTTGCGTGTCGCTAACTACTAGGGAATCACGTCGATCCATCTCCTCGTTAGCCAGACTGTCATGAAAACAACCCATGTCCATGGATAGCTACAGGGAGGTCTGTGCAAGTATTTTTTGCCTTATCCTATCGAGTATGCCTGAATAGTGAGATTTTCATGAGCAGTTAGTCTACATCCCCATGTATATCTATAATATATGTATATATATATACATATATTTGTGCGTATGTGTATGTGTGTGTGTGTGTATGTGCGTATCTCAGTCTGTCAGTAATTCTATTCATACATTGCTTGCTTATGTCTGTCTATTATCACATTATTCTATCTGTATATGTCTGTTGTTTAACCATCCATCTATGAATGAGTCAATGCATGCAATCGTCCTTCTATAAATCCATCCATGTACCCGCCTACCCTTTGATCTTTCCATCTACTAGTCTATTCGTATGTCAATCTCTTTGTATATCGACATATTTGTTTGAATGTCCATCTCTTCCCTTCTGCAATTGTCGACATTGTAAATTGGTATGGTCGTCGGTGCCAATGAATTTGTTTATCTGCCTGCGTGTCTCTATTTTTTTTTCACCCGTCTGTCGTATATATCTATATTGATATTTCAACCTACAGTAATGGAAAATATGTTTCTTTCCAATTTTAACAGCATGGACCCAACACTGGTAAACACATTTATCTGAACAAAAGAATTGTTTGACTCAGCAATATTGAAAGATTCAACGCAAACATTATCAGCCGACCACAGTGTTCGTAGGATGACGTAATCTGTGGAAGTAATAGTGAAATATTTCGATTACTACCAACCCAAATACAATCGAACGGTATAGTACTCAGTATCAGTATACCATATACACTCTATTGAGCAAACAACAATATAGCTGTACGAGTATAAACAGCAAAGACGAATTCATTTGGATGTTGCAAAACTGTTATATTACATCATGAGTATTCTACAAAGATAGGGTCCAATAATATAAAATGGAAACATGTTATTTTTACCTCAGTGTAGCATATTGGGAACACGGTATTAAGCTATTTTTTGTGACCAACGGCACAGTATAGTCCGTTTCACAATAGTTGCCGGTAATTGTCATTTAATGTATCAATAACCCTTGCATCGATACATTATTTATTTTTTTACACGGGGTCTTATCTTTCCAATGTCCGGTTGACTTAATAATTTTCATTTTATCAGAAACTGCCATTTTCTTAAAGCGACTTGTTCCTTTAATATTTTTTCCCCAGACATTTGAAGTTGTCCCTAAAGAGAATAATTTACCCTAATTTCTTTTTTGTAGATGTATGTCCTTAGTGAAAAGCGTCTCTCCAATTCGAATGACTTTATTTACATTAGGTAACACATAATGTCCTTTGAATGTAGGTCATTTTTTTAATGAACTGTAAGACGCCAGTGCGCATTTCATACACATAATGTGTAAAGATCTAAAAATACTTAAAATATAGAGCATAAAAAGTACATACTTCAGATATAAATAGATGCTAGAGAAAACAATAAATAGTTTTAATTTAGTTCTGCGATCCATCTTGTAAATGATTGATGTGGCACTGGAATGGGCTGTTTTGACAAAGTGATATAAACTTTAATAGGGGTGGGGGGGGGGGGGGGGGTTGCGGGGGAACATGTAAGTTTACATCTCCCTTAATCAGAGTAGCCTGATTCCAACACATGTGTATAACTGATATATGTTGAACAAATGACAGTCCATCTTCTTTTGTCTTCTAATAGTCATCTTCATCTTTCAAGATATCGTCCTCACATTTAGTTCAATAATATGTGTCTATATTTGAGAGGGCGGCATATGTTAGTTATTTCATATCGCATAGTTCATTTAAAAATCATATTTGTGACTTTTGTCCAAACGGATTAAATTGGGTTTACGTGTGAATGGTAAAGTGGCAGAGTCTTCTTCTTCTTCTTCTGCGTACACAGTCAGACAGTAACCATTATTTTTTCGAAAAAAGCGGCGGTCATCCTGAGGCTCGCGCCACTGCCATAGAGCTTGTCTTGCAGTTCCACTGGTAATGGCCACATCTGCTCTCTCTGATCCTCGTATGTCGGGCAGTTTTGCAGCAGATGTTCAGTGGTCATTTTACCAGTACCGCACGAGCATTCGTCGGTACACCCCATCTTCAATTTGTTGAATAGGTGGTACCTCAGTCTGTTGTGGCCAGTGCGAAGTCTGAAGACAACGACCTGATCTCTTCGGTTCAACTGGTAATAGGCATCGTTTTTGGTGTAACCAGTATGTTCGGTTTCCCATTTGGTCATATATCTGGCTTTGATAAGCCGTTTTGACTCTTCGTACGTCATACTGGTACCTGTTTGTGGTAGTCTTGCACCTTCTTTTGCCAGTCTGTCTGCCTCCTCGTTGCCTTGGATGTTGCAGTGTGACGGAACTCACTGTACCACTACCCTTTTTGGTGCGGTCTGCTGGCACAGTTTGCACAGTGCTGCTCTTAAGTCATTAAGCTCAGTGTTTTTCTGGCTTTTTAGCGCTGTGACTACGGCGAGAGCATCTGTCAGCAGGACTATATGGCTCTCATTTTCACTGTGTGTCACCATTTCTTCCACTGCCGCCCTCAGTGCCTCTGCCTCCGCTCTGAAATTGCTTGTATAATTACCAGTAGCGAATGACAGTGTTATTTTTCTGCCATTTGGTAGGTTCAGGAATGCTCCTGCCCCTCCGTTCTGTGTAGTGTTTGTTACAGAACCGTCGGTGTATGCATGGGTCCAGTCAATGCTTGGGTAGCTTTTCGTTATGAAGCTTAGGGTAGTGTCTCTCCTTTCTTTTTCAGTCTGGCAGTTTTTATTTGCAATACCTGGTATATTTTCTACCACCTCTGGAAATATATCCTGCCTCCAGGTAGGTTTTCGTACAGTAGTGATGGGTTTTGGTGTTGTTAGTGTGTTTATGCTCATCTTTGCTTTGGCTATTTCTGCAAAGTTTCTCCGCTTTAGTTTCCCATTTCCCAAATTGTTTAGTCTCTGGTACATTGGATGGTCCTTCAGTCTTCGGAGTTTCTCTGACTGCAGCTGGGCTCTGCAGTCTCTTCTATCGGTCATGGATTGCAGTTTTGTAATCTTTTCAAGTTCTATCATTGGCGTTGACTTCATGTTATAATTCTCATGGCTTGGTTTTGAAGTTTGTTAACTTTATCGAAGTTCGCCTTCGCTGCTGTTGTCCATGCCGCAATGCCATACTCGAGAACTGGTCTCACTCTTCCAGTGTACAGTTTCTTTAGTATGTCTTCGTCTGCTCCCCAGCTTGTGCCAGCAAGTTTCCTCATGATTGCCATTCTTTCTCTGGCTTTCATTTGGTTTCTCTCAATCTGACTTTTCCATGTCATGCACCGATCAAATGTGACTCCCAGATAGGTTGGGTTGTCGTTCGGCTGCAGGATTTTGCCATTTAGACTTAATTTGGTACTTTGGGGTTTTAATGAAAGCGAGAATATTATGCATGTTGTTTTCTCCTCGTTTATTTTGACCAGCCATGAGTTCGCCCACTCTTCCAGCGATGTTAGGGCCGTCTGCATCCGATTTCTTGCTATGGTGAGATTCTTTTCAGAGGTCCACATAGCCAGATCGTCTGCAAACATTGAGCTATGGACTCTTCTTGGTATATTCTCTGTAATATCGTTTATATATACCAGGAAGAGTGTGGGTGACAATACTCCCCCTTGGGGTACTCCCTGCTCGAGTGTCACCTTTTTGCTCATCTGCCCTTGTACTTGGACTCTGACCGTTCTTTATTTGAGGTAGTGGTTGATCCACTTGTACATCTTCCCACAGACATCACTTCTTCTTAGCTTGACTCTAAGTCCATCTTTCCAGACTTTGTCAAATGCCTTTTCCAGATCCACCCAAACAGCTACTGTGTGTTTCTGTGCCTGGTAGGCATCTTCTATCTCTTGGGCTATGAGGATGACCTGGTCCTCAGTGGATCTGTGCTGTCTAAAGCCGGCTTGCTGTGGAATTAGTATTCGTTTTTCTTCCAGATGCCACATCAGTCTGGTGTTTATCATCCGTTCCATCAGCTTGCCGACACAGCTCAGTAGGCTTATGGGCCTGTATCCATTTGGATCTGTTTTGTCCTTTCCTGTTTTTGGTACTGGTACCAGTATTGCATCTTTCCATGCCTGTGGTACAATTCCCCTTTTCCAGCTTTGGTTCAGAACCGCTAGCAGTTTCTTCTTCGCTGTTTGGCCCAGCCCCATCAGCATTTCGTTTGTTATCCCGTCTTTTCCGGAGTGGCAGAGTCTAACATATATGAACATGCTCTTAGATTAATTTATCAATTTGAAATATCTTTTCATTTCATGGCTGCTTGACAATGGAAATCAATTCGGACTTAGATACGTTTATTAGTATAATGGTATGTATTCTTTTGTGAGTCACATATTTAGTGATTTTTTGTAATCTGTGATGTCGGGATTGTGTCTTCTTCTGTCACCTGGTTGTGGTATGACGTTTTGTCTCTTTTCAGATCGGATCGTAACTCGAAGGACGGAAGAAAAGTGTTATTTTAAAAATCAATTTTCTAAATATGCTACTATTCATCTCGGTATGATAATGCCGATAATCAATATAATTTAAAGGGAACACGAGCTCTGCATTAATCACCAGAATATTATGTCCTCTGCCACGTGGTGCTAATTGTGTAGTCTTTTCATCCGCTGATTACCGTTCCGTTAGACTTGTGTGCTGAAAATATATCTAAGTGTCTTCCTATACGTAATATCACAATATTGTTTACGCATTTCGTGACTTCATTGAAATACTAGCTTCTAATGGAAAATAGATGTGGCTTCTCAAAGATGACGTTTCTTCCGCTAACTTAACTTAATTTAACGTTTGTTTACTGGTTTAGAAGACTTTGCAGAGTCTGTATACAACCAGTTCCATTTACATCACCTTGCTCTAGAAGCTGTACGCATCCAATCTATTTTTTAAATGCATAGAATGGCTAGAATACTGTCTTTATATTTAGTAAAACAAAATGTCCCGTACAGTTCTCTACAACGCATAATTCCATTCATCAATGTCAATGTGTGTACCCTAGCGAAACTTCAGTTTTCTTACTGTCACTATTTCACTGAAATCAAACATTCTACAAATCCCTTTTCTAAGCATATACCTGTCAAAACTGTATACAATTTCCGTTCTTCAGTGCGTACTAGTTTTGATAGAACACTAACTTCTATAGTTCTGGAGCAATCTATAAGTTTCTCCTGTATTTAAACCCAAAGCGTGACAAGTTCTTTTTGTTCTTTCTGATACAATTTATAACGGCTAGCTTCTCTACAAAAATACTGATACATCTCCAATGCAGGTGTATGAAGTTAAAGGGACTAGACTTTCAAACTCATTGTAGTCGCGAACGTTAACAATAAGTATACTTCACGTTTGCAATCGCGTACACAATGCTAGTCCAATGGTTAGCGAGCTGGCTTTGTATCTCATTGGTCTTGGGTTCATTCCCATTTCAGGTGGATATGTATTTTCAGACCGCAACGTATCTCGGGTCGACCCAGCATTAAAAGGTGTTCTGTCTGGGAAGTAAAAGCGGCGAAGGGAGCAGATGGCCACCACCCTCATATAGTCGAGCCTTTGAAATGTGAGATCGCTAACACCTCACACCCCTACGTCAGTAATGCAGTGGATCACTTTACACAATTTGCATCGATAAATAGAACACCCCGGATGGATCATTAGAACTGTCCAAAACCTGCGCGCTTTTGAGTTAATGCTGAACAGAAGTCACGAAATACATTGAAAATGTCATTTCCAAAAATACTCACTGTTGTGAAGGGATACTGATTTTAACAGACTCGTTTCATTATGAGGGCTCATTTGTGTATACCATAAGCAATCAAAGAAAATTGTATACCATGTGTTTATTCGCAAGAACAAAAATGTTGACACTTGGGACATGGTAATTTGCAGGTTATATGCAAAATATGAATCATGTTGTTCAAATGGAAGCGGACACATTCAATTTTAAATTGAAGCAAACATTGTGAAACGAAATTTAGGAGTTATGTGTTAAACATCGTTCGGGCTATGTTTACATTAAAAGATGATTCTCGTTACAAGTTGTTGACGCTGGATCGACCTCATGTTTGTTTTGGCATCTAAAAACGTACCGCAACGACTTGGGGCCGAACACCGATCGCTCTTCGAGGAAACCAGTTCATTATCAACTGTACTACCTTAATAATAGCGTTGCATAATTATAGTTGAAAATGATTACGTTGAAGCATGTTGCAACATTTTATTTTGACACCCACATTTGCAGATTAGTGAAAAAAGTGTTCCAAAAAATGCATTCAGACTTTATAAAGTAAGCACTTGCTAAATCAGGTTACGCAAACACTGAAGCCTGAACTGCTATATTTGGTGTTTTTTTACTTCGAATCGGCATTAAGATTGCATTGTTAACATTTAGCACGGGCAATAAACACGGAACACATTTTATTCTGTGTGCTGAATCTCCGGATCCTTCCCCAGATACGGAAACCAATATCAACCCCCTACCCCCCCCCCCCCAATTATAGTTGAAGTCCTTGCTGCTATTTGGAAACTCAGAGATAGACGAGCGGCAAGCCTGGAGCACAGGGAGGTTGAAATACGGCAACGATCCTATCAGCTCTGTCCTCCATCAATTATTCCTTCAAGTATCGAGGTCTCAACACGTCCAGGCTGACTTGCGCGATGGAATTGACGTCTTCCTGTACAAAGGAAAAGGAAGTCACAAAGACAGCAGTGATTACTATAACACTACTCTAGGTACCGGTAAAGGTTTTTGCTTTCGTGCTACTAGCTAGACTCAAGCCTCTCTTGAACACAACACGTCGCACAGAACAGTCTGGGTTCACCCAGGGTCGTTCTACAACAGGCGCTGTCATTGCGCTGCACCTCCTCGCCGAACTGCCCCGGGCCTTCAATCCTATTATGCACTACATACGTGACATTGAAGTCTGCCTTCGACTCGAAAAGCTTTTCATAGAATAGACACCCCGGCCATCCGTTTGAACTTGATAAAGGAGCTACACAAGGATACTGGCTCCAGAATTCGATAAGCTGCCACTCTCTCTGACATATTCTCCGCGAGAATGTGTTTTTGTCCTCGACCAATTCTGCCGCGCAGTCAACAAGCTTCTTGTCCGCCTCAGTGCACATCAGGATGGTATATCTATTGATTAGTCAATCTTTACCCATCTCGTTTACGCGGATCCCATTGTTCTGATCGACACAGACTGATCTTCGCTTCAGAGGTATCTGTAAATGTTAGACAGTGAAAGTCCCTTCTTGACCTGTGTATATCCTGGACCAAGGCCAAAGTTCAGAACCTCGTTTCCGATACAACATCCCAGGGTATTGAAACGCATAGTCACACTGCGGAGGGCACCAAGGAATCCATCTATCTGGGTAGCATAATATCATCCGATGGGCTCAGCGGTCCGATATGTAAAGGAGGATCGGACTATCTGTGTTCGCTGTGCACGACCTCCGACTTGTTTAAAGTACTGGCACGATCTCCCTTCGGACAAAAAATACGTATCTACCAGTCATGCGTTTTCCCAGTCCTACTTTACGGCTCAGAAACATGGCAATTGCTGAAACATGACATGTCGAGTCTGGAAGCCTTTCACATGTGCAGCCAGTGGCGTATTCTGGACATCCGATGCCTTGACTATATACGCAACGTGAAGGTATCTGCTAAAACATGCCTCCACCCAATCTAAGAAACACTTTACCGGTGCCGATTTTCTTTGTTCTGTACTGTTGTACGGCTGGACCAGGAAACGCCAGCTCACAAGATACTACGCAAGTTGTTTTTTAAAGCCGTCTCCGAAAAATATGGCACAAGCAAGTAGCAACCTTCTCTTACGTCCTGGACAAGGTCTGAGCCGCTCCATAGATGTGGATCATATATGTTGCCATCTGTCGCAACTGGACTCAGAATCGTAAGAGAACATTATTAGTAGTATTATTATTATATTTTGACGTTTTTCTTCTTTGTTTTAATTTGTTTTCTAGAAGATGTGGCGTCTTATACGCGGGATGTTTCACATAACCAATAGTCGGGTCTAGCATTTGTTTTTCATTTATATATTTAAAAGAACTAACTACGGATTGTCAATCTATTAGCAGAAATAAAGAGCACGCAACGGCAGACATGTACAGAGCAGCCATGCAACATACTGAGCCCCACATCAATATTTAACACGTTACATGGATGGAACAATAACACAAGATAACTTATTCAAAACTCGCTACTGGCTTGTGTGTGTATGCATATGTGTGTGTAATTGTGTGTGTATGTGGGTTTCGTGTGATTGTGTTGACTGCCTTCAGTTTTCTGCGATAAAAATGTATTTATTACCAGCAGAAGCGAAACTGACCTGGCCCGATGTGTGTAAAGAATCCCACTTCCAAATTGACATTTATTATTGAAGACTTAGCCTAATATAACCTTTATACAATAACATGTTTCCACAGAATCAGTTGTGACCATACATCATCACCTTCGTCTGGAAGCTGGGTCACCGTCATGACGGTAGGGATGTTGTTAACGTGTTGTGATGCGCTTGTGAAGGACACGTCAAATCGAGGGAAATTGTTTGCCTTTAAATCTTCTATGGGGCACGGGTTTGAACCTGGACAGACAACAAAAAATTAATACAATCTAAATATTATTACGATTGTAGAACATGTTGAGAAGTCAACTATCGTTTTGACGATGGTTATTCTAAATGATATATAAACCTAAACAATATATTGCATTCTACCTATGCTATTTAGCAAATATGGGGCGAGTACGAATTAAAAGTTTCAGATTTTAAAAACACTGAAACCAGAGACGGCATGAGCTAGTAGTTAAGTGAGAAGACTCACAACGCGAAGGTGCTGGATTCGATCCCCATCACAGCACCCACCTTTCTCCCAGGGAAGCAAAACATTAGAATACAAATGCATGCCGAAGTCGAATGCATTGGGCATACAGTCGAAAATCAAAAACAGCGATTGGGAATAGAGAAATAAGGCGGGAAAGAAACAACTGAAACCAGATCGAAGCAATCAAAGTGTTGATTCCTGTTTTTATAGTATACTGTAATGAATAAGTTTACTCTTGTGTGCTCCCTGAAAATGACGTTAAGTGGCAGGATATTGCTTTCCTCACATCCCGGTCATGCTGATGAAGATGGTTTGCGGTCCTCCAGACGGTTGTCTATACGTGGCTTCATATACGTGGCGCTCACTATTACGGGGATCACATCGATCCACATCTCCTCAGCCAGACGGCCTTAAAAACAGCATGTTGCCAGGGAACGCTACATCGTCTTGATCCGTCTATTGGCCCTGAAGCGACGACCTGATCAGTATGTATTGCCTGATTGGACTAGCGTCTCAGTTCCCTGTCTTTATACTATAATAAGTTAAAATACAAGCTTGGTTCTAATACTGGGAAACATACTGATCAAAACTTCATCTGACCTCCACTCTTGGGGACAAGCTGTTTACAGCAGCACGGGTAATGGGGTAGTGTTGACAATGTGTTCCATAAATTGGTTATCCCTCTCTATGGAATATATTATTGGATTAGAGCCAGATTGGCCCGTGTGCACATTCTTCAGCATGGATCATCATATAATACGAGACACTGTAACTGGCTACTTGAAAAAAGCGTCTTTAAGATATATTATCTAGCAGGATCAGCCGCTCACAATAACAACATGTATACAATACATGCATGTACACTATGATCATTTGAGGTGTTTGCCAGAATGACACAGACAATAACGGCGCTTGCACGGCATAACAACATCTTGCAAGATAAATGGTTAACATTATGCACGAAAATCAGATTAATGACTACATTGGTCCTGTCAATATTCATCTATGATTCTGATACATGCATAGTTACAGCTAAACTTTAGCAAAGGATACAATCCTTGAAGATGATATGTTTCCGCAGACTTTTAAACGTCACGTACAGAGTTCGAATAACAAGTGAGGACATACGAAATATAATTACAGCAATAGGGCATTTTGAACACCTCTTGGCAACGATCCTCCATTGAAATGTGCAAGGCAGACAATGAAGAGGCAGTCCCAAAACAGGTGAGAGGACAACATATAATAAATGGGCCATTCTCCGACCAGAAGAGGCACAGGCAGGGGTCGCTGACAGAGAAAGGTGGCGTAATATTTGAGGATGTTTTCGTGTGTGCCCTAAAGACGTCACTCGTTACGGGATGACCTGACCTAACCTGACACTATGATATGAGACTATATGCTATCTTAGCAAAGCATGTTAGTGTATCTTGTTTCAGAAATTCCCACAATCTTACATTTGCTTTATATATGTATATATATATATATATATATATATATATATATATATATATATATATATATATATATATATATATATATATATATTATCTGCATTTTCTAATATTTCTCTATTGCTCTATGTCTCTATCCCTCACTTCATTTATTTCACTAGTTATGTCTGTTGGAAATAACAATTTTAAACTTATGATTGTGAAGATCGAAATCGATATATTTCTAAACGGAACAAACTTCTTATTTTCGTTGGTGCGCTTTTTTAGATATGTTTTTCGTTTCTCCCTTTTTACCAGTAAGCACGTGTTTGCCTCTAATTGTTTGTGACGATTTGCTACCATTGCATTCCGGCAGACTCGTTGCAATTCAGCAACATTTGTACAAAGTATTCGACTCTGTACTCGAAGTTGCAGTAGCCGGTTTGATGAATAAACTCACGTTCTCTATTCTCAGATCCATCCATGCTCTAGGCACGTACGTTTTCAAAACTCTGAAGTATGTGATTTGCCAGGTCATGAGTTGTCGAGTCGTGAATTGCCTTGACGTCATCTACAGTTAACAAAATGTATAGTTCTCCCTAGTATTGCCTTTTCTTGCAATGATGTGAACTCTTTAACTAAAACACACAACTCAGCATGATCAGGAGTATCTACTCTTTTTTTTCTTCTTCTTCATTGTACGCAGTCAGACAGTAACCATTATTTTGTCGAAAAAAGCAGCGGTCATCCTGAGGCTGTCGACACTGCCATAGAGCTTGTCTAGTGTTGCCACTGGTGATGGCTACATCTGCTCTCTCTGATTCTCGTATGTCGGGCAGTTTTGCAGCAAATGTCCAGCGGTCATTTTGCCGGTACCACACGGGCATTCGTCAGTGCCACCTATCTTCAATTTGTTGAATTAGTGGTACCTCAGCATATTGTGGCCAGTGCGAAGTCTGAAGACCACGACCTGCTCTCTTCTGCTCAACTGGTAATAGGCATCGTTTTTTATGTAGCCAGTATGTTCGGTTTCCCATTTGGTCATGTATCTAGCTCGAATAAGCCTTTTGACTCTTCGTAGGTCATACTAGTATATGGTTGTAGTAGACTTGCACCTTCTTTTGCCAGTCTGTCTGCCTCCTCGTTGCCTTGGATGTTGCAGTGGGATGGAACGCACTGTACCACTACCCTTTTTGGTGCGGACTGCTGGCATAATTGACAGAGTACTGCTCTTAAATTATTAAGTTCAGTATTTTTCTGGCTTTTTAGTGCTGTGACTACGGCCAAGGCATCTGTAAGCAGTACTTTATGGTTTTCATTACTTTTACCTGTCACAATTTATTCCACTGCCGTCCTCACTGCCTCTGCCTCTGCTCTGAAACTGACTTTGAATTTTCCAGTAGCGAATAACAGTGTTATTTTTCTGCCATTTGGTAGGTTCAGAAATGCTCTGCCCTTCCGTTCTGTGTTGTGTTTGTTACAGAACCGTCGGTGTATGCCTGAGTCCAGTCCATGCTTGGGTAGTTTTTCGATATGTAGCTCAGGGCAGCATCTTTTCTTTCTTTTTCCGTCTGGCAGTTTGTGTTTCCAATACCTGGTATATTTTCTACCACCTCTGGAAATATATGCTGCCTCCAGGTAGGTGTTCGTACAGTAGGGACGGACTTTGGTGCATCTTTGCTTTGGATATTTCTGCGAAGTTTCATCGCTTTAGTTTCGCATTTCCGAAATTGTTTAGTCGCTGGTGCATTAGATGGTAAGTCAGTCTTCTGAGTTTCTCTGATTGCCGCTGGGCTCTGCAGTCTCCTCTCTAGGTCATGGATTGCAATTGTGTAATCTGTTCAAGTTCTACAATTGGCGTTGACTTCATGACTCCTGTTATAACTCGTATGGCTTGCTTTTGGAGTTTGCTAATGTTATCGAAGTTCGCCTTTGCTGCTGCTGTCCTTGCCGCAATGACATACTCGAACACTGGTCTCACTTTTCCAGTGTACAGTTTCTTTAGTATACTTTCGTCTGCTCCCCAGCTTGTGCCAGCACGTTTACTCATGATTGTCATTCTTTCTCATGCTCTCATTTGGTTTCTCTCGTTCTGACGTTTCCATGTCATGCGCTGATCAAATGTGACTCCCTAGTAGTTTAGGTTGTCGTTTGGCTGCAGGTATTTGCCGTTCAGACTTAATTTTGTGTTTTGGGGTTTGTTTGAAAGCGAGAATATTGTTCATGTCAATTTTTTCATCGTTTATTTTGACCAGCCATGATTTCACCCACTCTTCCAGCAATGTTAGGGCCTGCTGCATCCGATTTCTTGCTATGGTGATATTCTTTTCTGACGTCCACATAGCCAGATCGTCTGCAAACATTGAGCTATCGACGCTTCTTGGTATATTTTATGTTATATTAGTTATATACACTAGGAAGAGTGTGGGTGAAATTACTCTCCCTTTGTGTACTCCCGTCTCAAGTGTCATTGTTTTGCTCATCTGCCATTGTACTTGGACTCTGGCCGTTCTGTTTTTACGGTAGTGGTTGATCCACTTGTACATTTTCCCACAAACTTCACTTCTTCTTAGCTTAAATGTAAGTCCCTCTTTCCAGACTTTGTCAAATGACTTTTTCAGGTCCACCAAAACCGCTACTGTGTGTTTTTGCTCCTGGTAGGCATCCTCTATTTTCTGGGCTATGAGGATGACCTGATCCTGAGTGGATCTGTGCTGTCTAAAGCCTGCTTGCTGTGGAATTAGTATGGGTTTTTCTTCCAGATGCCACATGGCGTTTATAATACGTTCGATCAGTTTGCCGACACAGCTCAGTAGGCTGATATGCCTGTATCCATTTGGATCTTTTTTGTCTTTTCCTTTCTTTGGTACTGGTACAAGTACTGCGTCTTTTCATGCCTGGGGTACAATACCCCTTTTCCAGCTTTGGTTCAGGACTAATAGCAGTTTCCTCTTTGCTGTTTGGCCCAGCCCCATCAGCATTTCGTTTGTTATCCCGTCTGTTCCGGGAGATTTCCTTTGCTATAATGTTCTCATGTCCTCTACCATTTCGTTCATTATTAATGTTGCAATCATATGCTCTTCTGGTGCCATATTGATGTCGTCGTGGCCTTTTTGCTATTCACTAATATATGTAGGCCTATCTGCAGGGACATGAATTTGGTTTGTTCATGCATAGTGTTCAACAAAGAAGTTTGCGGCTTTTTTTTTCCAGTGAGCAAGTTTTCGCCCTGCTTGATGGTAATTTGTTTGTTTAATGGAGTTTCATCATGCATGGCTCTGACTAGCTTCCATAGTTTATTCCTATCTTTGTCTAAGTTTAGGCTTTCTGTTTTATTTTTCCATCTTTCTCTTGCTGTTTTGTTTAGAGTGTATTTGTATTTCGCCGTGGCGGCTTTGAGGGCGATATCTGCCTCTATAGATTGTTCTCGCTCTGCCATGTTTCTAGCATATGTGACTGAGTCTTCCGCTTTCTGCAAATCATCATTTCAATAGAGCTTATAATTTGTACTTGCCCCACTTGAGATGGTTTCAGTGGAAGCTTGCATTATTGCTTTGCTTAGCCTTTCCACCATGGGCTTCATTTTGTTGTTTCGTGTGTTGATGATTTCACATAGCCCATCTGTCAGAATTGCAAATCTGTCCCAGTCGGCTCGTTTGTAATTCCAACGTGGGAGCGGTATTTTTTCATGTGGGCCTACTTCCATATCAATTTCTAGCCTAATAGGATTGTGGTCGCTACCTGCCAATTAGTTTAGCAAATGGCGGTTTATTTTATGGTGAATGTCAACTGTGGAGAAGGCCAAATCTGGAGTAGGGGTGGTATGCCATGTTCTAGAATAGAAGCTAGGGCTATCCTCTGGCCTATTAATTAGATAGAGATGTTTGTCTATCTCACAATCTTCCACTTCGTCACCTCTGCTGTCTGTGTCCGAGTATCCCCATCTCTCCGAGTGGCTGTTGAAGTCTCTAACTACTATGCAGTTGACGTCTTTGACTTCCATACTCGAGAGCGATATGTCTTTATTTGGTGTTCCGTACAGGTTGAAGATGCAGATCTTCGTCTCTTGAGCCATTATGTCAAATCCTACAATTTCTGCTTGTTCGGTGTGATTGACAGATACTGCGCTACTCGGTATGCAGTTTCGGGTAAGTACCAGAACCCCTCCTCTGTGACCTTCTCTATCCAGACGGAAGGTCAGGTATCCTCTGATTGAGAATTTATGGTTATTGTTGAGGTGCGTTTCTTGGATACATGCCACGTCAATCTTACCTTAATGCAAGTGATGTGTTAGGGAAAGCTTTATGTTAATGACTATCTACGCATTCCACTGTAGTATTTAGAGGGTATTGTATTTTTGGTCAATATAAATTGCCATAGAGCCATGTGCCTCGACTCCACAACACATGAGTGGGTGACCACCAGTAGTCAAGGTTGGGCACCTTGGAGGCGTGGGGCCCAGCACTCTCGCTGCCTGGCCGCACTCTGCAGTATGAGCGCCATACGTTTTTTCTGATAGGTTGTACTGTCATCATACTGCGATATTCGTTGCACTGTGTCGTTAAGCCTGTGGCCCAGTGCATCCGATTTCAACAGGCGTTTCTGTAGGGGTGCCCTCCTTAGCCTTTCGCTTTCCCCAGCCTATCTGCAAGGAAGCAGTTGTGTGTGATCAGAGTTGTCTCTCTTATGGAAGTTGTCTTGCATGACTTACGAGTCTTTACTACTCGTGTCTATAGGGTGCGGTGATGATATATGAGATATGATATATGATTTGGACTATGTACTGGTTTGTACTAGCCCGGAAGAGAGGCAGTCCAGTGTGTCTGTATCCCAGGATCGTCACGTCCTGCCAGAAACGTAGCATTTGCATGTGAGTGGCGTATCTCTTTTCTCCCTTTATTTTATCGGCTTCTCTGCAGTAATGGTACGCCCAGCATTCCCCGCCACCTGGGAGGTTGTCACAATAGGGCAGATGTGTAATGTCCGCAAGTCTGCATCTCTTCTGCGTCCATTTGTTTGGCTGATAGCATACAGAGGTAGATATCGAGGCAGAAGTGCATTTAAATAGGGGACAAGCCTGGTAATGTCACGGAGATATTGTTTGCCTGGTATGCGGATATATCTCATGGTCATGGGTTGAGTCTCTACAGTTCACAGTGAGGTGGCTGCTCTACTGATTTCGACACCACGACCAAGAACTAAGTCTTATGTTGGTGGTTTTGCACCCCATCGCCGTAAGGGGTGAATATCGAGCAGTTATCCGCCCGCTTTGATCGGAGGACGGCAGACACCTCTTTATGCGGCTTGACCGGGTAGGCCCCAGGTCCCGACCATATCGAAGCCTCCCATCGCAGTGGTGCTGAATATGTACTCAAATAATACGATAAAAGTTAGAGGTCTGATATCGACATGACCGTAGCCAGCATAACGATGCCATCTCAAATAGTGATACAAAATCCGATACTGCAATGGTTCTTAAAAAAAAAATATCTCAGAGCTGAAGTAAAAAACTACATTTATATCCTCAAAATGGTTTTCTTAAAATATGTGCATGTCTCGATTTGCTTGCGACACTACAGGCTAAATAACAAAACATATTATTTTGCCCGCATAATGAGCGAAGACCAACACCAAAAAGCATAGGTTGTGTCTGACTGCATCCAGAATCGTCTTTATTTGCAGCCATGTCGACCCTACTGATTACTTCATTTAGCTCAGTTATATAGCAACCATGCAGACCTCTGACATGAGCAAAAACATTGTTCAGCGGATCGGTTTTGCAGTTTCGTTTGTAGGCTTCTCACACAGAGGCTGGCCTAATCAAAGAATCTGCCTAGAATCCAAACTAATTGTATACAAAACCTGCGTCATTGCAATCCTCGTGTATCGATTCGAGCTTGCATGGTGCTGTAAAATGTGCATGGTGCTGTAAAACATGCAAGGTACTGTGAAATGCGAATGTACTGTGAAACTTGCATGGTGCTGTGAAACGTATATGGTGCTGTGAAACTTGTATGGGGCTGTGAAACTTGTATGGGGCTGTGAAACTTGCATGGTGCTGTGAAAATTGACCGTGCTGTGAAACTTTTATGGTGCTGTGAAATTTGTATGAGGCTGTGAAACTTATATGAGGCTGTGAATTTTGCATGGTGCTGTAAAACTTGTATGGGGCTGTGAAACGTGCATGGTGCTGTGAAACTTGTATAGGGCTGTGAAACTTGCATGGTGCTGTGAAACTTGTATGGGGCTGTGAAACTTGCATGGAAATGTGAAACTTGCATTGTTCTATGAAACGTGCATAATGCTGTGAAACGTAAATGATGATTTGAAGCTTGCGTGTTGCTGTGAAACTTGCATGGTGCTGTGAAACGTGCATGTTGCTGTGAAACGTGCATGGTGCTGTGAAACTTGCATGGTGCTGTGAAACTTGCATGGTGCTGTGAAACTTGCATGGTGCTGTGAAACTTGCATGGTGCTGTGAAACTTGCATGGTGCTGTGAAATGCGAATGTTCTGTGAAACGTGCATGGTGCTGTGAAACTTGCATGGTGCTGTGAAACGTGCATGTTGCTGTGAAACGTGCATGGTGCTGTGAAACTTGCATGGTGCTGTGAAACGTGCATGGTGCTGTGAAACTTGCATGGTGCTGTGAAACGTGCATGGTGCTGTGAAACTTGCATGGTGCTGTGAAATGCGAATGTTCTGTGAAAATGGAAAGGTTCTGTAAAAATTGCATGTGTTGTGAAATGTGCATGGTGCTGTAAAATTTTCCATGTGCAGAAAAATGTGCACGGTGCAAGGAAACTTGCAAGGTTTTGTGAAACTTGCATGTTGTTGTGAAACGTGCATGGTGCTGTGAAACTTGCATGGTGCTATGAAACTTGAATGGTGCTATGAAACTTGAATGGTGCTGTGAAATTTGCATGTTGTTGTGAAACGTGCATGTTGCTGCGAAACTTGCATGGTGCTGTGAAACTTGCATGGTGCTGTGAAACTTGCATGGTGCTGTGAAGAGTTAAGGAGATTTGGGTTCTTCTACACGCGCAGTCTGTTGCGCTTTTGTTGAATCTACTGGTGTTACATGGTTTCGATCACTGAGATCGTCCGAATAAAATATTTCGAGAGAATTCTTTCAATAATGGACTGTCGCAGCCTGTGTAGCAGATACCACTGTTTGCCCTGTCCGTTATTCTAACTTAGAACATTCTCACACTCATCCACATCATCATGACCATAATCAGTAAATGATATATCACACAGCAGTTGACATATTTATTATATCATACTCATATCATAGAATGAGTAGAGAAATTACAAACACGATATAATACATATCTTAACTAAACATTCTACTAAAACGGGAATTGTAAGTGTAAGCTATTGATGGAATTCCCAACTAACTAAAAACCCAGTTCTATTGCCTTGCAATTACATCACACACACACATCGCCTTAACTGCGTCTTCAACACCTTATCAAATACTCTTCCTCACTGAAATCCCCTCAGGCCGGCGATCTCGACATAACTCGTTCACAATGTGTCCTTGCTTACAAACACACTTTCACATTATCTATTAATGCAAAATTCACACACTTATTTGAGCGATCCTGTTCTATCACTAAACATTCGTCCAACCGTCTATCAATCGCTCCTCTATCTAAGTCGGTGAGTTAAACATACTATCCACATTCAGTCGTCCCCTCTCTATGACAGCCTCTCTCTCTCCAGCATCTCTCTATCCAGCCTCCCTCTCTCCAGCCTCCCGAGCTAAACTTTGTCTCGAGTTATACATCCTTAAGCAAGGCCAGAGCTTGACCAATCGATCTCAGGTGATGGTCATCTTCAATCACAATTGGAGCGAAACTACTTGGCACACCTGTCACTCATTCTCTCGCAGCAAGCCCCGCTGCCAATGTCGTCTGTCAATCAATCTCCCCCTACCAAAATCGGAAGGCCAGTGGTCAGTTTCTACCTGTCCACATTCCTTAACCCAACTCTGTTCTCCTTTGCTGAGGCGGTGAGTGACTTTGACATGCATTCAGGTAGCTTTAAGCTTTAACATCTTCAGGCATCCTAAACTCCCCTTGCTCCGGCGGGAACTGTTACACCTGTCTATATATGGGAATGAAGGCTATCAAACCCATTATTTCCCGCCCGCCACATCATGCACATTGCTGTCCAAATCAAGGTTATATAATTCAATGTACCACACGACGCCCCCCCCCCCTTTTTTCACAATCATCCCGCCCCCACCCTTCATGTCTTAGCAACACCCATGCTGCCACAAATCGCTCGCAACTTTAAGGAGTATATGCTTAATATACTTCAGTCATCAGTTAGTCGTTTAGTCCGATTACTTTTATATATTGCATAGTGAGTAACCACATGGATTCGTACGATATTGCTCTTAATAGTACACATTACTGGTCATGCTGCTACTTTTAAGTTTATTAAAACTATTTTCATATCATTGCGCAGTATTGGTTCTAACGTGTATACTTTCTTCACTTTTGTAATATCTACCATTATGTTTGTGAACAAACTACATCACTGCCCCTTCTACCGAGCCTAAACTGCAACCCTTTTGGTATATGTGTTTCTATGTGTATTCACAATACAGCTACTGCATATTGTAAGAAATAGTGACAGATCCATTTTCACAAATATTCGTTTCAGTTATTTGTAATATTTAACTACACTAGCAATAACCCACACAAAATACCGGAAATGAAAAGTTATTTTGATGGGATTTTAATCAAATGTCAGTTGATTTATGTTTACCAATAATATATTATTCGATAAAAATGTGTATTTATCGAAAGTTAGAACAATAATAACGAGTTTAAATGAAACTAAACCACATATAGGGTATAGGGTGTATAGTTTATTAACGTATACCTTAATTAAAACAATTAGCAACACAATACATTTATTTACATATGAACAGAATATAATAACACCTTTCGAATATTAGATTCACATACAATTTTCATTAACTTTTTTTTTTCCATAAATAAACCAGAATGGTATAGTTAAATAATCTTGTGTAGACTATTCAGTGTTTTTTTGTTCCTTACGTTTGCCTAATTTTTGTTTTATTTCCCCAAGCCGGTGTGCGTTGCATTACGTTTCTATGTTTCGCCTGTAGGCTCAGTGAATCCGACTTTAGCATCAATGTTATGTAAGGATTGCTTCCTCCTGTATTGTGTAATGGTTTGCTTCCCCGGGGCAACAGTCAGTTCTTTGATAGGGAGGAAACCTAGCACCTTCGGCTTGTGAGCCGTGTCACTTAAACAATAGCCCATTCCGTCCCATCATTCAGTGTATACACATTCAATTCTGAAATTGAAAAATCATTCTTCAATAACGTTTTAACAATTACAAGTAACACTTCTGTAGTTATCATACATCTTTAATAAGACCGTAATTGTCGAGATCTGATTTGTAACCAATGCCGTAAGTATTTATACTCGTTCTGCTGTCCTCCTCTTCTGTTAGCAATTGAGCTAATCGTTGGCATAATAGTTATCATGATTTGATGTGCTTATTTCGGTGTGCAATATCGGAATTTGAAGACAATTGTACAACGAAATAATATTTTTTTAGAAAATACAAAATAATAAATAACATATAAAATTTGATAATTATGAAACAAACAATTGGCATTTATGTCTTTTGATTATAAATGGAATCGATTCATAGATTTGTCATTGTAATGGACAATGAATTGTTGATGCATACATATGTGATTGTGTCTGTAAATGTAGAGTCGACATATGCATATTTGGTTGTAATTGCCTTGATTAATTCGCATTCAAAAAACATATTTTAATCTAATTTACCAATGATTTCTACATCTGTAGAGATTGCCTCAGGTTCTATTTTGGTAACACGGAACCGTTTCCCCAGTCTGATGACACGTTTCATATTTTGCACTGGAAAAAAAAAATCAAAATTAAATCCATATTTCTGGTTGTAAGTCAAAGATATAGTAGAGTTGTCAATATTACTAATTTCTAATTCAGGACTCAACATATATATGAGCCTCAATCAAAAATAACCTCCAAGAAACATGGCACTATCATTTCTTACTGGAACATTAACTTGTTCAGGCAACATTTATTTTAGTTGTGTTTGTGAAAGATGAATTCACATTGTAATAATTAATTACCCTTTTTGTAGGCCATTGTTTTCTTTATATTTTGTTGCTGCGTTTACCTGACCATTCTTCCATCCTAAACATACATATCACATTGTCTTTTTATTTGTGTTGCCATTAGTTCAACACCTTCTGTATATTTATGAGTCAATTACAATTAGCCATTATTTGACAAAAGCAATCCAAAGTAATAATCTCCAAATATCCGACATCGCTTAAGTGATGACGTGTTTAAACTCCAAAATTTGGTTTAGCTTGTATGTTTAGATGAATTGACCATGTCTCTTCATATGCCGGTTTTAATCCTATGTTAGTAAATTACATTCAGGTAGATTTTTAAATACTGGGGCGTATTGAGACCGGAAATTCATCTCAATGCATTTGCTGCGAGAAAACACAATTCTTATCACAAAGCCTACTAGTTGTTATTATAATACTACAACATGTGCTGGATATCCGGAAATCAACATTGGAAGTGAATGTAACACGTGGTTGTGTTGTTCAAAGCATCTATACTGGGTTAATTGCACTTTTGACGTACGTTATGTTTCACGCGGTTAAAAAGGACCTGTATCTTTTTGAGATGAGTCATTTCAGTATATCCTAAAAAAACAACACATTCCGGTAATTTTTAGTGTACGTGTCCTCTGTCCACAACAAAAATATGTATATCTATTATTGTTTTTCAAGTGTAAAACAGCGGCTATACGCACACGTTTCCCTCTGATTAAGTAAGGCAGTGATACCGTCTATGACGGAACCCTTGTTAACTTATACTTCCACTGAACGGCAACCTCCTGCCTCTTTGTAGAGAATAATAATCGCATACATTCAGGAAGATGTTTGCCAGGGAGACCCTACATCACCAAGCTTCTTCTCCTTAAGGCTAGAATTCATCATTAGTAAATTTGACTAGACCTCCTTAGGCATCAAGATCAATGACAGACGTCATAACCACTTCCGCTTCTAAAATGACATAGTGATCCACGCCGAAACAGACACAGACGCCAACCAATGACTGTTATGCTTATTAAAACAATGCAATTTGGTCTCAAGATGAACAGCTTCAAGACAAAAGACATGTGCAACGGTTTCACTATCAAGAACACATTCATCCTTGATTGCTAGAATATGGAGGGCATATGGGGGGGGGGGGGGGGTGCAACTTTGTGGGACACACATTGAATATGCAGAAAGAGAAACACCCAGCATTAAGAAACGTCGTAGCGATAGCGAAAGCTGAACGGCTTTCTCGTTCATAACGCAGCACTACACCATACCCACGACCAGAGCCTGAGCGCCTCCCTCTTCAACCCCACAATACTACTTGCAACGTGTTGCGACTCCGAAGCTTAGTCACCTACGAACTAAATGTAGTTAAAACGCACATTGATACAAACCTCCTTAGTGATACACACGCAAAATCGGCCTCCTGATCTATAAACGACGTATGACAATTATTTACAACCATGAAGTACGGCAAATGGCATTGATGAATGATGGAGTTACCTAGGAAGACAAAGTAAACATCGCTGAGATGTCTTCAGAGAACTGAAGATCGTTGGCGGACAAGGACAGATGTATAGGACCCATGCGACAAAATACGACAACTGTAAAGTTCATCAACGCGTAATGCCGATCTCAGAAGCAGTGTCCACGATGTTCCAGACGACGGTAAATATGTCAATCACTGGTCTATTGTGGGCAAGACAGAAGATAGTGGAAGAGATTTTTTTTAAATACAGCAGTCACGGCCATTGAGATTCACATAAGGTGTATCGATATCGGTATGTCAAATACATAAACACTTTTAATTTAGATAAATGTGCCCGTATTAATGGGTGAATACGATTATGCGACTTTTAGGAAGTATTGTATTGTCTATAGTATATAGGATTGCGTACTTGTGTTGCATTAAAAGATGTAAATTGTTATCCTAAAGCTGTAAAATGGAATTTTACGACACATCAGAAACCAGCATTAACTAAGTAGTACAAGTACGTGATTGTTGTTTTGACCTTTAACTATTGTGCAAATTTGCAACTTATAATCACCATCAGTTCGGTGATTATTTCCGCGTTACGGACACGTCTTTGTGAAATTCAAACACGTATGAATGCCCATGCTTTGAAAAGCGGTTCAATGTGACGTTACAACAAGAGCGGAATGAATGAAAATACACGATCTAGCAAATATAATTTCATGGACAGAAAATAGTTGTAGATAATTTTTAAATCCGACAATCAATATCAGAGTGGGCATCTTCATGCAAGATGGATGATCAACTCTCATTTCCCTTCCCCATGCCCATCCGCCCACAATCTTAGTCAAATGCATTGTTTAACAGACTAACCTGCAAATGATACAAAATAAATTATAAGCACGTGACGATTTCAATGTCAATCAGTCAAGTGATTATTACACGCTACGAACAATAATTAATCTACCGACGACTCTAGACCAAAAATGTAGATTACCAACAAACTCATCAGAAATATATGATGATAATTGCTAACAGGATGCTACCAGATTTTCATCCATATCTTGTGCTTATAGGATATTAACATTTTGCTATTTTTGCTATCCATGATATTTGATGCATTGCTTTTAGCAATTTAATTCAAAAGACTCCATTGTTTTTCTGAAGTGTATGTGTGGGGGTGCACGTTTCACGTCAGTTTGTTGCCACCGGGAAGATGCATGATTGTTATATTCGTCCATTTTATGTGAGTTGTACCATACGTTCTTCGTGTCATTCATCTTCTGTATTTCCATAGCTATTCTCTGTGTGACTTTCTTAGCGCAATCTCCATTGTTGCTCGTATTTGAGCAGAGGTACTTAAAACGTGTGGCTTTCTCAATCTCATGTTGTTATAAAATAACTGATGTTTGGTCGTTGTCTTGTCTGTGTTCATCACGTTGGTTGTACCTATATTCAGATACCGATTTCGCTCTTCGCTGTGCCGTTTTACCAACATGATCATCCGTTTCAGTCCCGCAGCCTTCTTTGAGAACAGAAAACTGTTTGATCCGCAAATCAGAGCCCTGGTTTCTCGATCTCGCTGATTATTTACGGCTTGCACTTTTCATAATTTTCATCGTTTTGTCGTTGTTCCTCATTATGGCTCCTACATACATATTAAACGGATAAAGGGAGATGGTGCACCCTAGTCTTACTCCCTTTTCTTCTTAAGACCAGTCTGACATTTTGCCAGCGTTTCCAGCCGGAGCTTGTTATTCCTGGTGTAGTGATTCGATCAATTGAAACAAGTGCTTTGGCAATCCAATGCCTTTCGTTATGTTGTACAGCGATTGGTGTTGCATACAATCGAATGCGTTCGTGTAATATGTAAAGCAAAATAATATGTAACTATGATATACTTTTTAATAGTTATCTTAAATTCTAACGTAAAGTCCGTTCCAGTGTAGGGCTCTGAAACATGGAGTACAACATGTGTACTTAAGAAAAAAGGAACATAATGTTGTAAATGGGTGTATGTGCAGAACATAATGCTGTAAATGGGTGTATGTGCAGAACATAATGTTGTAAATGGGTGTATGTGCAGAACATAATGTTGTAAATGGGTGTATGTGCAGAACATAATGTTGTAAATGGGTGTATGTGCAGAACATAATGTTGTAAATGGGTGTATGTGCAGAACATAATGTTGTAAATGGGTGTATGTGCAGAACATAATGTTGTAAATGGGTGTATGTGCAGAACATAATGTTGTAAATGGGTGTATGTGCAGAACATAATGTTGTGTAACAGTTCCCGCCGGAGCAAGGGGAGTTTAGGATGCCTGAACATGTTAAAGCTTAAAGCTACATGAATGCATGTCAAGGTCACTCACTATCTCAGCAAAGGAGAACAGAGTTGGGTTAAGGAATGTGGACAGGTAGAAACTGACCACTGGCCTTCCGATTTTGGTAGGGGGAGATTGATTGACAGACGAAATTGGCAACGGGGCTTGCTGCGAGAGAATGAGTGACAGGTGTGCAAAGTGTTTCGTTCCAATTGGAATTGAAGATGACCATACCTGAGATCGATTGGTCAAGCTCTGGCCTTGCTTGAGGATATATAACTCGAGACAAAGTTTAGCTCAGGGGGCTGGATGAGAGATGGAGAGGCTAGATAGAGAGAGGCTGTATGGGAGAGAGAGAGACTGAATGTGGATAGTATGTTTAACTCACCGACTTAGATAGAGGAGCGATTAATTGACGGTTGGACGAATGTTTGGTGATAGAACAGGGGCGCTCAAATAGGTGTGTGATTTTTGCATTAATAGATAATCTGAAAGTGTGTTTGTAAGCAAGGACACATTGTGAACGAGTTATGTCGAGATCGCCCGCCTGAGGGGATTTCAGTGAGGAAGAGTATTTGATAAGGTGTGTTGAAGACGCAGTTAAGGCGATGTGTGTGTGATGTAATTGCAAGGCAATAGAACTGGGTTTTTAGTTCGTTGGGAATTCCATCAATAGCTAATGCTTACAATTCCCGTTTTAGTATACTGTTTAGTTAAGATATGTATTATATTGTGTTTGTAATTTCTCTACTCATTGTATGATATGAGTATGATATAATAAATATGCCACCTGCTGTTTGATATGTCATTTACTGAGTATGGTCATGATGATGTGGATGAGTGTGAAAATGTTCTAAGTTAGATCACGGCCAGGGCAAGAAATAGAGGATCTGCTACAGTTGTAAATGGGTGTATGTGCAGAACATAATGTTGTAAATGGGTGTATGTGCAGAACATAATGTTGTCAATGGGTGTATGTGCAGAATATAATGGTGGAAATAGTTTGACAAGATCGCGAAAGTAGAACTGTTGGAGATAACTGGATAATTAACAGCGGAGCACGAAATAATCAGGATGGGATGTCTATGGATAACCCACACATCACGGAAACCAACTGACAATATTACAGGACACTCTCTATTCTGGAATTAACAGGGCAAGAGAAGTAGAGAAAGTTCGAGGTACTCATGGAGGAGGAAGATGGATGCCAATGTCCAGGTAGCAGGCAAGACATGGGCATGACTGGCTCAGATGCCCGTGGTAGCAATACTTAACATGTATATGTTGCTTACCTATGCTTCGCATAGAGCGAACAAGGTTTTGATTAACTGCCTTTATGTGCATATATATATATATATATCCATACACACACACACACCCAAACACGCACACACGAACAGACACACACATACACATATGCACACACACACATACACACACACACATGAAGGGCATTCCTTAAGTAACATCAATGTCATTGATAACTTTCTTTACAAGAGAACGAACGATACATTGTGTGTGTTCTATTATTGCGACAGTCTACCTGCTTGGAAACACGATGTGTCCAACTGTTCTGTAGGTTGTGCATGCCATTTTGAAGAAACGTCTATTTGTGTGACTTTAACGATTTTTGCACTGCCTACATTACACCGTTATTCGTAGTCTTAGTACACAGCTGCTATAGACTTTCCTTTAACCGATGTCCTTATAGACAATTGTACACCCAAGGTCGAGAGTCATGCTGAAATAAACGACTATTTCATTGATAGGCGATCTGCTGTTGTGGATTTTGCTTCTAAATTCGAAGAAGTGGGCCTTGCGTTTCGACGGTCTTTTCTGTCGAAGACAGATGTGTCGGACCGAAAGGTGCAAATATCGCAGTCAAACTGAAAACTAGCGAAACGACGCAAGCCGTTTTCCTGACTACATCCTGCTACTTATAAACTATGTTCAGGGCTTAGTAATCGATGATTGAAAACGAACGCAGAAGAAGAAGAAGAAGAAGAGGAAGAAGAAGAAGGTCTTTTAAATTGTAGTTGTTTTTGTCTCTTGGGTAATAGGGCAGCTGTTGCTGTGCTCCAACGGTCTTCAGTTCTTTGTTGCATGTGGTAACTCATCGATATTTACTGTGTCTATCTACTCTATTTAACTCTATCATTCATCAATGCCATGTCCCGTACATCAGTGTCAATGAATAACTTCCATACTTCAGCTGTAAATCGAGAGGCCGATCATGTGTGTCTCTAGACAAGTTGGCATCACTATGCGTTTTCATTAAATTTATTTCTTAAATGTTTATGCAACGAAAAACGCTGAAAGGCGTATTGTGCAGTTTAAGATAGAGGCGCTATGGTTCAGAACGTGGGTATGGGGTAGTGATGTATTTATGGACCAGAAAGTCGGACAGTCCGGGCTACAACATCTTGTTAATTCTGGCTTAGGTTCTTTTGTATGTTCAATAGGCGCCCCATTCAGGTGTGCTCTTCCCATGCCTTTCAGTTATGTTGATATGATGTTCGTTTTGATAGTTGAAGCTTGACACTCTCCGAAGCCGCGGTTTATCATCGCCATTTTTTCTTCCGTTCATATTAATGCACACTTTCTCCTCAGACTAAAACTACTGTCTCCATTCTAGAAGTTTAATCTTCTCTAGATTTCTAAATGATATACATTATCTGGCCACCCACAAAATCTCACTACCGCTCCTTTGATCTTTAATGTTTCTAGTCGAATGTGGAGCTGCCATAATGTACGCTATGTTGCGTTTGCGTTAAATGATAAAATATCACAATTATTTGATAATGTGTTGCTGAAGATGCATTGTGCGTACTAATAATAGTTGTCTATCACAAGTGATGAAGACCACTCTCTTTGTTCAGCCGTGTGGACAGTCGTATCTCTTGCTGTGTCCGCTGAAATGGGTGACTTGCGCGGTGATTTGGATTAAAGTGAGGAAGAAACTGCGCCTTTTGTCAACCTCACTCACATAGCCTAAGCTACCTTTTGCCAGTGGCAAGACATTCATCGAGACGACTGGAGATAACATAGGATGCAGATTTTGTCTCAGGGTTACCACTGACGCTTTTCCGTAAACAGGTAGCCCGCAGGGTTGAAAGGTGGGATGGCATCTAACGCAGTTTGTCGTGCCTTTTCGATAACCACAAGAGGTCGTATGGACAACACTCAGCGTGTGAGTGAATCGGGCATCTCTCCCCAGCTGTATTTATCTCATCATTGTAGCATCTAAAATTCCCACACGCCAAATTCGCGAAGGTGAACCGGCAGAACTAGCCCGTGAAATACGACACAGGTATAAGCGTAGTTCCATTCAGCCGGCGTCCAGACCAGGATAAACGGATGGAAGAAATCACAAAAAAAGAACGAAATAACAAATCCCGACGGAAAACAACACCACGTTTCCGTGAACACAAGTGTAAGTCGTCGACTAGTGTGAATTCCAGGCAAATCCGTGGTCTGGCGGCATCCATAATGATCAAAAACAGTAGAGAAATGTAGACTCGCAGCCAGTTCTTGCGCCATCTTTGCTTACTAACATAAGATTGTCAATTGTACATACTCGCCAACGCACTTAATAATAAAATAATTAAATGATGTAACAGAGTTACAGGGGTACAACGAGCCAAAGCCAGGGAAGCCCTGAAAATACCGTTCAAGGTACCCAAACATAATTTGAGAACCCGGCTCGAGAGTTTCAGTTCATTGAACGAGACATGGTCCTAAACTATCAAACAATGCAAGTTTGGGGCTGGCCGACCAATGTTGGTCGAATTCTCACGGTTTGAACTGGGAATCCCCGTCAACAAGCGGTCAGTCAGTGTTTGGAAGATAATGCAGCCTTTCTTTGGGATACGCGAGTTCAAATAAAGTTGGTGGGAAATGGACTCAAGAAAGCGAAGTCATTACTTTAAGCGGGAAAAAACTTAGCTTATAAACTGGAGTGAGACAGTATAGTAGACAGATCAGAAGCAGCAGGCAAGTGTGTCCTACCAGACAGTGTAGTGAGTAGCACTTAGTCTAGAACAAGTAGATAGTTAAAAGCTACAGACATTTAGCCAGTGAGTGACAATAGTAGAGTCATAGAGTTAGAAGCCACCGAAGCAGACCAACACGGAAAGGCAACAAGAGACCACACACATGTAAGAATCTGTCTGTGTGTGATGTTCTGTTCAAGTCGTCGTCGCTAACATCTTGCTCGAGTGACCTGACTTCATTCTCGTCAGACGGAGACGTGTTGCTACAATACGAAGCTGTAGTCCTAAGACGCCCGTTGTGATTTGTGGGTTTTCCTCGTCCTGACAACCACAGTAACACAACCACTGTCGTCCGTCATAGACACGAGCACAGCAGCAGACCCGAGCACAGCCGCAGATACGAGCACAGCTGCAGACAGAGCACAGATGCAGTCACCGACTGCCTTACGAGAGACGAGACAAGTGGTCCAGTAAACATCCCTTTTTAGTAAGCTGAGAGGACAGATAGATGAGGACTGGGAAATTGTCGATAGACTTCCATTATATCAACGCACAGAGATAGACAGTGAAAGAGGACTAAGAAATTGTAGATAGACATCCATTATATCAACGCACAGAGATAGACAGTAAATAGAACAATTGCTAGATTCCGACCACGTGATGAGAACCCTGGGTAAAGTTTAGTACTAGAGAAAGACCTGTGCTACTTGCACGAACCTTTAGAAGTAATCTTAGTCAGTTAGAGAAGTGATCATAACCAACCATTTGAGAGACATTAGAATTAATTACATAATTGAAGAACTGTATAATATGATAGAATGAATAGCGATTTGATTGATGTGCATATTATTTTACGTGTGTGAGAAAAATACATGCTGTGTTTTACCTGTGTTAAAACAGAATTGTTGGTATTTTAATTTAGAGTGAGTTAAGGTGTGACAGTGGAAAAGAAGATTAGGATAGAACATTAACGTTTTTTTCATACATATATATTAAATGATACCGTGACTTAGGATATAAAATTATCGTTAGGACTGCTACATATTACAATATAGGGTACAATGACCTAAGATAGAGAGTAACCTATGGTTAGAACTGTTACAATGATCTACCTTAATGAATGTACCGCATCAATTTATGTATATATATATATATATATATATATATATATATATATATATATATATATATATATATATATATATATATGTATATATATATATGTGTGAGTGTGTCTTTGTGTCTGTATGTGTGTGTGTGTTTGTGTGTATATGTGTGTGTATGTGTGCGTGTGGGTGTACACACAATAAAATGAAATAAAAACACTTATTCGAGGGCAGTTTAGTAAGTAAAGTCATAGACTGATATTTCATAGCTGAAAAATATAGTTGATAGTTTCTTAAATGTGTCATTGCGTAGCGTAACATCAATGTTTGTGATATTTGTAGACATGAGACGTTAGGTGTTGCATGAACGTACGTAGATAACATACACCGATTACGTCATCGCTCAAGTAGTGTCCAATAAAAGAAAAGCGTACAATGCGTACATTGGTAGGGCAAAATAAAATTGTGCAGATTATATCCATAAGAAAATGGAAGCACAAACCTAGCATAAGTACATACAGACGCACACATGCATCCAAGCACTGGTTTATGCGTCCTGATATCGCCCAATTGACTACGGTCTGGGGTGGAAAATGGCGCGCCTCCGCCAGTAGAAACTAGTGAGGCAAACATCTAAGCAAAAAAAAAAAAAAAAAACTGGTGTAATACATTTGATCAAGGACGCCCACACATTGCTGATGAAAACAATAACGATATAGATGTTCATATTGCATCAGAGATATATGCTGTCTGGGGATGGTTCGAGCAGATATGCGAGTAACGATAGACAGTGTAGTAACTGCAGTGGGCAGTTCACTTGGCTCAGCCCACAGCATTGTATTTTTTCATTTTGTCTAGAAACGGTTCGCGATTAACGAAGACACTGAAAGCGAAGTATACGCGTGGCTGAGAAAGCAGACGAAAAACATTATTGGTGCACGTGTTTTGTGCCCTGATAACGGGAAGGGATACATCTATCTATGTCCATGGGAATTACTCAGGTTTTCTCTAGTATTAATGTATGTTTGGCAGCACACATGGGACTGACTCCTTTTTTCGGCTTGAAATACTTTGAAAATGTTCTTTTTATCGTCCTCTTTCATACAGTTCACAAGTCATTCGTGGAAGGTGGCTAGTCCATCTCAGATGGTTCTTTTTTGGCAAACAAAGATGAGTACCGAGCATAATGGCTCTGAAAATCATTTCATTATCTGTGACATGGACATGTCAGCGAATAAGAAGAAGTTCACAAGATCAGATAAGGCTCTATCTTTTGGATGTACACACATACCCATGCACAAACACACACACACACACACACACAACACACACACATACATACCTAGCGAGAGCGAGGGAGAGAGAGAGATAGGGAGAACAAAAATAACACACTGATGAGTGTCATTTAATATTCTTGGTACTTCCCTAGAATACAAAAAAAAAATGTCAAACACATCACCAACGTATGCATAAATTACACAATGATGTTGTATCTATGTTCTCTAACATAGCTTCAAATGTATGTATACATAGTTATTAATCACTATATATGTATGAATCAAGTCTATGAGTACGGCAGCGGTGGTAAGATCAATATTGTTCGCCTAGGTATCTAGGGCCCGTAGTGTCGATCTACCACTACCATGTCCAACTGTTGAGGCTCGAAGCCAAACTTCGGCCAGTGCCGAAGAAGAGAATGTGATATGTCGGAGCCATGTGGAACGGGAGCGGGCCCTCCCACGCAACCATCCGGTCGGTGGGAGACCATTGTTACACTTATTTGACTTGAACATTACTTGGTAAGCGTGAATTTCCCGATCCAGTCGTCGGACCACGAGACCTTATGCAGACATGCGAGAGCGGACCAAAGTGTACGAGATGGATGCGAAGACTCATCTTTGCAGACACATACAATTACGGACAAGATCGAACCACCGGAAACAGATGATGCATCGATGTGCGCATTTGACATGCCTCACGTCTTGATATGTCCTGTTTGAGTAGCGTCCAATTTTCAGAACCATAAAGGCGGACATGAATCACACGTTGGATAAATACGAATTTTGAGAAAGTATGCCCTTATTCCACACCTGGCGAAGGTCATTCATAATGGAGGCAGTAAGTTTGAGCGGCCTTAATATGTCAGGTTAACTGCGTCCATGTAAAGAAAAAAAAAAACATAACTCTTTAGGTATGTGAATTCATTGGTACATTCCACTGTGTGACCACGGACAATAATGATGTGAGGACCAGTGTCGTAGCCATGGTTCTGAAAGTGTGGCTTTGCCCAAGATATTGATAGGCCCAAGTTTGATGTTTAGAGATTACGTTTATGGAGATACTTTTGCAGAGCCCCGATGTCTGGGTCACTACGACTATGTCATCAGCATAGACGAGATCAATGACACGTGTTTAATCTATGTCACTGCCCATATAGTAGGTTCCAAGACGGTGGAGACTCCAGTCAATTGCTCAACAGAAGACGTCAGAGGCAAAGACGCAATCCTGCTTGACAACAAACGATGCAGGGAACCTGCCAGAGAGAATGCCTCCTAGGTGAACTCTGGCACCGGCGACGTGTGTAGCTCCCTTACCAAATTCAGCAGTAGGGCAGGAGTACCGATGCCTTGCAGGGCTTTCTGTAATGCCTCGTTTTGATCCAATTAGGCAGCGCAGAAGAGGCAGTTGAATCCATGGTGCAGCTCAGGCAGGTGCTGGAGAGAGAGAATGGCATCAACAGTAGATCTAAACGGGGTGAATCTAGGCCACTGTGGATGACGTTTTGGGATAAGGAGTAGATTGAGCCGGGTGAGCAACACATGTGCACATACCTCGCCTGGGAATGAGAGGAGTATGATTGATTTTTGCTGTTCCAGTCCTCTATTTATACACGTTGTATTGCTGAACGCTTTATATTTGCTTCCGGGGCAGAAGAGCCTGATGGATTGGTATACATATCTACGATCATTTAAACTAAGAAATGTTTCAACTGTGCTGGTGTATTCTGTGAAGGAGCCATCAAGGTCAGCCATAGCAGTCACACGAAGCTGACTTTTTATCTGTCGGCGAGCGGTGTAATCGATGCGTAGTCTTGCTGAGTTTTGTTATTTTAGAAGGATATCGTAATCACTGTCAATCTTGGGTAGTTGTCTCGCCGCCGCGATTCAATTTCAGCCAGTGTTCGTAAAGCGATCTCAGTCCCGCCAGGCGGAGCGATAGCGCGGGCTTGCGGAAAACGCTCGCCTGCCTTTCCCCGTAGAGCTATTGGGGTGCGGTTTGTTTTGGCTACTCCTCCACCGAGGTGCGCTTCTCTGGTCCATATCAGGAAACGCTGTCAGTCAGTGGTGATTTATCTAAGGCTAATAGCAGAGTTCGACAGTTCGTCTCGCTGGTGGACAGACTCTCGCAAAGAGCTTGTGACCGGCAAATGGAAAGCAGGAATCGTGCCTCAAGGCCCTGTGTTCTCCCGGGGACCAACCCTCAGGAGAAGGGCAGGCCGGCAGGCCAAATTGTCTCTAGTCCCAGTAAAATTCATCGCCGAGGTCGTTGGGATCCGTTCTGCACAGATTGCTGCCATCCCTCCTCGAGCGAGCCCGGTCGGTCGGTCGTCTGGTGCGTGTAGGGGCCCCTGTCAGGCGGTCCTAGGTCGACGTAGTGAGGGACAGGTGGAACAACCGTCCGTCCGTTCTGTCAGTCGGTCTCTGCGGCCGTCGCAGTGAGGCTTTTTACACACCCGTCCTCCGCCGACCGGTGTGTGCGCTACGTACGTCTCCGACAGATATCTGGTTGATCCTGCCAGTAGTCATATGCTTGTCTCAAAGATTAAGCCATGCATGTCTTAGTTCAAACTGTCTCTCGGTGAAACCGCGAATGGCTCATTAAATCAGTCGAGATTTATTAGATGACACGATCCTACTTGGATTACTGTGGCAATTCTAGAGCTAATACATGCTTACGAAGCTCCGACGCTCGCGGAAAGAGCGCTTTTATTAGTTTAAAACCAATCGTCGTTTTCCCTCGCGGAGTTGCGGCGTCCCCACTGGCGACTCTGGATAACTTTGTGCTAATCGCATGGCCTCATGTGCCGGCGACGCATCTTTCAAATGTCTGCCCTATCAAATGTCAATGGTACGTGACATGCCTACCATGTTTGTAACGGGTAACAGGGAATCAGGGTTCGATTCCGGAGAGGGAGCATGAAAAACGGCTACCACATCCAAGGAAAGCAGCAGGCGCGCAACTTACCCATCCCGGCACGGGGAGGTAGTGACGAAAAGTAACAATACGGAACTTTTTCGAGGCCCCGTTATTGGAATGAGTACACTTTAAACCCTTTAACGAGGTTCTATTGGAGTGCAAATCTGATGCCAGCAGCCGCGGTAATTCCAGCTCCAATAGCGAATATTAAAGTTGTTGCAATTAAAAAGCTCGTAGTTGGATCTCAGGCGCAGACGTGCGGTCCGGCTCGCGCCGGTTCACTGCCCGTTGTCTCCTGCCCTACCGTCTGCCGGCTCTCTCCCACGGGTGCTCTTTGCTGAGCGTCCTGGGTGGCCGGCGCGTTTATTTTGAAAAAATTAGAGTGTTCAAAGCAGGCCTCGGCTGCCTGAATAATGGTGCATGGAATAATGGAATTGGACCTCAGTTCTGTTTTGTTGGTTTTCGGAACTGGAGGTAATGATTAACAGGGACAAACGGGGGCATTCGTATTGCGGCGTTAGAGGTGAAATTCTTGGATCGCCGCAAGACGAGCTACTGCGAAAGCTTTTGTCAAGAATGTTTTCATTAATCAAGAACGAAAATCAGAGGCGCGAAAGAAAAACAAAACGGAAAGCCTAAACCTGGACAAAGACGGAAACAAGCTATGGAAGCTAGTCAGAGCCATAAACGACAAAACCCCGTCAAACAAACAAATTACCATCAAGCAGGGCGAAAACGTGCTCACAGGTAAGAAAGCCGCAAACGCTTTTGTCGATCACTATGCCAGAGCAAACCACATCGAGGTCCCTGCAGATAAGCATACATACATTAGCGAAGAGCTAAAGGGGCACGACAACATCAATACGGCACCTGAAGAGCACATGATGGCCAAATTAACAATGAGCGAAATGGAAGAGGCTATGAGAACATTAAAGAAAAGGAAATCTCCCGGAAAAGACGGGATAACAAACGAAATGCTAATGGGGCTGGGCCAAACAGCGAAGAGGAAACTGCTATCGGTCCTGAACCAAAGCTGGAAAAGGGGAATTGTACCCCAGGCAAGACGCAATACTGGTACCAGTACCAAAAACAGGAAAGGACAAAACAGATCCAAATGGATACAGGCCCATCAGCCTACTGAGCTGTGTCGGCAAGCTGATGGAACGTATGATAAACACCAGACTGATGTGGCATCTGGAAGAAAAACGAATACTAATTCCACAGCAAGCCGGCTTTAGACAGCACAGATCCACTGAGGACCAGGTCATCCTCATAGCCCAGGAAATAGAAGATGCCTACCAGGCACAGAAACCCACAGTAGCTGTTTGGGTGGATTTGGAAAAGGCATTTGACAAAGTCTGGAAAGACGGACTTAGAGTCAAGCTAATAAAAAGTGATGTTCGTGGGAAAATGTACAAGTGGATCAACCACATCCTCAAACAAAGAACGGCCAGAGTCCAAGTACAAGGGCAGATGAGCAAAAAGGTGACACTCGAGCAGGGAGTACCCCAAGGGGGAGTACTGTCACCCACACTCTTCCTGGTATATATCAACGACATTACAGAGAATACACCAAGGAGAGTCCATAGTTCAATGTTTGCAGACGATCTGGCTATGTGGACCTCTGAAAAGAATCTCACCATAGCAAGAAATCGGATGCAGCAGGCCCTAACATCGCTGGAAGAGTGGGCGAACTCATGGCTGGTCAAAACAAACGAGGATAAAACCACATGCACAATATTCTCGCTTTCAATAAAACCCCAAAATACCAAATTAAATCTAAATGGCAAATTCCTGCAGCCAAACGACAACCCAACCTATCTGGGAGTCACATTTGATCGGCGCATGACACCAAAAAGGTCTGCACCAAAAAGAATAGTGGTACAGTGGCTCCCATCGCACTGCAACATCCAAGGCAACGAGGAGGCAGCCAGACTGGCAAAAGAAGGTGCAAGACTACCACAAACTGATGCTAGTATGACGTACGAAGAGTCAAAACGGCTTATCAAAGCCAGATACATGACCAAATGGGAAACCGAACATACTGGTTACACCATCAACGATGCCTATTACCAGTTGAACCGAAGAGAGCAGGTCGATGTCTTCAGACTTCGCACTGGCCACAATAGACTGAGGTACAACATGTTCAACACATTGAAGGTAGGTGGTACCGACGAATGCCCGTTCGGTACCGGTAAAGTGACCGCTGAACATCTGCTGCAGAACTGCCCGACATACGAGGATCAGAGAGAGCAGATGTGGCCATCACCAGTGGAACTGCAAGACAAGCTCTATGGCAGCGGCGACAGCCTCAGGATGACCGCCGCTTTTTTCGAAAAAAAATAATGGTTACTGTCTGACTGCGTACGAAGAAGAAGAAGTAATAACTGTCAGAGAGCCACCGTTTATCGTCTTACGGATCTTGAGCGAGCAATTATCGTGGCAACTTTGTATAAAGCATACTTAAAGGACGACCGTTGTGACTCTGGATCATCCGATATCGTGCTAAATGTGACAAACCTGTCCATTTCTGACGAGTTGTATTCTTCTGCTAAAGTGTTGTCAGTTTTGAGGCGCTGGACATTGCACCTTGGTATTATCGCTTTTCTTGGCCTAGCGTATGGACTGATGGAGTACGTAGACACCAGTAGATGATGGTCTGTGCGGGAAAATACATCAGCGCTGCGATAGACACGGAACAAAGTTACACAGTTAAGTCTTCTTACGAGTATCTGGTCTAGCCCCTTCCTTGTGATGTGGTCTTTGGGGATCTACGTACGTCGATGATTATCTAAACGGCGGAACCAGGAACCAGTGATTACAAGGCTAAACGTGGCATAGAGTGACATGCACATGTGAGAGTTGTCACTCACGCTTCAACAGACAAACGGACCCAGGACTGATTCGTAGACACTGTGATTGGTCCCTTAGACGACGTTCAATTCTTCCATAAGAATGGATTCGTCGTGCGTAGGAACAGCAATAAAGGCATTTGCCAAACCGTTATAGAAGTCAAATGGTATCTGTAGGTGGGCTTCGTTCGTGGGGGAATAAAGCGACTATTATTGATAAATGACTATGTGTGTTTTAACAGCCAGAAGAAGCATGTCGGAGAACCGAGTCGGACGTTATGTTATTTTTGAGTGGTGGTCTAAAGAAATGGACAACCCCGTTCTTACCCTGCTACCTCCGGAAGATAATATGCACGCATCTTCAGCATATCCCTGCACTTTACCGATCAGTAGGGCTTCCGTGCTTCCAGAAATATAAATATTTCGTCGGCCTAGTGTGCGGGCCAGAACCGCCACATAGTTAGTCCCATTCAGTGTAAGAAAATAGCAAGTTGCGACCTTCATTGAGCTTCTTTTGTCGAGTGACGCTACTGAAGTAGCAGTGATGCTGGGGGAGGTCTTGGTAACTCTTTTCTTTCCGGTTCTCGAGGTGTCTGGGTGTGATATCGCCATGTGGTTCTATAGGTATTGTGTCGACTTGAGTACTTAAATACTCCTTCAGGAGCCAAGTATTTCGCTGCCTCGGGATGGGGAGCTATGGGGAGTATGTCTTCGCCCCATGTTTGTATCAGTCATTCTTTGTTTGTCCGTGCATGGCTGTCTGTTCGCATGTCGCCTCTGAAGCCTCTGAATTGTGTACACCGTTGTGTCAGCGTGACCCTTGCTGTTCTGAGATGCAAAGCTAGGAGAGGTGGTGTGACCTCCTATCGATGGGGTTACGAGATACGCGGCTTCGGTACAAGCAGGAAGGTTATTGAGTAGTGATTACCTGGGTTTAATGCTGGTGTGCAGTTAAGCGGAACGTTGAAAGCCATCATGGATCGATTTCCCACGGTTTAAGCTGGGCAAAGCCGCAGCAAAGATGCAGTATAACAAACAGGATAACCAATCGGAAGCACGTACATTCCACATAATACATTCATTTACACCACCTGGTGAAGGAGTTCAGGAACTGGCAGACATCAGAAAAACGACACAAACACTCGAGAGAGTCGAGACTACAGACAGACGCTGACAAATGGTAATCAAAGTAACCAAACATGTAAAGTACACGGAAGACATATATGACATATAGCGACTAGCATACTAATGTGACAATGACCACTATTTACAACGAAGATATTAATAACGCCGTCTGATCTGTTATACTGTTTGGAAGTCTTCCCTGGTATTTTGTAACATGGGCAGGAAAGAGTAAACGTTGCCAGGTGAAACATACTGATCACGAACCCAGCTAACACCCTCCTTCGTTCGCCTGGGAACCCGATGTGACACATGCGCCTAGCCAACATAGGTGATGATCAACACTACGGCCTACATATGTTTTTACTCGTCCGTATACATGATGAGCAAAAGTAATCCTCTACCTAAGAACCACCATTAATATAAACACAATTTAGAATGTATTTCATCGAACATCAAAAACACTAAAAACAACAATGACAACAACAACAAATACAAAACAATAATGTTAAAGAACTGGAAGGAAATGCTGTATTCAGTGACTAGCAACTGTGTTTTACTCATGTTCTGCACATAATGTAGTGGTACCCACTGAACGTGTTGTTCATACCTTAAAATTAGCCATTTTTAAATTACATATCAATCTCATAAAAAAATAGAATCTGCTAATGACCTGAAATCAATAAAGCATATCAACCTAGTGGTCAGCCGGGATCTTTGCGCTGAAAAAAATACACGAATAGCACCACTGCCCTGCAGAGAGCATTTAGTAAATTGCAAATAGCTGTGTAATTTGGTTCAACACCGGTCATGGTTAAGTGGTTTGTTAAGCGCATCATATATGACACATATGAGGCTGCGGGTGTACTTTACTGCAGTGTTTTAGTCTATTAAGATGCACTCACAAATCGGTTAACACCCATTCGGGACACTTGTCCTGACGCAGCGCAGTAATAAGCTGCACGAACCTAGGCAGCAAAGCAAGAAATAATTATCACGCCTATATCCAGCTCCCACCAAAACTGGCACCTGCCCCTGAAGAAGTGCAGGTCGACTAAGACTAACACTGAGATCAACGTATGTGTGAAGGATATGTGTGTATGCGTGTGTTTTAAATGTAAATGTGTTCATACTATGAATATATGTGTAAATCGTATTCACATAGCGCATGGATAAAGAATGTACACATGTATACTGTATGTGTGTAAAATATACACATGTATAATGGTTTCGTGTATAATGCATGTGTGTAGAATGTATCCGTGTATAATCTATGTGTGCAGAATGTACGTATGTATAATGCATGTGTGTAGAATGTACGTTTGTATAATGTATGTGTAGAATGTACCTATGTTTAATGTATGTGTGTAGAATGTACGTATGCATAATGTAAGGATGCATAATGTATGCGTGTATAATGTATGTATGTATGCGTGTATAATGTACGTATATATAATGTATACGGGAATAATGTATGTGTGTAGAATAAATGCATAGAATGTATGTTTCTACATGGTGGTATGAGACTTACCTAAGAGGTATACTGAAAATGTTGAAGGCGGCGAGGAACCAAAATTGGTCACCAAGAGGAACATAGTTTCCATCCCTTGCATGTTTGCGCTAGTGCAAACCAAAATAGAAGTAACAGTACTATTAATTGCAATAATATAATCGAAAGGTAGGAAGGTATCAACGACGATACGATATAAATGAAACATGCACACCTGACATGTTAACACATACTCTTTACAATGTGTTTCTCCAAGGACCATATATTCCAGAGATGCACGCAACGCATGAGTAATCGAGTGATACTGATCCTATACACTGTCATTAAATCTATATGTAAGATATTTTGTTGTTGAAAGTATACATTTTGTTGGTATCTTCTACTCTTCAGTTTTCATACGATTATTACTTCTGTAATTATTGCTTACTCACAGGCATTGCACATGTATTGTTCTGTCTGTGTGATTATCTTTTTTTTTTTTTTTTTAAATATAGAACTAGTTTATCGTGTATAGCCGTTCGCGTGTTTTGCTTAAAAAGATTTCATTACAAATAATATGAATAGTAAGGGTGTATCTCATTATGTTAAACAAATGTTTTGCATCAAGATGAGAACAGACAATGATATATTCAACAAACAAAACAACTGAATAGAACATAACCATTACGTGAACCAATGTAAAGATTAGGAAACCCCACACTTCCGCACCCCCCACCCCCCCCCCCCCCACGTCGAATCATATATGCACCCCACAACGATGCACACAGTGTTAACCGACCAGTTAAACCATTTGCTCCATGCACGTTCTACCATACACAATATACTCTAAAAATGGTCACATTAATTAAGTTATCCAACAGCACCAACAGAAGGTGTGTCAGGAGCTTCTCGTGCGAAATATGCATGAAAGCGTATCATCACCCGCTGACGTGTGCTTGACGATAAGTCATAGATGCATCATTGTGACATTGAAAACAAGCGCCCGCCTGTGAAATACAGTTGTACGAACTAATCGACTGTAATATATGAAATATGAAAGAACTAACTTATGCAGCCGTCTTAAAAATAGACAAACATTGTTCGGATGAATGTGAAGATCATGTCTTGAACGAAAAAGATTGCTTTTGGCAAAAACAATATGGGCTGTCTTCAGGCATCGATCTGATGGAATCGACGAACGCTGATAAAGTTATAAATTAACTCATGTTTTTTTCCGAGACATATAAGTCCCCATCATCTTGGCAGTACGATCCGGTTAATGGCTATCCTGATCGGTTATAACATGGACCTCAGAACTTAAATAACTATTGATTGTTTGCTTCAGCATCTATTTATAAACCTGGACCAATCCATCTGAAGTGTGTATTTCTAAATAGTATGTGTTTTTACATGTTCAGACATTATTTCTTCATAATGCGCAGTTACGTCTTACAGTCCCTTAAACACGTGCCCTAAGTTAAGAAGTACTTTATGTGTTTCCAAATGCCCAACATCTCATTAGAAACGGAGAGAGCGCATGCCTAAAGACGGAACATATTTTATTTTTAATGTTCGGTGCATTATTTCTTCAGGGAAAAAATAAAGTGTTTACTAACAAAGATCAAAAGAACTAGCCGCTTTAAGAAAATGACACAACCTGATAGAATATAAATTATAAAGTCATTGGGACAGTGGACATTAAAGACCAGGTGCAACAAATCACGTTTATCAATGCAGGGGTTATTAAGATATTAGACGGCAATTGACTGCAACCATTGTGAAATGGACTATAGTAGAATATGTCGGTGTCCCTACATCTCAATAAATGGTAGAGTTTCCGACATATATATATATATATACATATATATATATATATATATATATATATATATATATATATATATATATATATATATATATATATATATATATATATATATATATACATTAATGCGACTAAAAATAACCGCTACACACAAACACACGTACAAACCCAGCTAAATGAAGAGACAAATCTCATTGAGAGTCCCTTTGTGAATCACGACCTACCGATTGGAATGGATGGAGTGGAGTTTTGTTGAACATTTGCTTCTCACGACAATAGTACACAGTTAAGTTAATAATCCAACTAATGGCATCTGATCTCGCGCATGTCATAAGTACAAATACCAATTATTATGAGAGGCTCATTCTAGTTAGGAATGAGGTTTTAAGGTTTATTTTCGGCTTCTATGGCGCATTTTGCATTTACATGTGCCATTATCTTGCAATGAGATTTTGTGCAAAATGCAACCAGAGCACACACAAAAACAATCAAGTGCATATCTAAATATAGTTGTACATGTTATTTACAAAAAATATACACGCAAACATACATCCACACACACACACACACACATCCACACAAACACCACAGTCCCAGGCACCACGGATGCATCTCTGTCTAAAAACTTGTTTCTTCATCCATCCATCGCTTCAGCATACGCCTGCATACAACTTTCCATACATTACTGACTGTCCCACACACATGGGTACTCATGCATACACATTTATCCACATGTACAAGCATACACTATTTACATAAATATTTTCATCCTAGTACCAGTGTTCACTAATACACAGCATACATTCTAGTTCACACTCACTCGTACAAAAATCCATATATATATATATATATATATATATATATATATATATATATATATATATATATATATATATATATGTCGGAAACTCTACCATTTATATATGTATATATATAACCCTTGCTCCCAGGCAGTCCGTAGGTCCTGCCCAGAATATTCACAGATCGTGAAACATCTGGGCAGAGAACCTACTCATTCCCATAAACAAATATAGAAAACTGCCTGGGTTAAAGGTGTTCCCTTAGTAGAGAGCTCTACACCGACATGTCCATACTAAGTATCTGAACTCTGCCAGTATTGTTAGGAGTTTGTTTTGTGTGTCTCTATCTGTCCATGGAAGTGAATGAAGCATTATGACCCTAAACATGTCTTGTCTCATTTTGGTAAATTTGCTAATTATTTTTCTCATTTATCTAGTGTTTTGCTGACTACTTTACAAAGATAGAATAAACGATTTTCTGTTTCTTGTATGTTTCTTTTGCAAAGATGGCATTTTTATGTACGTGTCCTAGCTGGGTTTGAGTTTGTTTACGTATTGGTGTTGTTACGAAAATTAGTCTATAAGTAACTTATTTAATGTGTGGTGATACTTCAAGGTTGTGTGGATTACAAAAGTTATGTGTGTAATTAGTTATAAAATACCCGTATCCTCGTTTAATCCTATCTTTAAGTGGGGATTCCTGTAATAATATTAGTTTTTTTGTAAATTTTTTTGTTTTTTTGTGTCTGGTTTTTGTGTGAGTAATGTTTCGTTTCCTGTAATGTGTCTAATGCATTGTTTGTAAAACATGGGTCTATTTTTAAAGCAGTGTGGGATATTGTTATTTAACTTACATAATTTGGTTATCCTTAGTCCTAAATAATAATGGGATAGTGGGTATTCATTAGGGTATTTTATGATTTATTGTACACATTTTATTCTTAGTGATTGCATTTTAATTGTTGTGTCTTGTAGGACGATCCCACCTCGATTTTTTTCCTGCATTAGTGGTTTAGATTGGATAATATGTATTGTGTTGCGGAATATGAAACTTCTAACTGCTTTATTTATTTCTTTAATTGTTGTTAGGGGTAGGCATACTATGTTTGCGACATATATTAGTTTTGGTATTATAACTGAGTTAACTATTATACTGCGCCCAAATATTGTTGTCATTTTGCATTCACATTTTTTGAGGATGTTCTACATAGGAAGCTCCAAGATACTATAAAAACATACAACACATGAAGAAGTATTTGGTTAGTGGTTCCCGGTGAACAAACAAGGGAAATAATCACGACGACCTATGAAATAAATTTTAGTATTTTGTAAATGCAGTTCACCCTGGGAGACAAATGTGTGTCATGTCAGTCTGGTTAACGAGGTATCGTAGTGAGTGTCATTCAGATGAAGTCAAGCAGATCACAACAACCTGGAGGACAAAGGTCCACCTGCATCAGCACGCTTATCATAGAAGGAACGATATTGTAACTAGCCACTTAACGCGTTTTTAAATGACGCACACAAAAATAAAGATATGCATTATGTATATTAACACAAACATATGCGTCTCCCAAAATGATCAGCTTTTACTTAAATTATAACGGTTACATCAGAATGGGTGTGATATTTGCAATCTGCAACGAACAAAGCAGTTTCCTCGGCAACATGGTTGTTTTCCTAGGATACGTACTTGGGTAGTTCAGTTAATGACCAGCTAACTGTCAGGTTGTTTACGTGTTGCACCAAGCAGCCGTCACAATCAAACCCAAGCAATAATGGCTCATCTGGGTTAATGTAATACCAGCAGTTCAAGTAGCACCTAGAAAATATATAGTTCAAGTGGAAAACATAAACGTGCATCCACTGACTTTACATATTTTGGAAAACAGGATTTTAGATCTCCATAAATGTCGTTCCTAATGTTTCTTATAATTTTAAAACAAATGTAAATGTATAATGTACAATATGTTATTAAACTTTGTTACTTGATTGTATTTGTCGCTTCTGGTTCAAAATATATTTTTATGGTCACATTATAATGTGATAATTATGTCCATGTGTCCCACTAAATAATAACGCTTTGTTTTGGGATGCCAGACAATTTCTCTTAGCCCTATGTATTTCCAATCTGGCATAGAAACACGAATACGTAATCTTTCACTAATTATACTTACTCATTTATTTACACTACTGGCTATCACTACATCACCCATTGTCTAATATGTATCTATCTAGGCTCTCCTATCAGAGGTTTACAGCACTTGCCAGATCGTGTATCTGGATAAAATATGGTTCTCTCTTTGGTCATAATCGAATTCGTTCACTACCTTTACAATTTCAACTTTTTGCAATTGCATCCTAGGTCACGTGGTTTATATCTCCAATAGTTTGCATTGCCATGGATGGTGTGCAACATCTTCTAAGTTTCGGCTGTGAAATAAAATATATCGCACTAGTATAATCATATGTGATACCTATTGTCTGGGCTTCACCTGTGTTTCTGTCATGGGTGCTGGTACAACATTCTTTCGATCGCAACATATGTCTACCATTTGTGTTGTATGGACGACAGCTAAGTTTCAGTCATATGGGTTTGTATTCGTTTCTGACGACCGTCCCCACTTTCGAACAATGTTGGGTAGGGACTTCACCTGAGCTTTAATCATAAGGATACGTTTACTCGATTTTTGATAGCATCAGCTTTCCAACAGGTATCAAGACCCGATGACGTTCGACCGATATGTATTGAAACCATTAAAACACCGCCTATAGACTTTAATCAGCCACCTCAAAATAAGCAGTTCGAGTCACCTTCCAAACACAATATCTCCTGAAATATTTCCGACATTATGATTTATATTTCCTTTAACATTTTTTTCCATTTCTGCACTGAACGCAAGTCACCTGAAACCAAGGTCCTCACACCGTGAATAAGTTCGTGAAACATGCTTTTATTTACAGAGGTCCATATAAGTATTCCATTGCATGGTGTGGAGATATATGTGTGTAGTTCCTATTTAATGTGTATTCTTTACGGATTGAGAATGAAGTTGTATGTCTGCTATGTGTGTGTGTGAATGTGTGTGCGCGTATGTTTGTATGTATGTGTACATGTATGTATGTGTGTGTGTGTGTATGTTCATATGTTTGCGTTATATTATACAATAAATTTCACGGCGTGTGAATATGAATTGATTAATTAGCTTATTTGTTGAAAGACGCATGCGATAAGGTTGAACTGACGTTATGCAGAGCCAGGTGAGTCTGAGAGATAAATATATGTTCTGTATTGGGTGATCAGATACACATTCTTCTACTAAAAAGTATCTTCATCCGTGTACACATTGACATCAATTGTAACCCAGTATCGAGTGATCACTCTGGAGAGAGATGCATGGCAAAAACACATTTTACATCGAATAGTTTGTTGTTGTTGTTGTTGTTGTTCACATTATTTTTCTAATCCCGAAGGCGGTGTGCGTTGCACTGTGTTTTCATTTTGCACCATGTCGGCCTAGTGCATCCGAATTCAGCATGCATTGTAAGTAAGGATAACGGTCTGGTTCCTCCGGCATTTTCTAAGGGTTTGATTCCCCTGGGTAACAGCCGGTGCTGTGATGATGATCGAACCCAGCACCTTCGGGATGTGAGCCGTGCCACTTAACAACTAGGTCACGCCGTCCCCTCATCAAATAATTTAAACAATCTGATTTAGTGTTTGAATGCTTCGGTTCAATTTAGCTCAAGTGTGAATGATAATATGACACTCTCAACCGTATATAATTTTGTTCCAGCATTATCTTGTCAATGTAAAATCCCATTGTCATGTTGTGTATATCTCCTTGACAATGGACAACAATTCATGTTTGAGGTGCATTTCGCTAACCTGGACCTGTTCTTTTTTCCTAGTCACATCGTTATTTCCAACTTTGTACACATGGCGTACTGGTGGTTGTCGTGAACACCACTGCATCGTGATATCATGCATTGTCTATTATCTAGGAATGGGCAAGCAGTTTTCTAAAATCACTTTCTAAATTTGTGGCTACTTAACTCGGTATTGATAGTCATTATTGTTTTTCGAATTTAAAAAAAACCCATTAATTATTGTTCAACAGAACATGATGTCTTTTGTCGGCAAGGAATACATTAGTAGTTTTATGTGATACTTAAAACACTTCCTTTCATCATTTCAATTGATGACAGATAATCATGTTTCGCTTCCCTAGTGATCGTGGATACATGTTTCACCTTGATATCGACCTTGATAACCTGTCTATTCTTGCAGCTGCGGCACCAACTTCGTCTCGAGTGCGTGGTAAATACTCCACCAAAAGCGTCTTGGATGATATTACTTACGGCAATGAGTTCTGAGCAATGTATTGTATGTCTTCCCTCGGTTTTTTTCTGCCTCGGGGTAACATATTGCTGTCGCAGTCCTCCATCAACCAGAGCTCAACGAAAATGTGTGCCATGTCCGTATTTGTTTTACCTTGTCTGTTTTACTGCACCAATCACCAAGGGCAATCGGTGTATACCAGAATTGAGGTTATTGTAAATACTCGGATAGAGAATCCGACCTAGCGCCTCTCATGCGAAGCACGGTTCACTCTAAATGTATACTCAAGTGATTTTTACTGAGTGTTCATGGTTCTACACCGTAACACATCGCATGGCGCACCGTGACATTGATAAGATAGGCGCGCACGTTCTGGTCTTGGCAACAACCCAGGACCGAATTAATGCATGATACGCTTGTCCAGCAATGGGTGCCTATGATTTGTTAGTTCCGATTCCAGGTTGTTCAGCATGTTGAGTAGGCGTACACGATAGAAGTACTCTTCCATATCATCTAATCGCACTCTGCCAAACTAGACTGGATCACAATTTACACAACGATGGCGCAATACTTTAGTTGTCGAGACATTAATTTCCAGTCCCGCTTTCCTTCCCTCACCATCGAGAAGCTGCACACTGTGGCTGGTTTCTTCTGCAGATTGTGATGAGCATTTTGTCGTCGGAAAATCGGCGGTGATTGAAGCGTATGTCGCTAATATGGATGCGTAAGGTCTAACAGTTGCATCGACTGATGGCGGATTCCACACATAAGGAGAAGAGGTTCATTGATGCAGGATCCCCATCACGGACTACCTGCTCTGTCGTTACCATAATTGAACCATGGGAAGGACGAAATATGGTTGTTGCAGTTCGTATAACTGTTGGAAAGAATTATTTTGAAAGCCAGGAACGACACCGTGTTCCAACAATCAACGGCAAAGAAAATGTCGTTCTATTGAGACAACAGATGTTCAGTATTATATGAAAGTAAATGAAAGTAGGTTGCTCCTCCAACTACATGGCATTATTATCTTACATACCGTTTGTTAATGTTTCTTAATCTTCTTCTTCTTTTGCTAGAAGGCCCTGAACAGGTCTTTCCAAGTAGCAGGATGTAGTCCAGAGATCGGAATGAGTCATGTTGCTAGTTTACAGCTTGACTACTATAGTTGCACCTTTCGGTCCGACATCCGTTTTCGGCAGCAAATTTGCATCTAATACTGACCCTTATCCATTTGCCTTCCACTTTTTATTCCACCAATATCACCATTTGGTTTTTTTTCCGTGTTTGGCCATCACTGGTTTATTTAGCCGTTTCTCATATTTTTGACCTTCTACTGACCATATCATATGACATGTGTCTGTCACTTGGTATCGGGTATTCGACTATTTTAGAAGTAATGTGCGTTTTCTCAGATAAGTACACTATTTTCTCAGTATATGTTGATGTGTCCCAATTATATATTATTCCAATCTGTGATTCGCCAGTTCATTTTTGTCATCGTTGGTTCTATGGTCGTAATGTAGATTTCATTTGTGTTTTTGCTTTGATGCGGTGTTTGACCATATCAATTTGTATTATTTGTTTCAGTTATATTTTCTTACTCTTTGTTTGAACAGTGTCGCCACAGCCTCACCATATGTTGATATAATGCAGGAACATATACGGCTTTCGTTTTTCTGGGTTAGAAAATTATTAGGCACCTATTTAAAGTTGTAGTTACATAGTTAATCTTTATTACTTATTAAAGTTAGAAAAAACACATCGCATTGTAAAAGTTAACCAGGTGTTTAGGGTGAGGAGGGGCGTCAGCCCATAGACACTGTCCACTATTTAACGTAATCGTGTATGTATGGGACTTTTCGTTGTTCATATGTAATGTTTTGATCACAGCTCTCAACTTTCGCTATGGATTGTCTGGCACTCCAAAAATTACTTGATTACAATAGCAGATCAGGGAGAATAATGTAAGTGACCAGAGGCGGTAATTAATCGTTAGGCTAACGTATATTCTGATCAGCCACAGCAATGTAATTATTCGCAAGCGCATACACAGGAATACTGGAATATAGTCGGGCTCCAGTATAATTCAAATACCGATAACGTTGTTAAAAATTATTTCGACACAACCGGATAGACAAAGAGTTTACTATAACATACTGATCTACTATACGTTATCCACAAAGCATCATAATACGTGCGTGTGCGTGTACATACATATATGTATATATATATTTGTTTCATGTTACTGTAACCACTTACTATCACCACTTAACTTTCTTTCTTACACTTATCACTCCCTAACTCACAACCCTAATTAAAACACTTGTAATAATTTTAATAGCAGCAAAAAGAAAGTATATGTTATTTCCTGAGCTTCATACACACTATATTAAAAATCTAGGCTTGAGAATAGTATTATAATGTTCATCACACTCAACTAACTTAAATGTCTCCCACGAATTTCGTGCAAATAGCACATGCATTTTTATGGCTCTTAATTAACCCCAGGTACTATTATTTCATCAGTTCCAGCTAAGGTTCTTTTACGGTCCTGCTTCACTTTGAGTGGATAAAATATTGTCTAACTAATTGTTTACTGGAATTTCTTCGGTACTGTCCCATCTGGTGGCTTTATGTCCCTCCTCTCAGGTTCTGCAAAGTCCGTGTCTTAATAGTTTATTGTCTCGTCTTCAGGCAAAGAAGGTGATTTCAACAATTAGTTATTCTGGTTCCTCTAATTCATCGTCTAGTCAGGAACTTTGTGACGACTACATCAGTTCTTGCACCGCCGTAGTTCCAAACTCAGGATTAATGGCGTTCTCGTGTCTACGACAGACGACGGTGGTTCTGTAACTGCAGTTGTCACGTCAAGAGTAACACCTTTGTTACGATCTGTTATTGGGACGACAGCTTCGTGTTCGAAGTAACAAGTCTCCTTCTGACAAGTATGCAGACGAATGGGACTCAGGATTTTGGAAGACATCGTCATGCGTCAGCTGGAGGCAGCGTCGAATTAAGCAGGAAAACACACACATACAAATGCTTACACGTGCGTGCTCTCGAGTTCCCTCTCAGTAACTAGTTTTCTTCGGTGACATGTGCTTCAGTGACGTGTATGTTGTACCAGAGCTATTCTATCTCTTGTCTAACTTTAGCCGAAATTACACGCTCTAATCCGCCTTTCCTATAAACTGCCCGGTTGTCTTCTATTCTGTGGTCAATCTCTAATTCTCTGCTCCCCAAGTTCATAGCATTTATTTCCCCCCGTTTGAGACCGTCAATCTCTATCTAGTTATGGCGCGAAAACGTGGTAGAAACTGTTCTGCAACTAAATGAAAGGATCTTTTATTTGTTACATATAGTTTTTGAGTATTTTCCAGTAGAAATCGTGGGGGAAATCCTATTTGACCAGAAAGTTTTGAACGAGCATTGGGACCCTTGTATCAATGTTAAACTATATATATATATATATATATATATATATATATATATATATATATATATATATATCTATAAAGCAAGTACATTGTCCTTTGCATAACGCCACTCTTACAATTAGCATCGTATCTGGCTGTTATGACTGTATCGACACACGTGCAATGCGTTATATTGTCATTACTTTTATTTCGTGAAGAAGAGATCGCGCAAAGGATATAAGACAATGTCTGCCCCATTAAATGCAGCCTAATTATTATAATAAAAGCTGTCCATCGTTGTCGATGAGGACCGCCGACATCATCCTTATCACATATTTCCCTGTTGGGTATGAGTGCGCATGTGGCTGAACAAACCAATGCGGGCACGAAAACATCATCTACATATCAGGTACACGAGGTTTGTAAAAGGGGATGGTGTTCCCGCTGCTCGGGATTTCCGGGTCTCGCGTCTGCTCTGGGAATTCACAACACGGTCGTCTTCACCGGCAGCTACACCCGATTTGACTGCGCTTCTCCAGTTAGATCTATTTTGCGCAAAACATTTCCAGATGTCGGTGTCGATCTGATAACTTTTCAGTGAGTCCTTCAGACTGTCTTTAAAACGTTTCTTTGGGCGCCTCTCTCGCGCCATCCCTCTCTCAGCTCGCCGTAGAGAACCATCTTTGGGATCCACTCGTCTGACATACGGACGAAGTGTCATGCCCGTCCTAGTCATGCATTCTCTAGCAGTGCATGTATGCTGGGCAGGTTTGTCCACGAGATAACCTCGATGTCAGTGACACGATCTTGCCATCCTATGTGGAATATTCGCCTCAGGCAATCTGTGTGGAAGTGGTTTAACCTCCTTGCGTGTCCAGAGTATACAGTCCAGCTTTCGCAAGAGTATTGTAGGGTTGGAATGATGTTTGAACGGTAGACTTTGAGTTTGATCTTGACGCTAAGGCCACGACGTGTCCAGACCATCGAGCGCATTCTACCAAATGATGTGCTGGCTTTTCCTATGCTGCTTGCCACCTCATCGTCTTAGCTGACAGATCTCGACAGCGTGCTGCCCAGATATGTGAATTTGTCTACGGCATTCAGCGTCTGCCCGCTGGCTGTAGTCTCTGGTTTTGTGTAAGGCATGGCTGGTGCTGGTTGGTACATGACCTCTTTTTTTTTTTGCATTTATGGTCAGGCAACAATTTTCCCATGCGGCAGAGAACTGGTTCATTCCAATCTGCATGTTCAGTTCTGAGTTGCTCATTAGAGCGCAGTCGTCAGCAAATACAAGTTCCATGATTATGTCGCCAACTACTTTGTTTTTGGCCTTCATTCTTCTGGTATTGAGTAATTTGCCATATGTGCGGTACTTTATGGGTATTCCAAGCTCCAGTGATCTGAAGGCGTCTGTCATCGTGGCTGCGAACATCATGCTGAACAAAGTCGGGGCGAGTACACATCCTTGTTTTACTCCGTTTGATACTAGAAAAGTTTTAGAGATTGCACCGATTGTATACTTGTGAGTGCCGATGCCTCCTCGGTTAAGTGTATTTTCAGCACACGCAACATATGTATATCTGAGTTTGAAGGGACGTAGTGTGCTGATCGAAGCGCAATGAGCTCCTTTCTGAAGTACCGTCTGTTTGACGGGGTCAGGATGACCTACTTCGTTTCAGTGTTCATGCTTTGTTATCTGGGTAACGATACAGCACGGAGCGACACTAGCCTTTGACCGGGTCAAGTTTCGGCCACGCCTTGTCCCATCGAAACTGTACACATGAGTCTACCTTTCACGACTAAAAATACACTGCTTTATACTTCGTTGCATCAATTCTTTCACATTAGAATGCTTAATTCACAAATCGGCACATTTATATCCAGGAATCACGTTAATAGTCCGAGAGTTATCATAGAAAACACAAACAAAACACCGTTTTATCAAGAGGCAAATTGACTGCGACCATGCCCGGCGCCATCTTGACAGTATACGCGAAATTATTACCAGATGCATATAACATTTGAAACGGATGGGTGTTTCATACCTAGACGACGATTCGTCCACACACACATACATACACACACACACACACTAACACACACACCCACACACACACACGCACACAAACATACATACAAAAACACATACACACACACACACCCAAACACACACACATACACAGACACACACACAGCCACACACACACGCACACACACATACATACACAAACACACAGACGCATAAAAAAATACACACACATTTTCATACAACTATCGTTATGATCATCCACATCGTAAGCATCAGTAGGCTCTAGATATCCGTCCATGTTTATGTGGACTGTCGAGAATACTTGCGGCAACTGATTGGATAAATATATGTTTGTAGTCGGCCTCGACCTTCTTCTTGTTTTTGTTCTTGTCTTACCCAGCGCTTGTCCGGACAAGGACGTTGTGACGTTGTATCATTTCTTGAAACGAGGCTTACATATCTGCGCCATCATTCAGCCAAACACATTTGGTTTCAGAATATCATTATGATACCGAATTTGCCTTGCTTTTTTAGTCCGTATTCACTGAGCCGGTCTGTTCTCGGCGCCTCCATATACAGGTGGAATAGGGTATTAGTCAGCAATAGTTTGCTACTTAGGCAAGCAGCCAGCTGGCTAAGAGTCGCTGTCAGACGTCAATTATTTAACGCTGCGTTTTCCACTCCAACATTGTTTAATCTCTGATCACTATTTACATTCTCTTTCATTGTCTATAATTTAACGTGCCATTGTTGCTTGTTTATTAGTAGTTGAATAAATAATCATATGCATTTGTACTTGACTGATGCAAAATCTGCAGCCTTGTCAAAACGTTAGAAAGTTACCTGATGTTGATATTTCCATAGTAGGAAGACACGAATGATATTCTTCTTATCTCAGAGCCTGTACAAATAAATTTTAACAGTGGGTCTTCGAACTCTAATATGAACGTCAAAGTTATATTGGTTCCTGGGGTCATGTACCTTTTCGATATTTCAAGCTCAGTTCCTGAAACAATGGTATATTACTTTATATGCGGTATGTAAAAGTGTAAAGAAGGCTACACACATATGTGTGGTTTATCTAGATGGCATAAGTGCAGTATACCTTCATAAATCTTAGATCGCTGAACATCCTCAAAACATATATTGTTAACCACAACATGATGTAATACTGTAACAGTTTCATGTGTCAAGACATTGTCATGCACATTTAAAAAACATAACCATTATGATCTGCGGATTTGATAAAGCTGGGTCATATCAAGTAGAGTCCATCCACTGTGTAGCATTCTCGGTCTACAAGCCCACATGTACCTGCTGTTGTTATTCAGAGTTAGGGAAGCAGTTTGACGCGATTAGATGGTTAACAACGATTGTAGGAGGTATTGCGCCAGCCCATTTGCTATGATAGCTGAAGAGACAAACACCGAGTAGGGGGATTCAATGACATAGCAAATTGGAGACAAACTGTCACTGTAATATTGACAGGGGTAACAAGAAAACGAGCTAAGTGAACATGTTTCAGTCGGAATACCTTGTCAGATAGACAACTGTTACAGGCACAACAGTGACTCTGCTACTAGCTAGTCAGCAGAGGTACGACAAATGTACTATAGGGCAGGCGGCGCATTGCTCTTTGTGATGCAAATGTGCTTTTCGTGTTCTTGTCAAACATAGACCCACGCGGACCACTCGTGTATTCCTACTATGTTCCATTGGCTGTTGCGCTATCGGAAATTGGCATACATAGTTGATATTCTATGCTGTCGACGCAAGAGACGAAGTAGTATATACTACAAATCAGCTCCTCCGCTTCCTCTTTTTGACTTGATGGACAGCTGTAGAATACTGCAATCACTTTTAATTTCACCCCAAATTTCTGCTTTACACCATAAACGTTCATGTGTGTTAATAGTTCGTCTTTTACAGTTATATTAGCTGAATTCGCACAGTACAATACAACGCCACCTCCCTTAGTAATGTCTCCAATTACCACATATTTAACGTTGTATATCCCTATGTGTCAAGTTCACTCTCTGCAGTGTTCACGTGTATTTTGTTTTCAGTGCACAGTTCATAATTTATGAACACATTATAGCAAAGCAGACACTAATTCAGCAATACACATAAAAATGGACGACTATATAGCGTCTTGAAAATATGTTCGTGAAAGCTTAAATATGTGAATAATAAAGTATATGCCAAAAAGTGAATTCATGTATCACAATTACTAATTATAATTAACAAGTCGTATGCATTTGTTTTTAATGTTTGGTATAAAAACATGAGTAAAGAAAACACATTTATTAGTGAAATTTGGGTTTGTTAAAAATATACGTTTATGTAAAAAAAGGTATATATATATATATGTGTGTGTATTGTGTGTGTGTGTGTGCGTGCGTGGGTGTGTGCGAGCGTATGTGGGTATGTGTATCTATGTGTGTGTGTGTGTGTATGCATTTCTTTGAGACAATAATATCGTCATAATAAATAGATTTCAAAAACTGTACTGGATAGAAAAATAAAGGACACACATGGAAGACGAATGTAACGGTATTAATCGAAGGATACCGTCAAGTTGTAGACATGATCACACCTTTCAGATCAGCGTCAACTCAACAACCAGAAAAATGCCCTTAAGGCCGATTTTCAGTGTGGAGATTGCAGGTGGTCTTAACTGAACTGAAATATACATAACCGCTCTCTCTCTTGCGCATGTAGTTGAAAACTGTTATTGAAAAACAAACACGAAATCCGACTGGATATATATATATATATATATATATATATATATATATATATATATATATATATATATATATATATATCTTTGCGTAATCCTTTTATAATTAACAATTTTCTATGTTGTGTACGAACAAGAAGGCATGCCTGAGAATTCACTATTTTTGATAAAACCCACATTGTTTCATATTTAACTTGCTGTGCCCAATGATATTGATCATTTGTGTTATTTTTGTATGTTCAATATTTGATTTCAGCACTCTCATGAGACCAATAACACAAAATGGTTCTTTCTGCAATATTAAAAACAACGTTTTGCTAAATTAAAATTATATGGAATAAATGAACAGTCGCGTCGAAGCTAGGCCTTTAGGTGTACAGCGCGTAGCCTGCACATGCATGTGTTCGTAAACAGCAAGTGCGTGTACTTATGAGAAGAAAACTCCTCATAAACGCGCATTGAATTCGTCTGCACTTACTCGTAACACACGCACTACAACGCGGACGCACCTCGCACGCACACACACACGCACACACACACACACACACACACTACGAATACAATGCAGTCTTAGCAAATCAGGCGAACATAAAAGGAACATATTTTGAAAAAGAATAGATGTCAATGTAGAAATATAACGCCACAGTTACATGATGTATAAGAGTGTAAACAAGTTACAGATCCGAGTCGATTGTTAACGCGAGTTTAATTTCTAACAAATAGCTTACCTGTTGCCGCAAAACTCTGCATTCAGTTAAAGCAACTTATCATGTTTGGTGGCATCCGCGAAAACCAAGTTCGCCTTTGCAACCGTATCTCTGAAATAACTTTAATACATATATCAGGGATGAAGATGCTGAGCAGCGCATATGCTGCAGTGGTTAGCGACCAATAGCGGACTGATAACGTCATGGCCAGCGAACCAGAGCTGCAAAGACGCTTCTAAACCTGCACGCTGTGATCCTGGATAACAGGCTGCAGCTAGGCCAGACTGGCTAAAGCGAAGCGATCCATGACAGATTGCTAACCTGGTACTAAAAACAAAAAACGACTGTTGAAGTCGAATGTGTTGAAAAACACATACTAATTCCACAGGAAGCAGGCTTTAAACAGCATAGATCCACTGAGAATCAGATCACCCTCATAGCCCAGGAAATAGAGGATGACTACCAGGAGCAAAAACACACAATAGCGGTTTGGGTGGATCTAGAAAAGGCATTTGACAAAGTCTGGAAAGAATGACTTGAAGTCAAGCTACGAAGAAGTGAAGTTTGTGGGAAAATGTACAAATGGATCAGCATTTACCTCAAAAACAGAACGGCCAGAGTTCAAGTACAAGAGCAGATGAGCAAATAGGTGACACTTGAGCAGGGAGTACCCCAACGGGGAGTACTGTCACCCACACTCTTCCCGGTGTATACAAATAACATAACGGAGAATATTCCAAGAATAGTACACAGCTCAATGTTTGCAGACGATCTGGCTATGTGGACTTCTGAAATGAATCTCACCATAGCAAGTAATCAGATGCAGAAGGCCCTAAGATCGCTGGAAGAGTGGGCAAACTCATGGCTGGTCAAAATAAAAAGGAAAAAACAACATGTACGATAGTAACGCTGTCAAACAAACCCCAAAATACCAAAATAAGTCTTAACAGCAAATACCTGCCGCCAAACGACAGCAAAACTACGTGGGAGTCACATTTGATTGGAAGCATGACATGTAAAAGTCAGATCAAGAAAAACCGAATGAGAGCTAGAGAAAGAATGGCAATCATGAGGAAACTTGCTAGCACAAGCTGGGGAGCAGACGAAAGTATACTAAATAAACTGTACACTGGAAGAACGAGACCAATTCTCGAGTATGGCATTGCGGCATGGACTACAGCAGCAAAAGCGAACTTCGATAAAATTAGCAAACTTCAAAACCAAGCCATGAGAGTCATAACAGGAGACAAAAAGTCAAGTCCAATTTTAGAACTTGAAATAATTAAAAAACTGCAATCCATGACCGACAGAAGAGACAGAAGAGACTCAGAAGACTGACGGACCATCCAATGCATCATAGAATAAAACAAATTGGAAATGTTAAATTAAAGCGGAGAAACTTTGCAGAAATAGTCAAAGCAAAGATGAACGAAGAGCCTATGAACGAACTAACAACATCAAAGCCCATCCCTACTGTATGAAATCCTACCTGGAGGCAGCATATATTTCCAGAGGTGGTAGAAAATATACCAGGTATTGGTAACAAAAACAGCCATACTGAACAAGAAAGAAGCGATACAACCCTGAGGTACATAACAAAAAACTACCCAAGCATGGACTGGACCCAAGAATACACCGACGGTTCTGTAACAAACACATCACAGAACGGAGGGGAAGGGTATTCCTGAGCCTACAAAATGGCAGAAAAATAACATTATCAGTGGCATCTGGAAAATACACAAGCAATTTCAGAGCTGAGGCAGAGCTACATATATGACCAAATGGGAAATATAACATAATGGCTGCAAAAAAAACGATGCCTATTACCAGTTGAACAGAAGAGAGCAGGTCGTGGTCTTCAGATTTCGTACTGGCAACAATAGACTGAGGTACCACCTATTCAACAAATTGAAGATAGGTGGCACTGACGAATGCTCGCATGGTACCGGGAAAATGACCGCTGAACATCTGCTGAAAAACTGCCCGACATACGAGGATCAGAGAAAGCAGTTGTGACTATCACCAGTGGCAACACAAGACAAGCTCTATGGCAGTGTCGTTATCCTCAGGATGATCGCCGCTTTTTTTCGAGAAATACAGGCTGACGTCTAACAGCGTACGAAGAAGAAGAAGAAGAAGAAGAAGAAGAAGAAGAAGAAGAATGTGTTGAACCGAAAGCTGCAAATATCGCAGTCAAGCTGTAAACTACGACACAACGCATTCCGTTCTCTGGACTAATATCTGCTACGTAAGCACTTTCAGGCTTTGTAAGCGGGAGATTTAGAACGACAGAAGCAAAGCTTAGCCATACATGTGTCATGGAAGAGGAAGACGATCATAGCAGAAACCGACACCAGTGATCAATGCTTTCCGTCTTCCGATTTGAAATATGAAACGAAAACCTGTGGAATTGACAGTGCATTAGTGTTGCCACAAGGGTAAACCTGTTTCGTACTGTAATGTCAACCACTCTGCTGTGTTATCATCATCATCATTTAGCATGTCATTTATAGAACGTCGCTGCCATCACCGTCTGTCTGAGAGAAAATCTTTCCTTTGCAAAAACGCCAGCCTCCGCCACAGTCATACCCAGGCATTCATGGATATCTTGGTTCCATCGTCTTCTTGATCTACCACCGTCTCTTTTTCCTGGCACAATACCTTCCATCACTGTTCTATGAAGACCAGTGTGTCTCTTGATGTGACCAAAGTATTTACATTTTCTGCTCACAATGGAATTGATAAACCTGTTCTCCTCTATCCTCAACTCCTGCCGAATGTCAAAATGTGTCATTTTCTCAGCCCAATGTATTCTGATGATCTGTCAGTACAATTTAAACTCCAATAATTCGATTTGTTGTTTAGAAGTTTTGATACTTGTCCATGATTCGCAGCCATAAGCTGCCAAGGGAAAAAAACACGGGCTCTCAAGACTTTTTTAAATTGTTGTCGTTCTGTTGGTTCTCTGCCATACTTACTTCAGGCTGTTCAGTTTCTGAATTACCATGGTTATTCTTCTGATTCCTCTCGACCAGTCAAAGATACTCTACTGCATTCCTACAAAACAAGGACATTATAAAGCATACACGAATGACAGCTACATTGTTTTCACCTGAACCGTCTTTGCGATATGCCTAATTCAGATATTGCCAGCAAAGAGTAACTCTTTGAGCATCCGATTTTTTCTGCAACTAGTCCAGACAAGATTAGACACACACGTTTTTATACCCGAAAAGCGCAGCTGTTATGCGGTGAGCTCAGAACAGGCATATGGTTATTAGTGGGACAGTAGAAGCGCTACATATACTCAATTTAACTGAATGCGGCAGAATAAGCAGTGTCATAATTGGTCATCATAATCATTTTAGAGTAGAAATCGCTGTACACATATGATGTTGCCCCCAACTTTGCATGTAATATTTCTATTAAAAGAACTTCTAATCAATAGTATCAGTAATACTAGCTATACGGTTGATTGCATTAGTAGAAAGTGTTGTAATAGTGGATTTCAGGAAATAGCTGTGGAAAAACATATATACTTATTCAGAGTTTAAGAAGCTGTAAACAGGTATGGGATGTGCTTAATACTTTACATAAACGTGGCATCATGTATCCCTAGTAAGAGTACTCTCAGACAAATCACTACACAAATTGCATAAAACGGTATACCTTGATGTGGAAGGATGATGTTGTTATAAACTGTGCCAGCTGTTTCCGTTACAATGTAACTTTTCTGCAGGCTTTCACAGAGCACGTGTCCACTACACGTCCATTTGTATCTTACAATGAGTGTAAAACATACATTTTGTATGATAACACAGTTTACATTAGTGCATCATGGCATTATGCGTGTAAAACAATCAATGTAATCAATATTAGGTCATCACATATGAAGTAAAATATTTTCTTTGAAAATAGCCAACAGACATACATGTCAGACAGAACAGGAAGACTTGATGTATATATAATGTATGAAATTGTTGTCATATGATACTACTGAAAGTAATATAAGGGTCACTTATCAATTGTCAGCACATTAAAAATCATAATATGAAAGTAGTTAAAAATTAATGACAATGTTCTTCAGTCATTTGGAAACCAGCGTGTGACTGCGTGTAACAACTGCGGTGAATGGGAGCACATTCTGGTCAATTTCTTAATCGAAATGTGACAGTTTGTAACAACAAAGTTAATTCTGGACATCAACATGTGCCAGTGAGCCTGAATTGACGTGAAAGAGAACACATTCTGGTCAATTTGACACACCTTTCTTTGTGGATTTCAGAAATGTTGGCGGCGTAAAAAACGATAGGCAAAAACGTTGGTACCATCGTTGTGATGATATGAGTACAAACCAGGCAACAGTGCGTTGTAGAAAACATCAACCTCCAGATAATGTCCTGAGTTATCGCCTGCCACTCATAGTGCTGGCTTTGAAACAATTGTGAATGGTTACATATTGCGTGGTGCCCCCAAGACTGTTCAGAGGTGCTCGAAATGGTGTATATCAGATGGTGTATATCAGATGGTGTATATCAGATGGTGTATATCATATGGCAATGTTGAACTGTCCATCATGATGACATGTTATTGTAGGAGAAAGCGACTGACATCAAAAAGTATGCTCGTAGTTATGGGCAGATAACCGGCTTATCTGTATTTCAGAAAGTACGATGTGTCAAATTGCCACGTATTTCGATCGTAAATGTTCGTTGTTTAAATGTAAACTTTTACGCTATAATGTCAAAATGACTGAGAAACAAAGACAGTAAATACTATGGGTATCATATGCTTTTGAACTATTAAGATTATGTTGAAATTTGATAAGTGGCAGTGACATTACAATGAGTAGTTTATTTAAAAGAGAAACGGTACATTAAAAAAAATACTTTGTATTTGTGTATATATATATATATATATATGTGTGTGTGTGTGTATGTGTGTATGTGTGTGTGTGTGTGTGTGTGTGTGTGTGAGAGAGAGAGAGAAAGAAAGAGCACGAGAGAGAGATAGAGATAAAGACAGAGAGAGCAGGTGGTGCATTTTGCCAACGTGGGATTAGTGTTTGTGGTGTGCCTATGTGTGGAATTGTGTTTGTTATTTGTATATGCACTTGTTTGTTCGATGTGCATGTGTTTTATATACGCATGGTGCGTGGGTGGTGTGGTTGTGGTGTGCTAATTAGTGGGTGTGTGTGTTGTGTGTATGTGTAGGTGGCGGGTAGTGCATATGTAACTGCTGACGATGCCTAAACATGGCTACCGAGCTATTAACTATGTCGCAGTCAAAACGAAGTTGAAGTTTTTCAGATGATATGAAACTATTATGTGGAACCACATCGTGTGTTCTTTATTGCTGGCCTTGCAGCAATATCAATTATTCTTTAATTAACGATTCCTGGGAATGCGAGCAGCTTACGACACACTTTCAAATGATGTATGAAAAGGTATCAATTTAGTTCGTTTGCACTGTGTAACCTGTCTATCGTGTTTATTAATTCTGGTGTGTAATGTTTAAAAGTGAATGGTTATGATATGTTCATTAGATACAGTTTGATATTATAGTTTTTGCTTTGTGTGTTTTGTTCATTGACAAAGCCACTATTTTAATGTATTTTATTAGCTATCTTCATGTTAACTGATGTGTTTTTTGTAACCACGATTACTCCTAATTGTCCCAGAATATCTAAATTATGCCTACATGATATACACATATATATAATCTTCTAGCGTGTGACTTTGATGTTGTGTGGTGTTTATCAATCATATGAGCAAGCTTTGTTACGTAAAGAGTTAATGTTCATATTTACTTTTTGAAAGACGGGTCGTGTTTTAAAAAAATCAGTGACGACATTAATAATGGACAGTAAAATTAAAAACTAGAGCTTTTTGAATATTATCTCGACGGTGATGTTCATTGCTGTGTTTTTGTGAGTCACGGCCATTATACTAATCACCATGTTGTACACGTAGATCGAATGCATTCTATATTATCATGTATGTTGCAGAAAGTGAATCTTACAACCGCCAATCTGTACGACTCTCGATCTCTAGCCAGAACCCCCGCATCAAACGTCATCTTTATGAAATATGTAATATCTTCTGCCTTTCGTCTCCTAGGTCTGCATTTGTCCAGCTTGCTAGGTTCTCTACCTTCTAGTAATATTTTCTCCAAGCCATAATGGTGATTGATGAGGTCAATATATTCATGCCTTCTAGATCTTGTTTAATGACATATTTCCTCGATATCCAGTTTTTCTTAGAATATCTGCATTTTTCCTTTTCGCTATCCATGGTATTTTTAACACACTCTTGTATCATTTTAGTTCAAAATATGCAATCCTTTTCTAAAGTGTTAATGTGGTGGTCCACGTTTAAAATCTGCACATTGCCACCGGGATAACGAAAGTACTCAGAATGTTTACGTTCATAATTTCATTAGTTATGCCATACGTTTTTTGTTTTATTTTAATCCTTTGCATTGCCATAACGCTTCTCCTTCTGAATTCATTTAGGCAATCCACATTGTTCCTTTTAATTAAGCAGAGGTATTCAACACGTGTGACATTCTCAATCTCATGTTGTTATACGAAGCGTGTTCAAATGAAACCAGATCAAAATGCAACATGTACACTTGAGTACGATGCGCATGATGACGTCACTTTAGGTGTAAACAGCACATACCAACCGTGAATATTGCATGATGGCATTTAACTCCGACTCATGGTTTCCTCAGTAGACCGTTTGAAACACGACGGTGTGATTTGGAATCCGTCCAGAGTTGATCAGCGAGCGGTGATTCGATATCTAACAGCTGAAGGATGTCGAAAAATTTACATTCGTCGCAAAATGCAGAAAGTTTAAGGAGATAAATGTGTGTCGAAGACAACAGTGAGGAACTGGTTAACGATGTTTACATTTATATGTATAAATTAATATATGCAAATGTTTTTATATATTTATATAAATGTTAATATTTATGCATATATCAGGTCAAGTCATGTAATTGCAGATAAAAAATAAATACATCCTCCCAAGACTAAGCCACCCTTCTCTGTCAGTGGCCGCTGCCTTTGCCTTTTCTTTTCGGAGATTGGTCCATTCTTTTATGTTGTCCCCCACCTCTTTTTGGAACGGCCTCTTCGTCGTCTACCATGAACCGTTTTGTGGAGGATTGCATTTGCAAGACCCATTGATCTCGATATGTGACCGTACCAAGCGAGATTCCTTTTTTTGACAGTGCAAGAGGTCCTCAAAAGCATAATTGCTGTTGTAATTCTATCTCGAATTTTCTCATTTGTAACTCGATCTTTGTACATGACGTTTACAAGTTTTCGTAAACTCTCATTTCAATGACCAGTATCCTTCGCTGAAGGTAGGCTGTAATTGCCCATGTCTCACACGCATTTAATGAATACTGACATGACCAGTGTATGCATTAATCTGATTATCGTGCATAATTGTAACCGTTCATTGTGTGTTAAGCCGTGCAAGCGCCGCTAATGTCAGTGCTATTCCGGACAACAGTTCACATTTTGATCCTTCATCACTGACATTCGATCCAAGATATTTAAAACGGTCAACCAGTTCGAGTTCCTGACCGTTAGTTTTCATCCTGCTCGTGAAATCATTGACATTGTTGGTCATTAATATTGTTGTTCCAGCCTTTATCTCCATGCCATAGTCTAGAGCTGTTAAATTAAGCCTTCTGGTCTATTCCCATTGTTCTGCTTCTGAACCCGCCGAGTCTTCGATGGCATCTGCAACACGAAGGTTGGTAATCGTTCAGCCCCCTATCTTGACAGTACCAACGTGACATTCAAGTGCCTCACTCATAATTCCCTAAAAAGAATATATTGAAAAGAGTTGGAGAGAATGTACAGCCCTGTCTCACACCAACTGATGTGCGAGACCAGTCCCCTCGCCCCCCCCCCCCCCCCCCATTCAAAGGAACTGCGCAGGACGTCTTGTCGTAAAGGTGTTCAAGAACATGTATAATATTGAAGTTGATTTTATATATCATGAAACCGTTTTTGCTGCTGTTCTAGATATGTTTCGCTTTGCAGGATTAAAATAAATATATGTGCTATAGTGGTTCCTTCCTGTCTGAACCCTGTTTGCTCCTCAGCGATGCTGTTCTCTGCATTGGATTTCAACCTGTCGAGGATTAATCTAAGCATGACATTGCTAGAGTGGCTGATGAGGCCAATTGTTCTGTAATTTTGACACAGTTGTAGTTGACTTATATAACGATATTACCATTGATTTTGTCTTTAACTCCGACCAGTTTCCGCTCCCCCATATGTTGTTGCAGATGTGTGTTAGGCACTCCACCACTACCTCCCAACCTGCCTGTAAGAGTTATGCTGTTATATTGTCCACGCCTGCCGCCTTCATTTTTCTCAATGTCTTTACTGCTGCAGCTACCTCTTCCTTCGTTGAAAGTTAATTATCGTCTATAGTTGTTGGTGTTTGATGGATTGTTTTCTCAGGTTCTTTCCGTCCTTCATTGTTGTATAACTCGGAACAGCACTCTGTTCATCGTGCCAGTACGTAATTTTCCTTAATAAGGCAATCGCTGCTTTTATCCTAGATTACGAAGTTCCTGCCTTGTCATGGTGTTACCAGTTCTTTTTGACCACAGTGTATGCTCCATATATATATATATATATATATATATATATATATATATATATATATATATATATATATATATATATATATATATATATATATATACCTATATATACATGCACAGAATGTGGATATTTTCACAAACCTTTGCCGCAATATATACATAATCGGAGGTACAGAAAACGACATTCAGTTGAGATTACAGAAGGTGAAATGAGATGTCATTGCAATGAGAAATGTATGGAAGTAAAAAGAAATTAGAACCGCAAACCAAATAACAATCTTTAATTCCAACGTAAAATTCGTTCTATTATATGGCTATAACACATGGATGACAACACATATACTAATACAAAAAGTGCATACATTCAGAAATAGTTGTCTGCGCAAAATACAAATGGGAAAATGGTACCACAAAACCACCAATGTGGAACTATTGTGAACAATGGTACAAAAATAAGTGCAGAAGGAGAAGAAAAGAAAACGTATTGGCCACCGTGAAGCGATGATGACTACAACATCAGACGATTTAGACTCAATAATGTGGTGTGAGCTGTATTTAGATTATAGTGAGGACTAGTATGCGCTGGTCATCAATCTCACTCTTAACCAGAGTTACCTTGGATCAGTGGCATTACTATTGGTCGAGACGACTGGAGGTCTCAGGATGCCAGCACTCTGGTCTTACCTCCTTTGAGACTATGGGTGTCTTTAAACTTGTGGTATTCGATCGCCCACCGCTTCGGTTTATTACTGTGAGAATCGAGTGCCTTAACATCTTGACTACAACGACTCCCTTGAAATACGGAAGAGGTGATAGTTATAGATAACCCAGACGTTAAGGAAACCAGCAGATATCATTTTCAGACAAGCTCTGTATTGGAATCCACAGGGCAAGAGAAGATGTAGCAGGCTGAGGCAGTCACGGATGTGGGAACTGGAAGCAAATGTAAAGGCAGCAAACAAGACGTCGACATAATTGGTTCAGACGGCCCATGATAGGAAGACTTTGATAGATTGGTTGACGACACACATGCTCCACAGCGAGAAGACCAGATTTAAATGTACATACACACATGCACACACACACACACACACACGCACGCACGCACGCACGCACGCACGCACGCACACACACACACACACACACATATGTATATACATATATATATATATATATACATATATATATATATATATATATATATATATATATATATATATATATATATATATATATATATAAAGACAACACGCTGATATAAATTCATTCTAAAATATCGACTGAATTTGTAATTTTTGTTTACTTGTACATTGTATTGCCATAGTAACGTGAATCAGCAATTGCAAAAATGCTATAATATTCAGTGACGTTAACTATGAGATCTTCTAAAGGCCATTCGAACTCTTCTAGTTGTGGAGTCATGTGTATACGTATATTGTCCAAAAATGCCGAACACTTGATTGCGCCAAGTTTAATAACTATATACATCTGCAAATCAAAAAGAAAATGATTATCACTCTCAAGGCATTATTCATTGGTTATCTATATGCATATTTGTCTGTGATATCGGGGTGATCTAAGCATTTAATAGTATAACGTCATGCAGCAGCATTAGGTGCATGTGTAATCCGGCATAACTGTAATATACGAGTATTTCTTTATAAGCCATGACAAGGAAACCACCTGTTGTTCGTTTTCTTAGCCACATATACACTGACAGTTTAACTCGTACATTGCAAAATACTAAAGATTATAGGCATGGTGAGTATCATATTTGTTGTTGAATACATTTACACGATATTTAAATTGAACTGTTTGCCATAGTGACACATTTTTTGTCAATTTATAGGTTTAGAACACGAGTATACAATTCCCATTACACAGAACTAGGTGTGCCCAGTTTGTTAAAATGGCCTGTGCATATAAATGTTTCAGTTTTTAAAAACAATAGACTGCATTTAAAAACACATATTTGTACTTGATTTACATTTTTCAGGCGGTTATTTTTTGTATCGTGATGCAATTGTTCCCAAAACAATTAGTAACCCCTTTCAGTCATATCTGATAATTAGTGTAGACAAAACCGTGTAGTGGCAAAAATACTTATACTTAGGTATTATTTGTTGTCACTTCTCTTTGCGGCATTGCCTTTTCACTTCTCCGGTTTCCAAGAGCTTATTTTCACTAAGCGTCATGTGTCTCTTCGCAGTACGTCTCCACTTAGATTGATCTGCATATTAATCTTCTCAGAATGACAAATACATGCCCATAGCATTAGTCTCACTCCTATAAAGATCGTTGAATCTCAAATGTGGTCGACGGACTGTTCCCTTGCTCTCCAACATATGTCCACATAAAATATGCATGAGAATTCGAGCATTTTCCATGACCAAATCAAATTAGTTGTTGCTGTCTAAAGAGGATGTGCACAATGGGAGATCAGGACGAGATGACACCTATGCATGTGTAATTTCAGTCTCTTAATGCAATTCCAAGAATGCATCGCAAGAACAGTTGATGAAAGGTATAAAGCCTGCGATCTTAATATGCATATGTTGCCTCTATTCCGCTACTCTATAAGAATGCAATACCAACATACGTATTAACACTATGGTCTAGATTGTAATTATTAGTTTCTTATTTTTCCAAATTCGTGTTATGAGGCAAGCAAATATAGCAGTAAGTTTGTTCATGCGATTCATCATCTCTGGGTTTAGTACGAGTTATTCGTTGGTGTGTGATTTGCTGCGTACAAGCCAGTTCATATTTGCCTATTTTAAGAGTTGACGTTACCATTACTTCCTGCCTCAACACATTTTATTATGTGGAGACGTTTTGTGAGACTCTACACAGTGTACGACTGGAATCATCGATCTGTCAAGTTCAAAAGTCCCAGCTGAGTGTGGGTGACAATTGTAGTAGCAACAAAACAAAACATAAATTAATAATTACATAAACAGTCCCAGATGGTGATCTTCCTAATTTAAAATTGTACGTTGAGCCTGAAAAGTTAAACAGCGGACTGTCCAACCTTGCTGTTCATTTCATGTCTCCATGGAACAATACAATTAGCTGTATCAGTTTGCATGGACAGCCCAATTAAGAGAGAGAATGAAGAGTACATTCCTACTAACAATATCATTTGCCTTTATACTGTAAATGAAGACGATTAAAAAGTGGATGATTCTGCTCAGATTACTTTTCTTGAAGTTGACGACAGAAAAAAATGGTGTTATTCTTCTTCTTTTTCTTCTTACGCTGTCAGACGTCAACCTGTATTTTTTTTTTAAAAAGCAGCGGTCATCCTGAGGCTGTCGACACTGCCATAGAGCTTGTCCAGTGTTGCCACTGGTGAGGGCCACATCTGCTTTCTCTGATCCTCGTATGTCGGGCAGTTTTGCAGCAAATATCCAGCGGTAATTTTCCCCGTACCACACGAGCATTCGTCAGTGCCACCTATCTTCAATTTGTTGAATAGGTTGTACCTCAGTCTATTGTGGCCATCGCGAAGTCTGAAGACCACGACCTGCTCTCTTCTGTTCAACTGGTAATAGGCATCGTTTTTGGTGTAGCCAGTATGTTCGGTTTCCAATTTAGTGATGTATCTAGCTCTAATAAGCCTTTTTTACTCTTCGTATGTCGCACTAGTATATGGTTGTGGTAGTCTTGCACTTTCTTTTTCCAGTCTGTCTGCCTCCTCGTTGCCTTGGATGTTACAGTGGGATGGAACACACTGTACCACTAATGTTTTTGTGCGGACTGTTGGCATAGTTGACAGAGTACTGCTCTTAAATCATTTAGTTCAGTATTTTTCTGGCTTTTTAGTGCTGTGACTACGGCCAGGGCATCTGTAAGCAGGACTATTTGGCTTTCATTCCTTTTATCTGTCACCATTTCTTCTACTGCCGCACTCAGTGCCTCTACATCCGCTCTGAAACTGCTTGTGTAATTTTTCTGCCATTTGATAGGCTCAAGAATGCCCCTGCCCCTCCGTTCTGTGTTGTGTTTGTTACAGAACCGTCGGTTTTTGCAAGGGTCCAGTCCATGCTTGGGTAGTTTTTTCGTTATGTTCCTCAGGGTTGTATGTCTTCTTTCTTTTTTCAGTCTAGCTGTTTTAGTTTCCAATACCTGTTATATTTTCTACTACCTGTGGAAATATATGTTGCCTCCAGGTAGGTTTTCGTACAGTAAGGATGGGCTTTAGTGTTGTTAGTACGTTCATAGGGTCTTCGCTCATCTTTACTTTGGCTATTTCTGCAAAGTTTCTCCGCTTTAGTTTCCCAATTCCAAAATGGTTTAGTCTCTGATGCATTGGATCTTCAGTCAGTCTTCTGAGTTTCTCTGCTTGCTGCTGGGCTCTGCAATCTCTTCTGTCAGTCATGGATTGCAGTTTTCTAATCTTTTCAATTTCTACAATTGTCGTTGTCTTCATGCCTCATGTTATAACTCTCATGGCTCGGGTTTGAAGTTTGCTAATTTTATCGAAGTTCGCCTTTGCTGCTGTTGTCCATGCCGCAATGCCATACTCGAGAACTTTTCTCAATCTTCTAGTGTACAGTTTCTTTAGTATACTTTCGTCTGCTTCCCAGCTTGTGCCAGCAAGTTTCCTCATAATTGTCATTCTTTCTCTGGCTCTCATTCTGTTTCTCTCGTTCTGATTTGTCCATGTCATGCGCTGATAAAATGTGACTCCCAGGTAGTTTGGGTTGTCTTTTGGCTGCGGGTATTTGCCATTCAGACTTAATTTGGTGTTTTTGGGTTTGTTTGATAGCGAGAATATTGTACATATCGTTTTTTCCTCGTTTTTTCCCAATAGACTGATAGGCCTGTATCCATTTGGATTGTTTTTTATTTTCCTTTCTTTGGTACTGGTACAATTACTGCGTCTTTCCATGCCTGGGTGGTAATATCACTTTTATAGCTTTGGTTCAGGACTGATAGTAGCTTCCTCTTTGCTGTTTGGACCAGCCATATCAGCATTTCGTTTGGTTCTCCATCTTTTCCGGGGGATTTCCTTTTCTTTAAAGTTCTCATGGCCTCTTCCATTTCATTCCTTGTTAGTTTTGCCATCATGTGCTTTTCTGGTGCAATATTGATGTTGTCGTACCCATTTTGTTCTTCGCTACTAAATGTGTGCCTATTTGCAGGGACATCAATGTGGTTTGCTCTGGCATAATGTTAAATAACGGCGTTTGCTGCTTTTTTTTACAGTGAGGATGTTATCGCCCTGCTTGATGGTAATTTGTTTGTTTGATGGAGTTTTGTCATTCATGGCTCTGACTAACTTCCATAGTATGTTCTCATCTTTATCCAAATTAAGGCTTTCTGTTTTGTTTTTCCAGCATCCTCTTGTTATTTGGTTTAGAGTATATTTGTATTTCGCCGTGGCGGCTTTGAGGGCGATATTTGCCTCCATAGATTGTTCTCTCACTGACATGTTCCTAGCATTTGAGACTTCGTCTTCCGCTTTCTGCAATTCATCATTCAAATAATCCTTGTAATTTCCCCTTGCCCCTCTTTGGGTGGCAGCTTGCATTATTGCTTTACTTAGGCTTTCCACCATGGGCTTCAAATTGTTATTCCGTGTGTTGATGGTTTCACACAGCCCATCTGTCAGGATTGCAAATCTGTCCCAGTCGGCTCGTTTGTAATTCCAACGTGGGGGATACTTCCATATCAACGTCTAGCCTAATTGACCTGTGGTCGCTACCTGCCAATTGGTTTAGCACCTGGCGGTCCATTTTGGGGTGAATGTCCACCGTGGAAAAGGCCAAATCTGGAGTAGAGGTGGTATGCCATGCTCTAGAATAGAAGCTAGGGCTATCCTCCGGCCTATTGATAAAGACATATATTTGTGTATATCTCCCAATCTTCCTCTTCGCCACCTATGCTGTCTGTGTCCGATTATCCCCATCTATCCGAGTGCCTGTTGAAGTCTCCAACTACTATGCAGTTGGAGTCTTTGACTTCCATACTCGAGAGTGACAGGTCTTTGTTTGGTGGTCTGTACAGGTAGAAGCTGCGGATCTTCGTCTCTTGTGCCATTATGTCAACTCCTACAATGTATGCTTGTCCAGTGTGATTGACAGATACCGTGCTACTCGGTATGCAGTTACGAGTCAGAACCCCTCGCTTGTGACCGTCTCTATCAAGATGGGAGGTCTGGTATCCTCTGATTGAGAATGTATGGTTATTGTTGAGGTGCGTTTCATGGTAACATGCAACGTCAATCTTACCTTTATGAAAGTTCTTAATGACTCCTTCCGCGTTCCACTGTAGTATATTGAGGGTCTTGTGTTTTTGTCAATAGTTTTTGCCCCATAACCTTGTGCCTTGATTCCAAAGCACATGGGTGGGTAACCACCAGTAGCATATGGTGGGGCCCTTCGAGACGTGAGGCCCTCCACTATCGCTGCATGGCTGCCATAGGATGAGCGCCACACTTGTTTCTATTAGGTCGTACAGTTACCATACAGCAATATACGTTGTACTGTGTTATTTATTAAGCCTGTGGCCCAGTGCATCCGATTTCAACAAACATTTATGTAGGGATGCCCTCTTTAGCATTTGGCTGTCCCCAGCCTATCTGCAAGGAAGCATTTGTTTGTGATCAGAGTTGTCTCTCTTATGAAATTTGTCTTACATGACTATTGAATCTTCACCACTCGTGTCTATAGAGTGCGGTGATGATATATGAGATATGGTATATACCATATTTACTATGTAATGGTTTGTACTATCCCGGACGAGAGGCAGTTTAGTGTGTCTGTATCCCAGGATCGTAACTTCCTGCCAGAAACGTAGCATATGCATGTGAGTGGAGTATCTCTTTGCTCCCTTTATTTTCACGGCTTCTCTGCAGTGATGGTACGCCTAGCATTCCCCGTAACCTGGGAGATTTTCACAATAGGGCAGAGGTGCAATGTCCGCTAGCCTACATCTCTTATGTGTCCATTGGGGTGACTGATAGCAGGCATAGATAGAGAGCGAGGAAGGAGTACATTTAACCAGGGGACAAACCTGGCCATGGCACTGATATGTTGTTCGCCTGGTGTGCGGACATATCTCAATATCAAAGGTTGAGTCTCAACAGTTCGCAGTGAGGTGGGTGCTCTACTGCTAACGACACCCCGACCGATAACTGTTTTCTACTAGTGGTTTCACACCTCATCGCCGTATGGGGTGAATATCGAGCAGCTTTCCGCCCGCTTTGATCGGCGGATGGCAGAGACCTCTTTTAGCGGCTCGACCGGGTTGGACTGAGGCCCCGAGCCCCAAGTCCCAACCATATCGTAGCCTCCCATCGCAGTGATGCTGTAATTTAGAGCGGGATTCCGGCTTTTTAGACGTTCGACCGTAATCCCTCATATGGTAGCCTCGCGCCTCTGGCTTATCAGCCTAGCACGTGGACCAATTGTATGCGACTAGCGATTTATCACCATTACCATAGTAACTCCATCTCATTAGTAGGGCAAAACTGACATGTCTTTCTAGGGTCTAATACCAGCACCCGTTTACTATTAGACTCAACGAATCAATAGAGGACATTTTAGTCAGCAAATGACCAAGTGTCAGAAACCTGCGATTTCTGTAGGGTTACCGTAGCAGACGCTCTTTCATTAAGACTGTAAAACTGACCTGTCTTCCGTGGGTCTAATACCAGCACGTGTTTTTATTAGACCCATCGAAAGTGCTATCATTATGTCATTAATTTTGCAGTGTTGGCGTGTTGAGTCAAATTAAGCCGCAGGCTCCACTCATGGTGGTGCCCTTCCGTCAATTCCTTTTAGTTTCAGCTTTGCAACCTTACTTCCCCCGGAACCCAAACAGTTTGGTTTCCCGGAAGCTGCCCGCAGAGTCATCGAAGCAATTAATGATGATCGCTAGTGGGTATCGTTTATGGCCAGAACTACGACGATATCTGATATCGACGTCTTCGTTCTTGATTAATAAAAATATTTTGGACAAATGCTTTCGCAGTAGCTCATCTTGCGGCGATCCAATAATTTCACCTCTAACACCGCAATACGAATGCCCCTGTTTGTCCATGTTAATCATTACCTCCAGTTTCGAAAACAAACAAAATAGAACCGATGTCCTAGTCCATTATTCCATGCACAATTATTAAAGACGCCGAGGCCTGCTTTGAACACTCTAATTTTTCAAAGTAAACGCGCCGGCCACCCGTGACGCTCAGCGAAGAGCACCCGCGGGAGAGAGCCAGCAGATGGTAGCGCAGGAGAGTGTACTCATTCAAATTACTGGGCCTCGAAAGAGTCCTGTTTTGTTATTTTTCGTCACTACCTCCCCATGCCGGGAGTGGATAAGTTGCGCGCCTGTTGCCTTCCTTGGATTTGGTAGCCGTTTCTCATGCTCCCTCTTCGGAATCGAGCCCTGATTCCCCTTTACCCGTTACAAACATGGTGGGCATATCACGTACCATCGACATTTGATTAGGGCAGACATTTGAAAGATGCGTCGCCCGCACATGAGGCCATGCGATCAGCACAAAGTTATCCAGAGTCCCCAGTGGGGACTCCGCAACCCCTCTAGGGGAAACGACGAATGGTTTTGAACTAATGACAGCGCTCTTTCCGCGAGGGTCGGAGCTTGGTCAGCATGTATTAGCTCTAGAATTGCCACAGTTATCCAAGTAGGATCGTGACATCAAAGGAACCTCGACTGATTTAATGCCCAATTTGCGGTTTCACCGTGAGCCAGTGTGAACATACACATGCATGGCTTAATCTTTGAGACAAGCTTATGACTACTGGCATTATCGACCATATATCTGTCGGAGACGTATGAACCACACACACCTGTCGGCGATGGAAGGAAAGATGGATGTCTAAAAAGCCTCACTAAGACGGGCTCAATGACCAACTGACGGACGGACGGTTGTTCTGTCCCTCACTCCGTCGACCTAGGACCGCCTGACAAGGGTCCGAACACACACAAAACCGACCGACCGACCGGTCTCGCTCTAGAAGGGATGGCAGCGCTCTGTGCAGAACGAATCCCAACGGTTCCGGCGATTTTTTTCACTGGGACTGGAGCCGATTTTTGCCTGCCGGCCTGCCCTTCTCCGAATTGTATTGACCGTTGATATTCCGGACCTGAATCCACAAAGTGAATCATTTCATTATACTTGCTCTCCGCCAATTTTTGAAGCGTAGAAAAATTATCTGGGGAAGACTTTGCCTAAAACAATGATCAGAGAGACACCTCGATGTTATTTATTATATTCATATTATTAACTTCGTTTTGGTTTAATTGTATAGCATATGCATCTCTCTCATACACATGTGTATGATGACATCTTCTCAGCACTGACACACCATCAAAGACAGCGGAAACAAGAGTTCACCAATAGAGTTCTTAATTAAATCAGATGGGATCCTGATTTTGACAGCATAAATGTCTGTAGGACAGATTTTATTGTTAAACGAGTAGAGGGAAATCTATTTTGTGTGTCTATTTTATTGCTACTGATTGATTTAAATGGTACTAAATCCCATTTACTTGAGCAATACATGTATGTATACCATCGTGTATGTGCCTGGTGTTCCCTGCTTGTGCTTCGAAATTGATGTTTTTACGGAGTTGCAGACAATAATCATTCGCACAATGACACGCTTTCTGACGAACTTAACAGTGCGCAGAGTACATGAAATTGGAAGCTGCTTGTATTTAATCAAAACAGTGCTCTTGGCCTCAACGACTGGTGTCATATCATTCACTTTTTGCTTTAAACCAGTAATTTTGTTTGCAGCTCTTTTATAAAGGTACGACGTGCAGTGCTAAGGATGACATTTCTGAAATATTGCCAGTTCTCTGTAATGGTGGCGACATGTTGCGGTGTATTGAGATTTAATTTGATATAACTTAAATGATTAGGTACAGCTGATACCAGGTCTTTGATCGTGAATATATTGTGTTGTGGTTTTGTCTGAAAATAGGATTATGTCACACATAGAACATTATAAGTACAACACTGTATGAGACGTGTCCATTCTCGTTTTTATTGTTGCCGACTAAAACGTTACGAAGACATTCATGACATCAAGCTGGATCGGCGCCTACTCTTACATTGATGTCACGTTTTAGAATAAGTTATATTTAAAGCTATTTAATACGTTGTATGACTGATTATAAAAGCTAATATAACTCATATTTGGCTTCAGATCTCGAACACAAGGTTGGTGCATATGCACCTATTAAGGCATGGAGACAAAGTGTAAGCAGGCGGAACCATTTTCACTTAATTCAACAACGTATTTTAAAGACCATTTCACTGCAGCCTGTGGTGTGCTTTTTTTGTCGTTGTGGCCCTTTCCTTGCCAATAGAATAAGCATTCCTTTTCGCTCATTGATACTGAGCCAGATAACCAAGTTACTTGCTTGTTTTCATTGCTGGGGATGTGACGAAAGCTACTATAAACTAACCCTCACGTCATTTGCAGGCCGCACATAAGAGTAAAATTACTCATTATTGGCATTAAACAATAACAACATAAACCTAATTAGAAAAATTGATTTGTGCTAGTCAAGGTTTCATCATGCACATTCCCACAGTAAGAATAGCGTAACTGAGAAGAACAACTATAATCAACTACGATAGAAACAATGCCTTGAGCGAAATTCACTTTACACAATAACCACTTTTTACCAGATGTGAGACATACACACTAACACGTTCGATTATTGCAAATTAGAGTGTAGATATTGTATAACATAAGCTCAAATATGTTGCATGAACATAAACATAAGTGTAGAAAATGTATACCACCTAAAAAATAAGTTGCGGGAATATACATCTAGAGTGACGATAACGTATAACACTGATAGAGAGAAAATAATAATAATGTTCGCTTAGGCGTCAAAGGCCCGTTAAGACGATCAACTTCTGCCATATCCAACTACTGAGGATTGATCATGTATAGTGTTTTGACCGAAATCGCTACAGACTCCCCAGGTGGAGCCCGGTACTCTGCAGCCTCGGGATGAGGACATCGAGTGGTGTGTGTGTGTTAAACCAATATTTGTGTCGACGTGTTTGTCGTGTCTGACTCAAGTTAACTTCAAAGTTCTGCTAGAGTGGCCTCTAAAATGTGTCCACCTTTGGGTCAGAGTAACACTTACTGTGCTAAAAATGCGGAGTTTGGTGGAGTATAGTGTAACCTCCGGGGGAGGGAAGCGGGTAAGATAAAAATCGGCTTTAACCTAAGCATGAAGATCTCTAAATTGTGAAAACCTGCGTTGGATTATGTGGATCAGTCAAACGGAACGTTCAACGCCATCCTGGACTGTTTTCTCCCCATTTAAGCCACTCACAGCTTCATCAGGATTCAGCATTACAACATGATAACAGAACGGAAGCATATTAATTTCACGGAATAAAGTCCTTCATACCTCCTGCTGAAGGAGTTGGAAATTATATTCCGAACAGGAACTAGCAAACAGCAGAAAACGACAAAAACACCAGATATAGTCGAAAGCCCAGCCAGTCAGGCTCGGCCATCTTACCTTCCCACAGAGGCTAAGTAAATATAAAGATGTGAATATAAAATTGATTACACGCTGAACGATGTAATTACTTATTTGTGTTGTTGTTGTTGATTCGAGATAAGAAGACTGTTCTGCAAAAGAATGACCAACATTATTATCTAACGAAAGATGTAAGTAGACTGAAAGTAAAAAGCAAAACACAAAGTGTATTGTTAGATACAGACAGAAAATGCACTGTTAATACCAAACGAGCATCATATGCACATGAGAAAAAAGCGCAAAGCGACTGCTCAACGTGGAAACATTTAAACGGAATGTTGAAATAAGAGCATCCGTTGATGGATTTGCAGATACTATCAATTTGATTGATTATGGGAATGGGTTGAATGATTTTTCCATTTGTAGAATCATTTGTGTGCACTATTTTTAACTGAAGGAAGCATGTATCCCCACATGTGCACCTACAATCTAAAAGCATCTGCCTTACGTAATATTGTTGCCCATCACATTCCAAAGCCTCGTTTGTCGCCCATTCCGATGCACTAATAAGGTGTCAGTGGTTTTGGTATGTGTATCGGGCCCAAAACGTGTGAGCGAGATGTATGTTCTAATAATAATCGGATGAATCAAATGAACACGTAATGGGAGCGCATTGGACGAACGATGAACACATGCTAAAAGCTGACACGTCCAAAGGATGCATGAAGCCTTCGGTTCTTGTATCTATACGGATTTGTCGACTGGTGCAGTTGTTGAATTTTAGTGTTTTATTGATTTGTTTTTTATATATAATTTGCTATCGTGTATTATAGTATACATTCTGAAATTGGCATGCATTATTAGTTTATCTAGTTCATGTCAGTACAAATGCGTATTAGATTTACATTTACAACTATTTTTTAAATATATCCAGTAGGTTGTTGTTTCACAAATGAGTATGTATATTATTTACCAAGGTCATTTGCGATATCCGTGTGTGCAGAACGCTTGCCTTTGGCATTGTCTCCATCAAAGGTGGAAAACTACGAACCGAGTGGCCCCCCCCCCCCCCCCAAAAAAAAAATATATATATATATGTATATTGATATATATGTATATATATATACATATATATATATATATATATATATATATATATATATATATATATATATATATATATATATATATATATATATATATATTCGTATATGCTGTCACATATACATACATGCATACACGGAAAAATAAACAGACGAAGAAGTAGAAGATAAATATACCATATTACGACCAGTGGTCAGATAAGTAGCGATAACGAAATAATACTCTAGAGAAAGATATTAACACTTCAAGATGTATGCAATATTTCCTCTGATATCATGATGTAAGAACTTAGAAGGTAACAGAAAATGCTCCATTTCTGCTAACAGCAATGGAGAAAGAAAATGTGCAATCACATTTGCAAATGTCCAAGCCACCATAAAGAAACAAAATTAATTACAGAAGCAATACTTTTCAGGAATGGACATTCCTCTGCTAAGATAAGTATAAAGTGAATTAAAATTAAATCTACGTATGATTTTAACATGTATGATCTGCAGATCATACCTTGTCAGTAATAATTTAAATACCAATTAAAATATAGGATGTTGTTGTATGACTTATTATGTTTGAGATTTTCTATCATTGGTACACACACCCCAATATCCCGTCACCGTCTCACATTAGCCATGCGAGAGAACATATCGTTATCCATATCAATACTGCACCATCGCTTCATCAAGTTACGGGGGGAGGGGGGATACCACTACTAAACATGGCTATAGCGGTATCAATGAAATTACCAATGGAAATAAATCTACATTGTTTCAGTATCGCCTGAATGTGGCTGTAAACGTCATGGCCAAGATAATACGACGTATAAGAGATGGTATAGATGTAAAAGCGAGCGAGTGATAATCGTGCTTCAGAGATCATCTTGCACTTGTCAAAAACAACAACAATATATCAAAAATCAAAATTCATTCATATGGGTTTCAGTCTCTATAGACCATGCGCATGGCACAATGTGAATGGTGCCCAGCACTGTCTTCTGTATTTCGACACTTTCTGTTATGGCTGTAAAGGCCGATCCGAGAGTGACAGCCTCTGCCAAATATCGTTTAACCTTATTAAGTACACTGGCTATCATGGCTATTCCTTGATCTCTTCAGTCTTTCTATTTTTTCTGCAGCCAGAAGACCTGCACGAGCGTCAGCAGCCACTATACCCCGTCTAACTGACTGTCTCCAGATATCTCGTTCCTTCGCAATTCTTTCTAAGCCCTCGTATGGGGTGTTGCATGACTTCATGTCCCTCTTGCATACATCCTTTCACCGCAGTGTAGGTCGGCCGATTCTTCTAACTCCAATGGCTAGCTGTCCATAACGAATCTCTTCTTCCATGCAATAAACATGACATAACCACCATATACGTCACTTGCTCAACAACGAGTACATCATGTGATTGTTTGCTCTCTGAAAGGCCGTAATGTGTTATACTATCTCTTGCCACCCAATCCCCAATACACGCCGTAGACACATAATGTGAAAAGTGGTCAGCTGGTGTTCCTGTTTAGTGCAAGTGCTCGAAGTCTCGCTTCCATACATGAGAGTGCCAAGAACGCATGTCTGATAGACCCGAACCGTGGTGTAGTGAGACAGCGCAGTGTTTTCATAGACTCTCTTCGTCATGACGATACTTGCTCTGCCAAGCCTACTGGCTAGACCCATCTCGAGCAAGAGTGTTGCTGATGGCAGACCCCAGATAAGTGAAACTGTTAACGACCTCCATAGTGACACCATCAATCTTAATGAGTGACATAGTGGTAATGTCATGTGCGCAGTCCTCTGCATTTTTCACACTTATGGTGAGACCGAACTGATAGCACCCATTGTCGAATCTGTCTCCCAGTCTCTGCAAATCCTCCTCATTCTTTGTCACCATAACTGCATCCTCCGCAAAAAAACATCTCCCTAATGAGCACCGACCTCACCTAGGTCCTCGAACGTAGTCGGGACAGGTTAAACAACCGCCCATATGACCGGGTGTGAAGATAAACGCCGTCTACAGATGTGCCTTAAGCGTAGGATGGGAATCATGAAAAAGAACATCCCAAAGAGGGTGAGCAATAGCACACATCCCTGCCTCACTCCACTCTTGATGGGACAAGAGTTTGAAAATGATCCATCGTATAGAACTGAGCACCTCATATCAGTGTGAAAGGAAACGATCATGCTACGCAGTTTTGGGGGGCAGCCGATCATCGCAATGAGTTCGAATATACACTATCTATTAACCAAGTGGAAGACATTGGTGAGGTTCAGAAACACCATCAAGAGCGACTGGTTTTGTTCACTGCACTTCTCCTGGATTTTGCGAAGCGAGAAAATCGTGTCCAAAAACGAATCCTATTACCAGTTGAACAGAAGAGAGCAGGTCGTTGTCTTCAGACTTCGCACCGGCCACAATAGACTGAGGTACCACCTATTCAACAAATTCAAGATAGATGGTACCGACGAATGCCCGTGTGGTACCGGGAAAATGACCGCTGAGCATCTGCTGCAGAACTGTCCGACATACGAGGATCAGAGAGAGCAGATGTGGCCTTCACCAGTGGAACCACAAGACAATCTCTATGGCAGTGTCGACAGCCTCAGGATGACCGCCTCTTTGTTCGAAAAAATAATGGTTACTGTCTGACTAAGTACGATGAAGAAGAAGAAGAAGAAGTATCCGTTGTTGATCTACCTACTCTGAAGCCACACTGGGAATGTTGGTACACCGTGTCTGCTAGCAGTCTCTTCCAATTTAGTTGCATGCGGGCGGAAACTTTGCCTTCAACGCTCAGGGGCGAGATCTCTCTAAAATTATTGTAGTCTCTGCGGCACCTTAGTTTTTGTAAATGTCACGAAAGTTAGCGTCATGCATATCATGGGTGACCTCACCTTCCTGCAGAGACATATAAGATCGGCTGACCTAGTGATGATTTCCCGCATTCGGTGGATTCGGTTGGAAGACAATCTCCCACTTAGTGCATTGCCATTTGAGAGGTAGTTGATAGCCTTAACAAGTTCATCCAGAGTATGTGTTATGTCAAGTTCCTCCATAATGGGCAGGGCATGTAGTCTGCACAAGGCCTCATCAGAGACCACCGTTTCCTGAGAGGAGAGCAGAGCTCATAGTAGTGCTCCACACATCTGGCCATCTGCTGGTCACAGTCCATGATTCTCGCACCTGTCATAGTTTTCAGGGAGGGGGGGGGGAAGCATCCTTTGCAGTATGATCCAGTGCCATCGTTATGTCTCTGTACATGTCCTGGATATTTTCCGTCTCTGCATTTAGATGAATTTCTTTTCACAGTTCCTGCCAGTACGCATTCCCTCGTTTTTTAGCTGTTTGTTGATTGATGCCTCGAACCATCATCAGCAAGCGTCCTCTCATTTGGGGTTGTGTTATAATTGATGTCAGCTTCTCGCTTGGCCTCAATTGCTGGTTCCGTTTATGCAAGATGTGCATTGACTCATTATTGGCCCGTTCCCTCAGTTCAAACGTAGTCAATGCTACATTATAGATGACACATTTCATAACGTTCCACTTAGCTATGGCGTCACACTCAGATCCTCCCTTAAAAAGAAGAGTCAGGTCAGACACAAACCTCTCCTCCTTGATAGGAATCAGCATCTGCGCAGTGTTGATGCGGGGATGACCCATCTGTTTGGAGCGCATGTTTTGCGAAGCTGCAAGCGTTCCCTGCTACATACAAAAGCCTGGTCAGAGTGGCAGTCTGAACTGTGATAGCTTGTAGTGGAAAGAACCATGTTTAGAGCTGAACGTCTGGTGACAAACAAATCGATTTGATACCATCGATGTGACCTTTGCTATTTCCAGGATACGTTATGGTGCGTCCTGCCCTTGAACAAAATATATGTGATACATTGGCATTGTTAAGTGCACATCTCTAGCAACATCTGACCATTGCAATTTATCCATTTCTCAAGTTCTCAAGGGAGCCGCGTAGCGCAGTGGTTAGCGCTGGCTTCGCATCTGAGTGGTCATGGGTTCATTCCCCAGTTGAGGCGGTAATGATTTTTTCAGAGCACAATGGCTCCCGGATCGACCCAGCCTTAAATGGGTACCGGTTCAGTCCGGGAAGTAAAAGCGGCGAGGGAGAGGAGATGGCTACCGCCCTCATATAGCCGAGCCTTTGAACTGTGAGATCGCTAACACCTCACATCCCTACGGCAGTAATGCTATGGGATACTTTACTTTTACAAGTTCACGATCCTTCCAGAAGAAAGTGTAGTTTTCCTACCTAAGTGAGCCACTAGAGGCAAGTCTGGTTTCCTGTAGGGCAGCTATGTCTACATTCCAACGAGAGAGCTCCCTATAAATGAGAGCTGTTTTTCCTGGCATCTCCAACATCTCGAAGATCATCAGAGATGCATGTATACATATTATGCACCATCGGAGATACCTGTACACATAGTACTGGCGTTTCAGCGTGCACATCGAAAAGATGGAGTTTTCTTTTTAATTTTGTTTCACGCAAAATGAACAATCGCTTGTCATGTACTCTTCTTAAGGTGAGGCACCCACTGGAGCAGGCAAATGTTTGCAAATCGAAACCCTACTAACTGGAGCCTGCCCAGCTGAGGTGTGCAGTAGTCGACTAATGGGATGCGATGATCCCTATCACCGTCGAAGCTGACACGTTGCGCCCCTTCCATATGCCAATCGGGTGGACTGATAATCTGTCAACTGTCTGCATTTTGCGATGAATGTCAACCGGAAGTAATTCTACAGTTGTTAGAAACCGAATTACCGCTCGCTGATCAACTCTGGACGGTCTACGTATCACATCCTCCATGTTTTCAGCCGTCTGCTGAGGAAACTATGAGTTAATAGATAATGAAATGTTGCAAATGTGACGGTTGATATTTGCTGTTTACATCAGAAGTGACGTCACCATGCGCATCGTACGTATGTTCACTTAGTTCAGCTATGTACGGTTTCATTTGAGAACGTCTCGTATATATGTATATATACCCACACACCACGGATATAAATATGTGTGTGATCTGTGTGATGTGTCTTTATTTTTTTTCTCACTTTTGATGTTGTTTGTTCAATATTTATTTTCTACTGATTGTGTTCGTATATTTTACTAATAATGTTTATAGATCCAGTTTCCGACTCCAGTCATTGCATAGCAGTATTTATCTGGTTGCGTTGTCCAAATTCGGTGCAGCATGTATTTCATCTTAACATTTTAATCTGATTGTATAAAACAATAAATAATACACACATATTAAGAATGGTCTATATACGACGATTATTTTAATTAAAGACACAATAGGTCGGTCAACTGTGTGTCACAAGTACGTTAAACAGAGTAAAAACTTACACATCGTTTGATTTTGGTATTATTCTTTGACACAGTATTACAGAGCCGATAGCTGCCTGGTGGCAGTGTGTAGGGTTGAATTGTGAACTCAAATTCGTTGGTGAAGTCGGGCAGTGCCACACGTAGAAATTTAGAAGTGTAATCAGTAAGGTTTATCTGATGGAAAAATTAGAGACATCAGTATGTGTTGTCATCAATGAAGTGATTCAAGCAACTTGATAATATATTGTGAAGTAACTGTTCAGATTGACAATAATTGTTATAATTTGACGTTATCGGTTGAAATAGTTTGACGGCAATAAAATAGTAGTCGTATTTTTTATGTTTGTTTTTTGTTTTAAATTAGACCATTCTGCAAAGTTACCATCTGCGGGACTATGGTCGAACGCCTATACGCCAGAATCCCGCCCTAAATCTCAGCACCGCTATGATCGGAGGCTTCGACATGGTTGGGACATGGGGCTCGCGTCTCAGCCCGGCCCGGTCAAGCCGCATAAATGCACCTGGTTAAATGCACTCGTGCCTTGCTCTTTACCTCTGTCTGCTATCACTCATCCCAATGGACGCAGAAGAAATGCAGTCCAGCTGACATTGCACCCCCGGGCCTATTGTGACAACCTCCGAGGTGGCGGAGAATGCTAGGCGTGCCATCAATGCAGATGAGCCGAGAAAATAAAGGGAGCGAAGAGATACCTCACTCACATGCATATGCTACGTTCCTGGCAGGACGTGACGATCCTGAGACACAGTCACACTGGACTGCCTCTCTTCCGGTATAGTACAAACTAGTACATAGTCCATCACATCATATCATTGGACTCGATAGTCCTGCAAGACAACTTCCCTAAGAGAGACAACTCTGACCAAAAACAACTGCTGCCTTGCAGTTAGGATGGGGACAGCAAAAGGCTAAGGAGCGCATCCTTACAGAAACGCATGTTGAAATCGGATGCACTGAACCACATGCTTAACACAATAACACAGTGCAACGTATATCGCTGTAAACAGCGTACGATGAAAAAGAAGAAAAATAAATTAGACCATTCGCTTTTTAAAATTTGTTTGGCATTATTTCATCATCATTTTAATATGCTTGCCCGTTTGTGAGCTTATGTTACTCGCTTGAAATATGAACTACTTTAGCACATACATATATATTAATAACGTATACAAATGCATACGACTGTGTAATATTCATTAACTGCATGTGTGAACAGGAAATATATTATATGACAAATATGTAGAGACACTTTAAAAAAAAAAAATTCTTGATAGTAACTACCTGGCAACTTTAAAAAAATATATTTTTGCAAAAGAAACTGAGTGAGATGTGACCATATGCAAGCCAATTTGTAGAAACTGTATAAACCATAGAACATAAAATCGGAACAAACACACCATCAATTATGCTTTGAATTGTTGCGTTCCAGAAATCGAACAATTGAAAGACGAAAAAAATTAATTCTCATAAACGCGACAACAAATAGCAAACATAACCATTAACCAATCCTCCACAAATGGTGTTAATAGATACTCACAATAAGTGGGTGCTTAATCTTTTTCGCCTTGTAAAGATAGTTGCGTAGCCGTTTGTAGTAGCTTTTTTATCAAATCACGAGCGTGCTAATGAAGGCAAACCAATGCCCTCCAGGCGGCTGTGCTATGACGCTTACTTTTAAGAGAACCACCTCGATCCACAAATCGTCAGCCAGGATGCCTGTAGAACAGCCCAGTTCCAGTGTTTGCTTTTTGCAGATTCTTGGCCAATAAATTGTGCCTGCCTGTTACGTAATGTTATGTTCAGTACGTTGTGCCTGCCTGTTACGTAATGGTATGTTCAGTACGTTGTGCTTGACAGTTCCCGGCATGGTCAGTCTATTGTGCCTGACCGACCTAGTGTCTCAGTTCACCGACATGTTCAGTATGATGTGCCTGACATTACTATCGTTTCCGTTCCCCGACATGTTCAGTATGCAGTGTCTGACCGGACTGTCGTCTCAGTTCCTCGACATGTTCAGTATGCAGTTTTTGACCGGACAGTCGTCTCAGCACCTCAACTCCGGTAATAAAAAAAAACAAAAAAAAACTGTGAACGCTAGAGGAAAGCGAAACACAATTATGTTTCGCCATTGTGTACAGACACACTTGCTGTTATTGCTTTTGGTTACCTACACTGATTATTATTACTCTTTAGTGAAAATGACTTTAGTTGACGGAATGAAGTAGCTTTCCTCACATCCAGAGCGTGCTAAAGAGAGTACATAAATCACGTCTATCCACCACCGTGTTAGCCAGATTGCCAAAGAACAGTCTTTGATCAGGTAGAACTACACGTAATTGAGGTAGAGGTCTTGGCCAGACCCTGACTGACATCGCCGATTAGTATGTGTTGCCTGGTCATAGGACATTTTCATCTCCCTAAACGCTGTTTAAAATAAGTAGTGTTCTCATATTCTAGTTTAGCGACACATCACATTGATGTGTCTTATCGTCTAATAGTTTCACTTAATTAGAAAATAAGCAATCGGAGTGACTTAACTTTGGTAGCTGTAAATCGCACAAGTTGTAACTTAAACTGATATAAAACATTTCGAGCTCGAATATATAATATAAAATACATATCTGCAATTAAACCGTAGGTATATAAATTGTTAAACTAACTTCAATATTGATGGGCAAAAAATGATACATTTTGTTTCTCCTTTATTCACATAACGTCTACATTAACAACACGTACGGTAAGTTTATTTCATGTTATGAGCGACAGATAATTCAGATCTAATTACAGCTTATTATATTACTTACTTACATTTCGTGTCCAAACACCATGCGCGCATTCACATGCGTTGAGATCTGAGTATCCCCATTTCTTCAAGTTCACTCTGCATCTTGACACGCCAGTTCGAAGTATGTTCATTGCCTTACATACAGCAGAGAGCAGGTGGTGTCCAGGCGCAGCCTCTTCCTTGAGCTCAATCAATTGATTCTGCATTGTTTCGCGCCACCTCTCGATGCGTCGACCCTCCGGGCTTGTCTGTTTCTCTGTCGATTTTAAGAAACTATGTCTTGATTTAAGTCTTGTGGCTTGTTCCTGATATCCAAACATCGGGTGTCTAGGGTCGTTTTCCTGTTTCGCTCGTTCGATTTCTGCAGCTACACCTCTTCTTATATCAGGTGGTGCCATGCCAATTAAGGGAAATACATTGTTTGTGTGGGTGGGTTTAAAGCACCCCAACACTATCATTCCATCTCGTTCACTACTGTATCAACTTGTTTATTTTTATTATATAGAACACATTTCTTTTACTTGACCTTTGTTTGACTACTAACGTTTATGTAAATCGCGCTCATTTTCAGCAGTCAGAACTTTTCATACAATTATCCCTCTGTGATCTTCATCTATTTCGTCCTGCACGAAATGTTCATCTGTAATAATTCATATGTGTTTCTATGAATATACTTGTGAAAGAACACATCCTTGTTTTCTAAACTTGCTATTTGTCAAGGTAAATATTTAACTATCCACTCTCTGTCTGTATTTTTAGTTAGTACATATTCAGTTTAACTCTTTGATCGTTTTCGTGGCTATTTTAATAATTCCTATTTAATTTGAAAAGAAAATGTGTCTAATCTATATGAGAAAGAAAGGAATATTTATGTATACATCTCCACAGTTCTATCAATTCTATATACGTTTTTGTTTGTGTAAGTACACGAGGCTGGTCATACGTCTTTACCCTGACTATAAAGGAGTAGGAGGAGAAAGTTGAAATTTTGCAAACATGTAGCTCATTCAACTTGTAATGAACTTGAGAAGTATGAATGTATCTTCTCTACGGGGAGATAAATACACATAAATACACAGGGAGATGGAACCAGTGTTTGAGGAACTATGTCCTTCGTTTGCTTCTATAAAAAAAAACAACAACTGGTGTAAGCAGTTTCAGTTTGGCCGTTTCCAAGTTGCTAATCTTCCAGAATCAGGAAGACCATCCTCAGAGTGCAGCGATGAAAATGCTGCAGGAGTGAAGACATTCATTGACCATTATTAAAAAATGACAATTGCAGAGATATCTAGGTCAACATTACTAAATGAAAGTAAATTTTTTAGAATGTCTCACAACAGACTGATAATGATAAAAGTGTGTACCCGATGGGTCCCACGTCTGCTGACATGTGAACAGAAACAAAAGAGGGTTGATGGCTCTGGCATGTTGCTCAAAATGTGTTGGTCGAAAAACATGTTGCTGACCATTGTGACAGTAGATGAGACTTGGCTTCACCATTATGAGCCGCATTAAAAAATGCCAGCATTCAGTCGAAAACCCCAAGTACACCAACACATGTCAAGCCAAGAGCACTTAAATCTGCAATAAAAGTGATGCTGATTGTTTTTGGGACGTCAAAGGTGTCATATTGAAAGATTGCCTGCCTCATTGCAACATTGTGAATGGGCAAAAGTATGCAGATCTCCTTACCAAATTAAGAAAGACTGTGACCAGAAAATGATTTACAGCGCGCACTCAATCGCTGCCTTTAGTTTCAAGGCAACGAGCCATCCGATTAAGGAAGGCTTGTGCTGCAAACAGCAAACGATTTAAATATTGAAATTCGTCCCCACCTACCATATTCTGTAGATTTAGCTCCTCCAAACGTTTTTCTTTTCCTAAAACCGGAGAAATTAAATCATTTTGACAGTGACGAATATGTCATACTGGTTTGTGATAACTGGTTTAGTTCGAAAAAAGGTTGCGTCATTCTTAAGACGTTTTTAAGGTCACACAGAGACGTTTAAATTCAAGTGATGGCTATATTGAGAAGGATTACTGACTGTACCACATTTCAACTTTCTCCTTCTACTTCTTCAGTCAAGATCTTCCATCTCAATGACTCATTCTGTTTCTGTGATTTCCATTTCTCTTCCTGGTTTTCGTATATTATAATTCATCGTTTGAATATTTGTTGATGCAAACTTATAAATCTAAAACATTGGCATGACATTCCATTTTACACTTGCGAAGCGGAATGTTTTCGTATATCATTTCACTTAAACTCACCAATTTTATTTTCGTTGGATTTTCGTTGGGTTTTGGACTAGTCGACACCACTTCATTGTAGTTTTTTTCTAGAGTCCAATTTGACTTACTGGTTTGCCAGCTTGCGCACCTGTGTCTAAGAGGTGTGACCTGTGTAAACACGTTGTAACAGTATTTTTAAACAAGTAGGCTGTTCTGTTTAACACGATATGATACATGAAACGGTACATGTTTACTGAAAAGAATGTCATAAAGTTAGTACATATTGAAACACGATGTCGTAAATTATAAACGGTTTACTGAAGTATTATTAAGAGAACATGTGTGACCTGTTGTTCAAATGTAATTGTGTCATTAATCTTGTTTACTGAAGTTGTTTCGGCGGAAGTAAATATAGTTGTCACCTGCATTTGTGTTATATGTATATATATATATGTGTGTGTGTGTGTGTGTATTGAGCATACAAATGCAGGATTTCTGATATGTTTATGCAATGTTTACTTGTGTGTGTGTGTTTGTGTGTGTTTGTATGTCTGTGTTTTTGTGTGTGTTTGTGTGTGTGTGTGTTTCTGTATTTATTTGTGTGTGTGCGTCTACGTTTGTGTGGGTGTGTGTGTGTTTATGTGTATGTGTTTATGTGTGTGAGTGGGTGTGTGCGTGTTTGTGTGTGTACGTTTGTGCGGGTGTGTGTATGTGTATGTGTTTATGTGTTTATGTGTGTGGGAGGGTGTGTTTGTGTGTGTATGTGTTTGTGTGTGTACGTTTGTGTAGGTGTTTGTGTGTGTTTATGTGTGTGAGTGGGGGTGTGTGTGTTTGTGTGTTTATGTGTGTGTATTTGTGTGTGCGTTTATGTGGTGGGGGGGGGGGGGGGGGGGGGGGGGGGGGGGGGGGGGGGGGGGGGGGGGGGGGGGGGGGGGGGGGGTATTTGTGTGTGCGTTTATGTGTGTGTGGTTGCGTGTGTGGTTTGTGTGTGTGTGCTTATTTATGTGTGTGTTTGTGTGTGTTTTTTTGTTTGTGCGTTTATACGTGTGTGTGTGTTTGTGTGTTTGTATGTGCTTGTATTTGCGTTTGCTGATTTGTGTGGGTGTTTGTGTATTTTTGTGTGTGTGTGTTTGTTTGTGCGTGTGTGAGTGTGGCTGTGTGTATGTGTGCGTGTCTGTGTTTTTGTGTGTTTGTGTGTATGTTTGTGTATTTGTGTTTATTTGATGGTGCTTGTGCGTTTTTGTGTGCGATTGTTTGTGTGTAAGTTTGTGTATGTATGTGTGTGTTTTGTATGATGATATGTGATTGAGTATGTGTTTGTGTGAATATGGGTATGTTTGTGAGTGTTTGTGTAATTGTGTGTGTGTATATTTCTTTGTGTGTGTGTGTCTTTTGTGTTTATGTGGTTCAGTGCCAGTGTTTTTTAATGTTTTCGAATGCATATATGTGTGTGTGTGTGTGCTTTTGTGGGTGTTTGTGTGTGTGTCTGTTTGTGTGTTTGTGTGTGTGTCTGTGCGTTTGTGTGTCGGTGCGTGTTAGTGTGTTTGTGTATGTCTGGTTATGTTTATGAATTACCTGTGTGTTTTGTGTGTGTGTGTACATGATTTGTTGTATGTGTGTATAAATTTGTGTCTGTGAATTAATTTGTGTATTAGTGAGTCCATATATGCGTCTGTGTGTTTGTCTATGTGTGTGTGTGTGTATTTGAATGTGTGGTTGCGTGTGTGTAGGTACGTGTGTGTGGTTTTGTGTTTGTTTGTACGTGCACGTGTGTATGTGTTGGTGTATTTGTATGAGTAAGTGTGTTTGTGTGTGGATATGTGTGTTTGTGTGTATTTTTGCTGTGTGTACATGTGTGTATGTTTGTATGCGTGTTTGTGTGTGTGTATGTTGTATGTCTTTTTGTGCTTTATTTGTTTTTGTGTATGTTTGTGCGGGTGTAATTGTTTTCTTGTGTTTTTTTGTGTGTGCGTGTGTTTGTTAGTGTATGTGTGTCTTTGTGTGTGTCTGTGTATATATTATCGTGTATTGGTGTGTGGGGGTGTGTTTATGTTTGTTTGTGTGTGTGTGTGTTATTTTCTGTTTGTGTGGTTGTTTGTGTAGGTTTGTGTTGGTATGTTTGAATGCGTGTGTGTATGTGTGTTGGCGTATGTGTGTTTATGTGTGTGTGTTATTGTGTCTGTTTTAGTGCTTTTGTGTTTGTGTGCGTATTTTTTTATCTGTGCATTTGTTATGTGTTTCTTTGTCTGCGTGTTTGTGTGTGCTTGTCCGTGCTCGTGCGTTTGTGTATGTGTGTTTGGTTGTGTATTTGTGTCTGAGTATGTGTGTGTGTGTTTTGTTTGTACGTTTCTGTGCGTGTGGTTTAGTTTTTCGTGTGTGTATGTGATTATGTTTGTGTATGTGTTTGTTTGTGAATGTTTGTGTGTGTTTGTGTGTGTATGTGTGTGTTCTTGGGAATGTTTAAGTTTTCTTGTGTGTTTCTATGTGTTTTTGAGTATGTGTATTGTGTACACATGTGTGTTTTGTGTGTGTGAGTTAGTTTGTGTGGCTGTATGTGTGTGTTTATGCATGCCCGTTGGTTTGTGTGTGCATATGTGTTTGTGTGTTTCTGTTTGTGTGTGTGTGTTTGTGTTTGTGTTTGTGTGTTTTTTTATTTTAGTGTGCTTTTGTTTGTCAGTGTGTTGTTGTATGTGCGTATGTTTTGGATGTGTTTTTATTTATATTGTTGCGTATTTATTTATTTGTGTATATGTCTGTGAGTGTGATTATTTGTGTGTATGCGCGTGTGTTTGTGTGTGTTTAAATTCTTATGTAATTGTATGTATGTGTTTTAGTGTGGTTGTGCATGTGTTTGTTTGTGCGTGTGTGTGGTTGTGGCTGTTTGTCTATTTGTGTCTTTTTGTTTGTGAATGTGTTTATATTTCTGTGTTTGTGTTTTTTTGCATGTTCATGTTTGTCAAAGTGTATGTTTGTTTGTGTTTCTGTGGGTGTGATTGTTAGTGTGTATGTGTTCAAATTCTTAAGTATTCGTTTTTATGTCTTTATTATTGTTTGTGCGTGTGTTTGTGTGTGCATTGGTGTGGTTGTTGTTGTGTTTCTGTTTATGTTTTTGTATTTGTGAATGTGTTTGTGTTTCTGTGTTTGTGTGTTTTAGCATGTCCTTATTTATCAATTGTTGTGTTTGTTTGTGTTTTTATGTGTGTGTGTGTGGGTTTAGTATGCATGTTTGTATGTGTATTTGTTTCTGTGTGTTTGTGTATGTGTGTTTGCTTGTGAGTGTGTTTATGTGTTTGATTTTTTTGGATGAGCTTGTGAGTGTTTGTGTGTGTTTGTGTGTAGTTTGGTTTGTGTGTAAATAATAGTATTTTTGTGTGTATGTTGTGTGTGTTTTAATGTGTTTGTTTGTCTGAGTATATGTGTTTTGTGTGTCCATGTGTTATGTGTGCGTATTGTGTTGTGTTGCAGTGTGTTCGTATGTGTGTGCATGTTTTTGTATTTTTTAAATTAGTGTTGTGATTTGTTGTGTGCTTGTATTTGTGCATGTCTGTGTGTGTGTGTATCTGTGTGAATATATATGTTTGTTTGTGTGTTTGTGTTTGTGTGTTTGTGCATGTTTGTATTTTTTGTGATTGCATGTTTGCTTTCGTATGTGTAAGTCTGTGTGTTCGTATGTATGTCTGGGTGTGTGTGTGTTTTATGTTTGTGTGTGTTTATGTGTGTGTTTATGTGCGTGTATTGATGTGCGTGGGATTGTGTGTGTGGTTGTATTTGTGTTTGTGTATGTGTGTGAGTTTGTGTGTCTATGTGTGTGTTTATGTGTGTGGTTGTCTGTGCGTGTGTTTGTGTGTGTGTCTGTGTATGTGTATGTGTGTAAGTTTGTGAATGTTGGAGTGTGTCTGTGCGTGTTTTAAAGTGGTTGTGTATGTGTGAGAGCTTATACATGTGTGTACTAGTTTGTGTTTGTTTTGTGGTATTGTTAGTATAGTTTTGTTTCTGTGTTTTTGTGTGTTTTTTTGTTTTTCTGTATGTGTGTCTGTGTGTGCATTTTTGTATTTAGTTGTGCTTTTTATAGGTCAATTTGTGTTTTTTTGTGTGTGTGTGTCTGTATGTGTTTATGGGTTTTTGTTTCTGTGCGTGTATTTATCTGTGTTTGTTTGTGTGTGTTTTTGTGTCTTATTGTTGGTGTTTTTATGAATGTGTGTTTGTGTGTATGTATGTGTGTATTTGTGTGTTTGTGTGATTGAGTGTGGTTGTGTATGATTCTGCGTTTTTGTGTGTATTGTGTGTGTGTGTGCAAATTTAAGTATGTTTATTTTCGTGTGTGTGTGTGTGTGTTTGTGTGTTTGTGTATTTGCGTATTTTGGTGTGAGCGTTTATAAGAATGTGTATTTGTGTGTATGTGTGTTTATGTGTTTATTGGTGGCTTTGTTTATGTATGTCTGTTTGTGTGTTTGTACTTGAAAATGTGTTTGTGTGTATGTGTATGTGTTTGTGTTTGCATGTGTGTGTGTGTGTGTTTGTGCGTGTCTGTTGATGTATTGTATCTTTGAGTTTTTGAGTATGAGTTAAGTGTGTTGTTGAGTGTGAATGTGTGTGTGTGTTTGTTTGTGTTTTTGTTGTTGTGTGGTTATGTGTATCTGTGTGTGTTTATGCATACCCGTGAGTTTGAATGTGTATGTTTGTTTGTGTGTGTTTTTGCGTGTGTACGTGCATATGTATTTTTGTTTAGTGTCCATCTGTGTGTCTGCGTGTGGTTATCTGTGTGTGTGTGTGTTTTGGGTGTGTTTTAGTTGATGTGTATGTGTGTGCGTTTGTCGTTTTGTGTCTGTGTTGGTGTGATTGTTTACGTGTGTGTGTTTGTATGTGTGTATTTGTGTGTGTAAATTGTATGGTTTTTATTCTTATGTGTTTATGTGTGTTTGTGCGTTTGCTTGTATGCTCATGTTTGTGATTTTGGGTTTGAGTCTTTGTGTTTCCAAACAGAACGGAGGGGTAGGCGTATTTCTGAACCTACGAAATGGCAGAAAAATAACACTGTCATTCGCTACTGGAGAATTGACAAGCAATTTCAGAGCGGAGGCAGAGACACTGAGGGCGGCAGTGGAAGAAATGGTGACAGAAGGAATGCAAGCCATGTCGTTCTGCTTTCAGATGCCTTGGCCGTAGTCACAGCACTAAAAAGACATAAAATACTGAACTAAATTATTTAAGAGCAGTACTCTGTCTGCTATGCCAACAGTCCGTACCAAAAAGGGTAGTGCTACAGTGGGTTCCATCCCACTGCAACATCCAAGGCAACGAGGACGCAGACAGACTGGCAAAATAAGGTGCAAGACTACCACAACCGGATACTAGTATGACATACGAAGAGTAAAAACGGTTTATTAGAGCTAGATACATGACCAAATGGGAAAACGAACATACTGGCTACACAAAAAAACGATGCCTATTACCAGTTGAACAGAAGAGAGCAGGTCGTGGTCTTCAGACTTCGCACTGGCCAAAATAGACTGATGCACCACCTATTCAACAAATTGAAGATAGGTGGCACTGACGAATGTCCGTCTGGTACCGGTAAAATGACCGTTGAGCATTTGCTGCACAACTGTCCGACATACGAGGAACAGAGAGAGCAGATGTGGCCATCACCAGTGGCAACACTAGACAAGCTCTATGGCAGTGTCAACATCCTCAGGATTACCGCTGCTTTTTTCGAAAAAATAAAGGTTGATGTCTGACTGCGTAAGATGTAGAAGAAGAAGAAGAGTCTTTGTGTTTCTAAATGTGTTTTGTTTTTCTATGTTGTGTGTTTTTACGTCTCTGCATTGGTCAATGCGTGTATTTGTTTGTGTTTCTGTGTGTGTGTGTTTTTTTTGGGTTTTTCTTTTTTTGTTTATGTGTGTTTGTGTTTGTGTGTTTTTTGTATTTGTGTGTTATTTGTTTTGGATGTGTTTGTGGGTATATGTGTGTGTTTCTGGGTAGATTTGCTTGTGTGTAAATTAATGTTTGTTTGTGATTGTGTTGTGTGCATTTTAATGTGTTTAAGTGTGTATTTGTGTGTGTTTGTGTGAGTATGTGTGTATTTGTGTGTGGGTGCATGTGCGATGTGTGCGTTTGTTGTTGTTTTTGTATGTTCGTGTGTGTGCATGTTTCCATTTTCTTGAATTAGTTGTGTGCTTTATTGTTTGTTTGTGTTTGTGTGAGTCTGCATGTTTGTGTGTGTTTTTGTGTGAATGTGTGTGTGTGTTTGTGTGTGTGTGTGTTTATGCATGTTTGTGTTTTATACTGATTTTGTTGCGTTCGTATGTGTAAGTCGGTGTGTGGTTGTATGTGTTTGTGTATGTTTTTACATGTCTGTGTGTGTTTCTGTGCCTGTGTTTGTGTGTATTTGTATATGTGTGTGGGTGTGTGTGTGTGTGTTTCTATGTATGTGTTTTTGTGTGTTGGATTTTGCTTGTGTGTGGTTGTGTTTTATGAGTGTGTGTGTTTGAGTGTAGGTTTGTATATGTTTGTGTGAGTATGTTCGTGTTTTTTTTGTTTTTATGTTAATGTGTTTGTGTTTGTTTTTATGCGTGTTTGTGTCTTAGATTATGTGTTCGTGTATGTTCGTGTGAATGCGCTTTTCAGTGTGTGTGTGTTTGTGTCTTTGTGTTCTTGTTTATTTGCGTGGGCATGTGTGTGTTTGTGTGCGCCTGCTACTTTGTTTGACTCTGTGTTTGTGTGTGCGCGAGTTTTAAAGTGTTTATTAGTTTTTGTTTATGTGTATTTTGTGGGTTTTGTGTGTGTCTCTATGTGCGTATGGTTGTGTGTTTTTCCTGGTGTGTTTCTGTTTGTGTTTGTTTGTGCAATTGTTTCTTTGTGCATGTGTGTGTTTGTTGGTGTATCTATTTGATTCGTTGTGTTTGTAAATGTGTTTGTGTTTCTCTGTTGGGTGTGTATTGGCGTGTCCTCATTTATCAATGCGTGTGTTTGTTTGTGTCTGTGTGTGTGGGTGTGTGTTTTGTGGGCGTGTTTGTGTTTTGTGTGTGTGTGTGTATATATATATATATAAGTGTTCGTTTTTTTGGATGTGCTTGTGTGTGTTTGTCTGTGTTTCTCTGTAGTTTTGCTTTTGTGCAAATTAGTATGTATGGTGTGTGTATATGTATGTGTTCAAGTGTGTGTGTCTGTGTTTTTGTGTGAGAATGTGTGTATGTGTGTGTGTGCATGTGTGATGTGTGCGTTGGTTGTTGTGTTTGTGTGTTCATGTGTGTGCATGTATCCATGTGCTTGCATTAGTGTTGTGCTATATTGTTTGCTTGTGTTTGTGCGAGCCTGCATGTGTGTGTGTGTGTGTTTGTGTGTGTGTGTGTGTGTTTGTGCATGATTGTGTTTTATACTGATTGTACGTATGTGAATGTCTGTGTGTGGTTGTGTTTGTTAGTGTGTGTATTTACATGTGTGTGTGTGTTTCTGTGTGTGTGTATTTGTGTGTGTCTCTGTACCAGGATTTTTATGTGTTTGTATTTGTGTTTGTGTGTGTGTTTTTGTGTTTGCGTGTTTGTGTGTTTGATTTTGCTTGTGTGTGGTTGTGATTGATGAGTGTGTGTGTGTGTGTTTGAGTGTAGGTTTGCATATGTTACTTTGATGAGTATGTGCGTGTGTGTTTGTTTTTGTGTGAATGTATTTGTGTTTGTGTTTATTTGTGTTTGTGTCTTGCATTCAATGTTTTTATATGTTTGTGTGAGTGTGTTTTTCATTGTCCGTGTGTCGTTGTGTTAGTGTGTATTTGCGTGTGTATGTGAATGTTTGTGTTCGTGTGATACTGTGTCTGACACTGTGTTTGTGTGTGTTCATGTTTTAATGTGTTTATTCGTATTTGTGAATGTGTGTTTTTGTAGGTTTTGTGTTTGTTTCTATGTGGGTGTCGATGTGTGTTTTTGCTGGTGTGTTTCTGTGTGTTTGTTTGTGTGTGTGTATGTGTGTGTGTTTATGGCTGTGTGTTTGTGTGTGTTTTTTGGTGTATGTTTCTTTGCTTGTGTTTTTGCCTGTTTGAATGTGTGTTTGTGTGTTTATGTTTGCGTGTTTGAGTTTGCTTGTATGTGGGTGTGTGAGTGTGTGTGTGTGTGTTTGTAAGTTTGTGTAAGTTTCTGTGAGTTTTTGTTTATTTGTGTGAGTATATTTTTTTATTTCTGTCTGCGTGTTTGAGTATGTTTGTGCGTTTGTGTATGTATGTGTTTATGTGTTTTTGTGTGTGTAAAATGTGTGAATGGTTGTGTTTGTATGTGTATTTTTGTGTGTTTGTTTGTGCGCGTGCATTTGATTGTGTATATGTGTCAATGTGTATGTGTGTGTTTCTTCGTGTGTGTGTGTTTGAATGTGTGTTGTTATGTGTTTATGTATGTATTTGAGTGTAATTGTGTGAGTATGTGTGTGGTTGTGTGTGCATATTTGATGTACGTGTGCGTGTTTGTGTGTTTGTATGTGTACATACATGTGTGTTTGTGTGTTAATTTTTGTTTTTTTTGTTTCTTAGTAATCTAGTTCGTGAATGTGTGTGTTTCTATGTTTTTGTGTGTGCAAATTTGTGTATTGTTTTATGTGTATGTGTGTATGTGTTATTGTGTGTGTCTGTGTGTTTGTGTATATTTATGTAAGTATGTGTGTGTTTATGTATGTTTGTAAGAATTTATGTATGTGCATGTGTGTGTGTGTGTGTGTTTGTGTGTGTAAGGTTATCTATGTGTCAGGAATTCAGTGTGTTTTTAATGTCTGTGTCGTTTTGGTGCATGTGTATGTGTTTGTGTGTGTGTGTGTGTATGATGTGGTGTGCATTTATCGGTGTGAGTGTTAGTTGTGTTGTGTATGTGTATGTGTGTGGGTGTTTATGGTATGCGTGTGATGTTTGCGTGTGTGATGTGCGTGTATGGTGTGTATTTGTTGTATGCATGTGTAGTGTGCGTGTGTTTTGTGCATGTGCCGTTTGCATGTGTGGTGTGCTTGTTGGGTATGGTGTTTTGAGTATATGTGTGTTGTGTGGTTTGTGTGTGTATTGGTGGTGTGTGTGTGTGTGTTGTATGTGGGTGTGTGTATTGTATATGTGTGTGGTGTATTTGTGTATTTGGTATGTGTGTGTTTGTTTGTGTGGGTGCGTTCGGTGTGTGTATGTATGTCACGTGTGTGTGTGTGTGAGAGATGTGTGATATTGTGTATGTGAGTGTGTGTACGTATGTGAGTATGTGTGTGTGTGTGTGTGTGTATGCTAGTGGGCGATTGTATTGTGTGTATGTGGAGTTTGTTGGTGATGTGTATTTTGTCTTTATGTAAAGTATGGGTGTGGTGTTGGTATGCTTTGTGTGTGTGTGCGCGTGTGTGTGTGTGTGTGTGTGTGTGGTGTTTGATTGATATTTGCGTGGTGTGTGTAGGGTGTAGCGTGTGATGCGTGGTTTTTAGTATGCGGTGTGTGTATGTAGTGTATGTGTATTTTGGGTATTGGTGTTGTGTGTATGTATGTGTGTGTGTATGTGTGTCGTTTTGTGTGTGTGAGGTATTTGCGTGCATGTGTGTGTGTATTTGGTGTAATGCGTATTGTGTGGTGTGGTTGTGTGTGTGTCGGGTGGAGTGTGTGTTATGGTTTTGGTTCGTGTATGTTTGAGGTGTTTTTGCGTGTGTGTGGTGTTGGGGTGTGGTGTGTGCGTATGTTGTATGTATGTGTGTTTGATTACATGTGTGTTTCGTGTGGTGTGTTTTGTGTACTGTTAGTTTGCTGGGTAGTGTGTGTGTGTGTGTGTGTGTGTTTCGGTATGTGTGTTTATGTCTGTGGTGTTGTGTGTATGATGTTTGTGTGTGTGTGATGGGTCTGTGGTGTGTGTATGGTGTGCGCACGATATGTACGAGTTATGTTTGCGTGTGTGGTGTGTTTGTGGTGTGTTACTGTTGTGTGTATAGGTTTGTTTGGTGTGTGTGTGTATGTTTGTGGTGTCTCGGTGGTATGTGTGGTGTGTATGTATGTGTATGGTATATATGTGGTGTGTGTGTGTGTGGTGTGCATGTGTTATGTGCATGTGTGGTGTGCGTATGGGTTATTGTGGTTTCTGTATATGTGTGTTGTGTGTGTTGTGGGTGGAAGTGTGGTGTGTGTGCGGTATTTATGTGTGGTGTCTTTGTGTATTTGGTGTTTGTGGTGTGTGTGTTTGTGCGGTGTGTCGCATGGTGTGAGTTTTTTCATGTGGGGTGTGCATGAATGTTGTGTGTGAGTGCTGTTTTTGTGTGTGGTGCGTGTGGTTTTTGTGTGTGTAATGTGTGCGTGAAGTATGTGTACGTGGTGTTTGTGATGTGTCTGTGCTGTATGTGTGTTGTGTGTGTGTGTGTGGGGGGGGGGGGGTGCGTGGTGTGTTATGCATGTATGTTGTGTGTATCTGGCGTATCTCATATTGTGTTGTCCTTAATGTGTGCTTTGGGCTGAATGTGCCGTGTGTGTGTATGTGTATGTATGTGTGTGTCGTATGTGTGGTGTATATGTGTATTGTGTGTCTGTGTGTTATGTTTATGAGGTGTGTCTGAATAGTGTGTGTAGCGTGTGTGTTGATGGTGTGTGCATGTGTGTGTTTTTCCGCGTGTGCGGTGTACTTGTGGTGTGTGATCTGTATGTGTTTGTTTATGTGTGTGTGTGATAAGGGTGTGTGGTGGTTGTATGTGTGTGTGTATGTGTTTGGTTGTGTTTTGTGTCTGTGTGTGAAATGTGTCGATTGTGTCAGTGCATTAATTTAGTGTGTGTGATGTGTGCCTGTGTGGTGTGCTTTGGTGGTTTGCATGTGTGATATGATGTTAGTTTTGTGTGAGCGATGTGTGTGTGTGTGTGTTTGTGTGTGTGATGTGTGTTTGTGTGCGTTGGTGTGGGTTTTTCGTGTGTGTGTGTATGTGGTGAGCGTGTATTTTGTGTTGTGATAAGTGATTGTCTTGCGTGTGTGATGTGTGTGTATGTGTGTGTGTGTGTGTGAGTATGTGTGACGTGAATGCGGTATGAGTGTTCGTGCGTTTGGGTGTGTGTAGTGTATATGTGTGTGGTTGGTGTATATATGCGTGGTGTGTGTGTTGTGTTTGTGTAGTATATGTGTAGCTACGTGGTGTGCGTGGTGTTTGCGTGTTGTGTATGCGAGTGGTGTGTGTTGGTTTTTGTAGTTGTTATGTATATGTGCTGTATGTTTGTGCTATTTGTGTGTGTGTGATGTGATTGACGTGTCTTGTATGTTTAGTGTGTGTGTGTGTGTGTGTCTTTGTTGTGTGTATGCATTGTGTGTATTTGTTAGGTATGTGTCTGTCGTGGATGTATGTGCGTGTGTGTTTGGTGTTTTGTATGTGTGGTGTGCGTGTGGGGTTCGTGTGGCATACGTGTGTGGTGTGCATGTGTGGTGGGCGTGTTTGTGAATGGTGTGTGTGTATCTGTATGTGGTGTGTGTAGTGTGTTTGTGTGTGTTTGTGTTTATGTGTGTATGTGGTTTATGGTTTGCGTCTGTGTTTTGCGTGAGTAAAAAACAATAGATTGTTTCATTGCATTGAGAAATTGTAAGACATATGTTGTGAATTTATATTGATTGTAACAATGCGTTAATTCATGAAGATATAGTGTGATACTCAGAATATTGCTGTTAATACACATAACTAAAAAATAATACATCGTTTACTGATGTGTTTTTGTAAAATATTGTTACATTTCTTAGAACATAATAACCCGTTGTTTACGGAAACTGATGATAATAAAGTACATATATTGTCACATTTTTTAATGCGAAAAAATAAAACAATTTTTTAGTAATGTGTTTGTTATGATTGTAAATAGACTTGGCGTCATAAAAATATAAAATAGAATGCAGACGTGTGTGTTTTTTTTAGATTTTTATCTAACTTTGCTTTACGATAAACTATTATGACAAAACGAATTCTTAAATGCATTAACTGTCCCTGCCTACACCACTTCAATGCATTCCAAGCATTCTCCACTCTCTGACTAAAACAATATTTCCTCATATTTAATGTTAACCTCTCTTTAGTTAATTTGTAGCCATGGTCTATTGTTCTTGTGGGTGGCTGTATTTTAAATAACTTGTTATAATAAAGTCGTATCTATAAATTGCTCTGTTCATTTTTAAAACATGTATTACATCCCCACACATTCTTCTCTTCTAGACACTGTTGACCGGTTTTTTTTAGCCTTTCCCCATAATAGTAATTTTGGAATGAAATCCCACTATCAGCTTTTCTGCTTTTTTTTTTTTTTTTTTTTTTTGTATTCTTTCGCGTTTCACTTCACACTACTCAGAGTACTCCTTGCTTATAGCGAAATATAATCTTTAAGAAGGTACTTTATCAAAGTAAAATCTACATAAATAATATTTAACTGGCTCCCCTTGATCTATTATTTTAGTAACCTCCTCCATGATTCTAAAAGATTTGTTAAGCATGATATATCTCTCGTAAACCCATGCTGACTATTTCTGATTAGATTCAATTTGTCTAAATGCATTACAATGTTCTCTCTGATTAATCACTCTAAAAATGTACAGACTATGCTCGTTAAGCTCACCGGTCTATAATTCACTGGGTCCGATTTTTTGCCATTTTTGAATAAAGGGATCACTCCTGCATCTTTCACATCCAATGAAAAAATCAATTTTGCAAGTGATTGAGAACATAATATAACCAGTGGTTTTGCTAGTTGTTCTCTCTAACCTACTAATTCTAATGACTGTGAATTGTGTTGGTGCTGCTCATGATCTCTAGATGAAACGAGATGGCTGGTATTGAAAGGACGCTAGTGTGCTTATTTACAACAAATGATTAATTTATATTTGTTATGGTCTTTATAAATCACCTTTAACCATTGTGTAATTGAATACGTCGTCCCTTTCGCTTGAAATTTGTAATTTGATGCTGAAGGAATAAATACATTTTGTTAGTATTTATGTGTTCTAAGTGTAACGAACGGTTGTCAATTGTAAAACGTTACATACAACAAGCAGCGTTACTCATTTTGACTCTCTTGAACATGATAACTCTTCATTGTAGTCGATGACGACCACAGCTGTATGTGCTGTTTTATTTTGTTTCTGCACGGGGTGTCATGTTTCGGCCCGGTGTTTACTGGACCACAAATGGCAGATATGTCAAATGAAGACACATGAAGTGATATTGCCCACTAGATCTTCTGCTGCAGGTTAAGGTAATCTCGCTGTTCCTTTATTCTGGATAAAGAGTTTGGTTTATGATGATACGGTTACTTCCATCAGGCGACGTCCACCATTTCTGCATGTCTCCAGCCCGTTCTGTTTTCTACAATACTTTCACAGTTGTCTTCATTTATGTGACGTCATCGTAACGTTTCCTTTAGGCTGTCCTTAAAACGCTTTTTATTGTGACCTCCGTTTCACCAGCCCTCCGCAAGCACACCGAACATGTTTTTCATCAGCAGTATTGTGTCTGGCATGCACACAAGATGTCCATCTCCTTGCAACTGTGCCGTCTGCATGGATGCATGAGTGCGTAGACAACGGATAGGGTGTATGCGTTTCCAGTTGGATATGTGACAGTAGTTAAGTGTGTTTGCCTGCCTCGAATAGACATTCCAACTCTCACATGCGTATATCAGGGAAGGGGGGGGGGGATGTTAGCAGCTCTTCAGATCTTGAGATTTGCCTTCGCGTCAATGTCCGAGAGCTTCAACACGGCCACACTCATTTTGAAAGTTGCATTGATTTTCAGTATTATGGTTGCACTTGTCCTCCATATTGACGGCTCTCGACAATCTACTTCTCAAGTATGTGAACATGCACACATCTTGTAGGATCTGTTCATTTGCTGTGATTTTCGGCCGTGTATATCTTGTACCCGGACTTAATTGGAGTGTATTTTCAGTTATGTGGACGTTTATCACCAGTGCGAAATTGTCACATTGAGCAGAGAACCGGTCCATGCCATCCTGCATTTACACATTCACGGCACAGTGGTCAGCAAATGAAAGTTAATGAATCATGTCACCTGCTACTCTTTAACATCAATCTTCGAGCATTTAGGAACTTTTCATTAATGTGCGTTCTTAAAGAAATGCTAGATTTAGTTGTTCTAAACGTGTCGGACATCATCTATGGGAACATCATGCTAGACATAAAGATGTATGGCATCTTCAGAACCTTCGCACATGTTAAACTTTCATTCCAAAGGTAAATGGTTTGTACTTCCTGTTCTCTGAACAAACATTGCGATAATCATCCGTGTACAATATACTAGTCACTGACATATTGTTTACATCTAGCACGTTACATCTTATAGTCGGTTAGTTCATATCTAATTCACCCAAGCTTAAAGTAAATTTTTCTTGGTCACATTAATCAGTCAATTGTTTTTTTGTTCAGCGTTATGTCGCAATGCTAACCGTGTACCTTACGAATGTCATCTGGCTCTATTTCCCATGTAGTTACTTACAAATTGGTAAAGTTTATCGCAGAATTAAATGACATATGTGAATGTAAAACGATTGTTTATATTATGTTAATGTAAAACTTAACAAAAACCAACGGGTTGTCATTTTTATATACACTATTATAGATCAAAGAGCTGTGCTGATTTAGTCGTAACTTCTTTTTTACAATACAATGCTTGTCTGATGAAAATAGATATGTAATTATGTCAAAGACGATGAATGATATATTCGTATCATTGTAAATGATGCTGATCTGATATCAAATGGAAGGACTTGAATGTATAGCTCAAAAATACATTTACGGAACAAGATTGGGATTCTCAAACGTGTGTTATTGTATTTCAACTTGACATGTCCTTTCTTCATATACATTTAGCAAAAATGTAAATATATAATCAAATAAATCCCGTAAGTTCCAATCGAAGAACATCCAAGTCCATCACCTTTGTTACGACGGGTTTTGGTGCTAGTGCAGTCCACGAGCCATCATGCTATCGTGAAATTGGTAACAACCGCAACACATTTTCTAAACGAGCTAAATTGCGTCATGATTTGCCAGAGTTGATTGACAAAACCCTTCTTATATTATGATTGCAGTTCTCATGCTGCATATATCATGTCAACTGTCCTAACCATTCATACGAAAGCCAAACATACTAACATCAATCAAACCCCACTGGGGACTTTGTGGCCTAGTGGTTAAGTGGCACGGCTCACAACCAGAAGGTGCTGGGTCGATCCCCATCACAGCACCGGCCGTTACCCCGGGGAAGCAAACCCTTAGAAAATGCAGGAGGAAGCAGACCCTTACATAAAATGCATGCTGAAGTCGGATGCACTGGGTCGACAGGCGCAAAATAAAAACCACAGTGTAACGCAGACACGCCTTGGGGAATAAATAAATAAGGCGAACGCCTTCTGGCGAGATACCTGTGTAGTTGCCGCAGGATTGACGATTGTTCTTTTGTTTGTACAGGTATTCGATTGTGGCATCCTTCATATCTCTGGAACTGTTTAGGTTTCCCAAATACAAAAAAGATTGTAGTCAGTTCCTGAAAGAAGCACACGACCAAATGCTGAATAAATATATGCTGGCATGGAATCAGAAATGGTAGCCTTGTCTTAGTTCATCGAGCTCATATCCTTCGTGACGTCTGACTCGGTGGGCCCAGGATCAAACCTCGAGTTAATAGTAGCCTGTGGTATGCAAGTTATGTCTTATGTGGAGTTAATGCCCCACACTTCCCATCGCCCCAAAACATGAACTGTATAGGTCAATAGCGCCGTACCGTCTGCACTTAGAACATGCGATGATCAATGCGAAGTGTAGACATGCTGCAGCAGACAATAACATTACATAGAGTTATTCTTATTAGCATGCCCGTCAATCTCCACCGCTTTGACGTCAAGCCAGGTATCCTACACATATGCACACACACACATATATATATATATATATATATATATGTATATATATATATATATTTAGATATATACACACATACCCCTATTCTCACCACGAAGTATATGACCCAAATCTTCAGAACCGCGACCACGGCCTTAGAAGCTAAATCAGGTGTAGAACCATTGCAGTAATCCTGCAGTTAAAGTTTAGTCCTTTGAAGTGCAGTTACATATACTCCATATTTTTATGGAAATCAGGACAATCGCTGAGTTCCGCAATATGTAAGAGTCAGGTAAGTTGGGTGACTGCAACGATTCACCACATTTAGCTAATCAAAACAGACATCGACGTGGGAAACATGTAACTGTCTCAGTTGTTGAGAGAATGCAGCGATTCACACCGCTATGTTAAGCGATCTCCGGATGATGATGTTATCGAAGCGGGTTTCCTGCAAGAATGGGCAGTGTGGGAAAGTCATTTCTCTTGTATGGTGAGCCAAACTCATTTTGATCTGAGTCGATAATGGGAATTTAATAATACCGGTAGTAGTATTCCAAAAACATATTTTGAGTCGATGAGTCAGCACGAGTTATTGTCTCGCTATACAGGAGGAGACGTAGATATACAATATAACGCAATTAAAATTCTGAGGACATTATTTTAAATCGAGAAGTAAAAGAAAGCTGATCTCTCAAATGACATGAGAAGAAGCAGAGCTACAGACTTGAATAAAGAAAGGTATAAGAAAATATGTTATGAATTGAACATTTAAGTCCAACGTGTGTATGTCAGGACCATGAGCAGAAGGAGAAATAAAGATTACCAAACTTAAACGTATACGATGCTAGTTGAGAAGTTAGAGAAAGTGAAAGGTCTCTCATGGTCGAAGGGACACGTAGCGATACAGACTTGGACAAGGAACGCTAAGGCTAGCTGGCACAATGATAGATTATATCTAGGCATGTTAAGTAATTGTGACTGCAATGTTCTACATGTTGTTTTAGATGGGGGTGGGGTTGAAGATGAACTCCCTACTAAATGATCCCATGGCGTGCGTCTCATCTAGCCTCTAACAACCATGTCCGTCTCCTGGATTTTACGTGGGAAAACTGTTTTGACTAACCTTGAGAAGGGGCATCAGGTCAGTCACTATTACCTTAAAACTAGTAGCTTCGGGAAGATGGGGCTCGAAAGTCAAGGAAGGCAGCTCATGCAAGATGAAGGCAGTCTCTCATTTCAAACCATATGGGGCCTTGAAGATAAGATACTGGTTTATCTTGTCGGGTTGTGTCAGATATGGATGTTCAATCTGTTTTCTGATAACTAAGAAATTGGTCAGCCTCTACCAAACCTGACAACCGACGATGTGCGAAGGAGCACACGCAAGAGGATGCACTGCCTTATTATAGAGCGAGGAAAGCGAGTGTTGTGGCAGGGCAGACCAAGTCCTTAGCCTTGGTTGGAGGCTGCTGTTGGAGCCAAGCCCCGACATGCAAACAGATATAGCATTGCTCTTACGATCCGATATAATCTGCTGCTTGCCTTGATCCAAATGTATTGGTACTACTTTTTCCTTGGAGTAAACACGGCAGACCGAGATAAGACCATACTGCATGGGTAACACATGGTCTCTATATTTCTGCCCCGGACATGTGCTAATAGCACACTTATTGTCGTCTTAGAAGACTAAAAGAGTCAATGTGTGCGAAATTGTGATAAACATACGTCTTAATTTCTTTGTTGATATTGTGAAGAAAGAAAAAATGGAATAAGATATAGGCTGACATACGACACAGTCAGTGTGAGTGTACGATTACAATTGATGGGATACTGTCACATGATAGTTTAATTTGGTTCTCGTGACAGTTGGTAAGAGAACAACACGTCTATTACATGCACGTGTATAATTCATGTCCGTGAAAAAGAATACGTTTCTAAGTAGTATCTTCAAAAAGTCAGCATAAATTGTTACCAGTGAACAAGGCTAGTCATTTCATTTAGAAAAGTTTGTTTATCGTTAAACCGCTAAAGACAAAGGACTTGAGAATATATGTGGGAATTTATTTCTTTAATTTAATATATGTGATGGCATGAACATTACATACATACTGATACTTTGTTTCTCACTTGATGATCAATGAACTTATTTTTATTTCTATTATTTAGCAAGCCTGTTATATTTCTCTTGAAACATTTATGTCGGACAATAATAAACGAATCCTTGGACAATGCTATAAATGTTTAAATTTCTAAGAGGTGGAAAGTATCCGTTCTTATGGATAAATTGAAGCAAATTAAATTATGGAAGAGAACACTGTGTCAAATTAGATGTAGTGCAATCTAAGAAATTGTGTTTAAACAATGTGAACTATTTATTGTTAGTCTTTTGGTTAGAATTATCCTTGTGGAGAAATATACAAGAATAGATGAGACAGTCAGTGATAGGCCACACCGACAACTAACATAAGATCGACTCATAAAAAAAGTTATTGCTAGACAAAAGAAGGACATGATAAAGGTATGACAGATGTAAACAAAACCAAACGAAATGTCGCTGAGAGAAATGACATTCAAAATAGTGAAGTGATCGGGAGGCTAGGACGCAACACTATCCCGACGAGGCTCTACAATTCCGATGGGATTAAAGACGAAAACAGAAGTCCATGAAGTAAAAATGATTCTGACAACCCGAAGTTATTAACTTCTGGATAAAAAGCAACACATCTCGTTGCCAATATGCCTCTTCCTTTTGAAGCAAATGTTCTTCACATTTATTCCAGTATTCAATATATATTTTTGAGAGGATAGCAAGTGTCAATTCTTTAACATCTCACAGCTTGAAATAATTGTTCCGTGAGGTAACTTGACCTTTGACGGCAGCCCTCCACAGTTTTTTGGGGGTTTGATGTTTGAATGATACATTGGTGCTCAAAGAGAAATGCACCCATGCTCTGTAATTATCTTTTGTTATTTAAAACATCGTTGTTTCTTAGTCCGCTTCACTTGCAAAAACTGGTTTTCATATGTTGTTATCAAAATGTATATGTTATTTTGAAAACCAATTCATGATCATTTGTTTCGTTTTTGATGACGTTTTTAGATGGTGTATTCCTGCTCTTTAACATGTTGATACGATGCATTGTTCATAAACATACATGCCAGTCTGCACAGAGTGCGAAGAATTATGTTTTCCAACCATTTTCTGATCCATTCATATCAGTGGGGTAGTGTAGCTGTTCCACTTGGAGCATGGGGGTAAAGGGCATTGGTGATGGGGCCGGTGACTCTGGTAACCAAGGTTACATGAATGTGTGCCAAAGTCAATCACTGTCACGATACTAAGTCGACAAAGGAAACGAGCGGAAACGGGAAGAATGTGTTTAGTACAAAGGGTGATGTGGGGGGTTGGGAGCTGACCACTCTGGCGTTCCGATTTAGGAAGTAGGCGGTTGGTGGCAGTCGTATGCCGTTCCGTTCTGCTGCGACATTTTGAATGATAGGAAGGGTGAGTGATTCGTCCAATAACAACTAGTTAGAGTAGATCCAAACTAGGGTGATGGCTAAGTCAGACAACCAACAGAAGAACATTGAACAGGCATGGTATTGCTTGAGATTATATAATACTCGGTAATGATGAACTGAGCAGACTGTCCAGGAACGAGAGGAAATGGAATGATTAGCTAGCAGGCTGACTATTAGAAGAATTGATATGATGCTACTAGCTATCAAGGTGATTAGGAGTTTGTGAGAGATATAATAATTTGCAGTCTGACTGAACGAACATACATCTTTGAGTTTGGCCAGTCGCTCTATAAGAGTGTGTGTTGGACACCCCGCGAATTAAAAAATATATGAATATGTGTTGTGGATATAGGACACTGAATGAACGATATGTGTCCTGAAGTATGTGTTTACACATATCGACTGAGTGTGTGACCGCATGTGAGTAGGCGAATCCGTCTAAAGGTGACGTGTTCTTGTTTCCTATGATCGCACATATCATCTTAGTTTGCGTGAATAGATTGAATCTGGATGTTTAAACCTGCCTGAAGTGATCTGAGTGTGGGTGAATGCACAGAAACACAATGTACATAATACGATCTTGAAGGCGAGTTATGAGAGTGTGTTGAATGTGAAAATAAGGTGAAGGGCACGTAGCTGCATGAATCGTGGATTAAGTAGTTTGGAAGTGTTAACACAAGTTAGTGCTTAAAACTTCCGATGTAGTTCTAAATTAGGACTATTCAGTTCTGATGTATTTTGTTCTCTTCAATAATATTGTTTTTAGTTGAATTTCAATAATATTGTTTCTGTCAATTTTCTGTTATTAACTATACACTATTTTACATGGAGAGTGTTAACTGAGTTACCTACTTTGTGCAATCGTGTCGTGGTCTAATACATGTTGTAACACTTTGGATAAGCTAACTACTCAGTCGTTGTTTCCTCCAGGTGCAACGACGTCATTTACAATGACAGAGAAGACTTGTCAAAATTTGTCTGAAATCCACGACTTGAAAGAAGAACTCGAAGTTCATCCACATCTCGAATTACCTTTCGGAAAGGGTCTAGGGAACCCATGCATATACATCACGTATTACGTGTCAGAAAGGGAGTGTTAAACACAATGTAGTTGTAGGAAAAATGTAGGTGAAGCCTACGAACCATCACGGAACACATCTTAGAGCGGGTGTAACACGGGCACTAAAGGGATGCCCCAAACATTTGAGAACGAGTAGCCGTAGAAAGTCATAGTTGGAGTCTCTTCCTGGAGCGCATTTTTAACCCATGTTTAAAAGTTCGGCAGAGCGAGGCAGTAAACCCTGACAGACTACGGAAGATCATCGCCAACGCAGACGACTTAGAAGAGCGGTAGGAGACAACGAGCTAAGTAGTTAACCACTGATTTGCAATTATATTTAATTAGACTAAGTTAAGGATTTATGTAATTTCAAAAAGAGACTAAGAATCTGTGTACATTAGTTCAAAGGTGACATCAAAAGCTCATTATTGAATCTTCTGCGCTAGTTTAATATATTATATTATTTAGTTTAGTAGTTTATTCCCTTGGTTAATTTGTGTAACAACTATTCCTTTAAGTAAATAATAGTATCTTGTTTTAATGGTTAACAATATTGTTAGTGTTTGATGTGTGGAAGTAGTGTTGTTGTTTAGTTGATGTTGCAAATCGCAAAATAAATAACTTAGCTAAGTAGACCCTGCTATACACAATGTGGAGAACGACTTGTTCATGTTATTCTTCGAAATTGTTTTTTATATGTGCATAATGCAGTTCCTACATAATTTTACTGAGTAGGAACTTGGTTGTCCAACAAAGGTCCATGTCATGTATATCAAATGTGTGTTGAGGACAGTGTCATGGGTGTAACATATTATGTTGCAACGCATAAATAATACAAATCGGTTATGGCTCAAAGCAGCTTAGACAAGGACAGCTAACGCTAGCTGACACAAAAGTAATTGTTATGATGTTATTATGTTATTGTTTTGGTACTTGCAACGCTGAGCAGAGAACCATTATAGAGAAACGAGCTGCACGAAATGAAAGAATGCAAGTCAGGCCAATTACAAATGATGTTTCAGTGTACCCTACCTGCGATAGAGTTTATCACGCTCAGATTGAATTGTACATACATCTGAAAAAAAATGGTTGACACCGTCGCCATCTTCGCTGCGATAGGCAAATAATTAACACATATGTTATGTGTAGATATGTTAAGTAGATGTCAGCATAGATGCGCCCAGTTGTAAATGTAGTTATTATTCAAGGTTTGGACTAGGCCTACAAGATTTGATACGAATATACTGTTGTCGTTAAAGTTTGCTACAATGGTTAGAGACATATACAATGGGTAGGGGGATGTGTACGACATAGAAAGTTAGAGAGTATGTTACTATATTATCGCCAGGTGTGACACGATAGCCGACAAAGTGAATAGAGTTTAGTGAAACGACCTTATACGATTGATAAGTATTATAGGCACGACAGTTACTCGGTCTACTTGCTGGTCAACAGAATTAGTACACATGTACTATATACGAGGCGGGTATATTAATTCGGGGAGAGAAGTATGGTAAAGGGAGTCAACCATGATCCAGAGCGATGTTGAGCAGAGCTAACCGGGAGATTAAGATCTGTGAGTTTCATGTCGGTGCAATTTTGCATAATGGAAGGGAAAGTGAACCAGCATCTCAGCGGTACGGGAAAAAAATATTGTCAATTCGAGTGAAATTGTTTGTATGCACGATACAGGTAAACACCTGGGATACAATCTTAAAGTGAGTGGCAACAATTTGAGTCGGTAATGTCAGAGGCAGAAGCTGGGTCAACGAGGTTGTATCGCTCACAGGTTCAGATCTTGCGCTTGTTGAAAATGATATCAAAATGAGTCGGTAAACTTTGGATGTAGTAACGTGACTTGTGAGAATGGTCGGTTTTGAATTTGATGGTCACAGAACGGAGGGGCAGGAGCATTCTTGAACCTACCAAATGGCATAAAAAAAACACTGTCATTCGCTACTGGTAAGTACACAAGCAATTTCAGAGCGGAGGCAGATGCACTGAGGGCGGCAGTGGAAGAAATGGTGACACACAGTGAAAATGAAAGCGATATAGTCCTGCTTACAGATGCTCTCGCCGTAGTCACAGCGCTAAAAAGCCAGAAAAATACTGATCTCAATGACTTAAGAACAGCACTCTACAAACTGTGCCAGCAGTCCGCACCAAAAAAGGGTAGTGGTACAGTGGGTCCCATCACACTGCAACATCTAAGGCAACGAGGAGGCAGACAGACTGGCAAAAGAAGGTGCAAGACTACCACAAACAGATACTAGTATGACGTACGAAGAGTCAAAACGGCTTATCAAAGCCAGATACATGACCAAATGGGAAACCGAACATACTGGTTACACTAAAAACCATGCATATTACCAGTTGAACCGAAGAGAGCAGGTCGTTGTCTTCAGACTTCACACTGGCCACAATAGACTGAGGTAACACCTATTCAACAAATTGAAGATAGGGTGTACCGACGAATGCCCGTGCGGTACTGGTAAAATGACCGCTGAACATCTGCTGCAGAACTGCCCGACATACGAGGATCAGAGAGAGCAGATGTGGCCATCACCAGTGGAACTGCAAGACAAGCTCTATGGCAGTGGCGACAGCCTCAGGATGACCGCCGCTTTTTTTCGAAAAAAATAATGGGTACTGTCTGACTGCGTACGAAGAAGAAGAAGAAGAATTTGATGGTCATCGGCTGTTGGTAGCCAGTCGAAAATGGCAACACAGACACACGCTGATTCAGTTAAGTTGTAGATAATCCAAGAAGAATTTTCAGAATCGCCGGTTTTGCATTTCATGGACGTCAGTTCTTGATGATTATCTTAATTTACAGGAAATACAGGTTAAGACGAACACCAAAACGCGCAGTCACGTATTCTCCCTCGATAACTAATCATTCCAGGTTACATTAGAAAATGTATTATGATCAAATTAGTGACATGGTTCGTTTTAGCCACCAGATCGAAAGTGAGGTGTACCTTCAGATTGCTCACGCAGCATATCCACACACCTATATGAGAAATGTTTGTGTCATAGCGAAATTAAATAAATAAATGATATAACAGACCGTCATAGTCCAGCCACATTGTCAACTGCCGAAGTGAACAACGAAACTACGATATTATAAAGTTTAAATCTAATTGAAATGTGTAGACAATAAATGGCGTAAATGATATACATTTTAACTGAGTGATATATGTAGTGGTTCCAACCAGCTCATGCTGACAACCTTTGAATTACAATTTAGTCGTAGTTAGTTTTAGTTTGACACAGTTGTAAACGAATATAATTGTTATAAACGAATTACTTTTTTTTCTTTTTGCACATACTTCTTAGTATGTTCTGTGTTGATATTATGTAGAAAAAAAAAACTTCCGAAATGACATAGGTCGCTGTAAGTCACAGATAAATAGTGAGTGTAACATTATAATTGATGGGAGACTGTCACATTATACTGTAATGTGGTTGTTATGACCAATATAGTGAGCTACAGATACATATATTACATGGTGTTCGCTGGGTGTATCGGTTTAGAACTATCACAATCAAACATTTAGTGGCTCCAATAGTCAGGCTATTCAAGAGAAGAAAGGATTCAATACGAGTGGAAATATAGTGTGCATCAGCTCTTTCGCAATATATATATATATATATATATATATATATATTTATATATATATATATAAACACAATGCTACTCGTACATGAGTTATGTACGCTTTACGACTTTCGTTGGTGTCGAGTTTCGGTGGCTCTCTTCAAATCTCGAGACGTATTTGAGTTAGACCGTATACTTCTAGGCTGTAGTTCAAATTCGATGAGCCTCTAAGTAAGATCATCATTTTGTGGATCACAGTATTGATCCCTTCCTTGTTAGCCAGGCTGCCATAAAACATCATGTTCCTAAGGACAACTGCACTGAGGTGAGGTGTGAACTCTAATCAGTATGTTTTACCCCACTCTGACTAAATACTATAATCAGTATGTTTGACCTCACTCTGACTAACATACTCTAATCCGTATTTATCACCTTATTATGATTAAAATGCTTTTGTCAGTATGTATTTTTTGTTTTGTTTTTTTTTGTTTTGCGTTCACCTTATTTCTCTAATCACCAAAGCGGTGTGCGTTGCACTGTAGTTTTTATTTTTGCCTGTCGGCCCGGTGCATCCGACCTCACCATGTATTTTATATAAGGGGCTGGTTCCTCCTGCATTTTCTTAGGGTTTGCTTACTCGGGAAAACGGCTGGTGCTGTGATAGAGATCGAACCCAGCACCTTCGGGTTGTGAACCGTGTCACTTAATCACTAGGCCACGTCGTCCCAGTCAGCATGTTTCACCTGACTTTCACTAACATAGTTGAATCAGTGTATGTATTTATACGCTGACTATAAGTCGGGTTGCCTGTTTTACTCGACCCTGACTAACAGTGATCAGAATGCTTCTCGTAATCAGCGGTTTGTTTTTTCTATCTCACAAAATTATGTTTATATGATCTCAATTGAATAGACTCATGATGTTATTCCCAACATTAACTGTGTATAAAAAGCAGCAGCAGACGAACAATACTAAACAATATGTCATGAGTTGGAATGAGATACTATTAAAAATGAAATGGTTCTACAAAAAACCACATTATTCATGCGTAGTGACACTATTATTTATAACAACATTTTTTAATATACAGAAGTTCACATTTTAGAAACATGTTGTATAGTGACAAGAAATGTGATTAAAATCATATTTAAAGTGAATACGCAATATAACCTGGTTTATCCATAATAGACAACGAAAAGTGTAGATGGTCGTAAATCACAACAAATTAGAAGGAAGATATGTTATTTTGAAATACTTACTTTCACCGTTAACATAAAATAGGCCTACTTTATCACACTCTGCTGTATTGAATGTATCAGCTGATTTGGCCTTTATTTTCAAAATTAACGGAGGAATAGGTTGTGACTTAATTCATGTGAAAAAAGAAAAAGACAACCATTATAATAGCTCATCAATATGTCACGTGTGTCATTATTAGTCATAACTTAAAACGCAGCAGCATAATACTTACATCCGAATGTCCATATTGAACTGTTTGATGTATATCAAAGAAAACCCCGCCAATTGAGGGTCATGCGGTCACAGTTGACTAATCGTTCACCGACCATCACATGATTCTTCACTAGCAAGGTGTGTCAATGCGTCTGCGTGTGATATCACTACGTTATTCAACATAATGGCAAATGCTACATTCATTATTTAATCAATCGTAGCACAAGTATTATTAGAAATCGGCAGATTGTTCCGTTAAACATCATTATAAACCAGTTCACGAGATCATTTACAAAAGAACATTTTGAACGCTTAGTTTGTGTAATCGATGACAGTGTCATGTTATATTTTCATGAGTGGTCTCTCTTTAGGACAGACATGTAACTGAGTCATTGTTTTTCATTAGCATTGCATATTACTTTAAATGTTTAGGTTAATATTTCATAAACCGTATCCACTATGATGTATCGATCGTTTCATCAATGCAATGACGACAAACGTAGTGAATTATCTGCCCTGCTTTACAATATGTTTTACGAACTATAAGTAATGATGTCCGCCATGCTTTTTGCGATGATCAGTCTGATTCTTTAGGTAGGCATCTAAATAAATACTTTACACGCATTTTAGATAGTTTTAGTACCACATTTGAGCATGTCTCCAGGCAGCCTATTTCGTCACCTACTGAATAAAGATGCGAATTGGATATTCAGACTCTAAGCCGGAATCCCACCCTGATATGTGACAATATTCTTAGCACGACTGCGACGGGAGGCAACGATATGGTTGGGCCGTGGGGCTCGTGTCTCAGCCCGACCTGATCGCGCCGTAGAAAGATGTTTCTGCCACCCCGTCAATCAAAGCGGGCGAGGACCTGTCCGAAATTCACCCCACGAGGCATGGAGGTATGAAATCATATTTAGACGTCTTAGTTCTCGGTCGGGGTGTCGCAAGCAGTAGAGCAGCCACCTTACTGCGAACTGTTAAGACTCAGCCTTCAATCATGATATATGTTCACACAACAGACGAACAACATCTCCATGACATGACCAGGCCTGTTTCCTGGCTAAATGCAATTCTGCTTCGTTCTTTACTGTTGTCTTATATCAGTCACCCCAATGTACACAGATGCGATGCAGGCCGGCGAACATTGCGCTTCTGCCCCTTTGTGACAACTTCCCAGGTGGCGGGGAATGCTAGGCGTACCATCATTGCAAAGCAGCCGAGAATAATAGAGGGAGCATTGGGATACTCCCCTCACATGTATATGCTACGTTTCTGGCAGGACGTGACGATCCTTGGACACAGACACACTGGACTGCCTCTCTTCCGGGATACTTGAAATACTAGTACATAATCTCATCATATCAGCATCATCATTAAACCCACCTCTAAAAACGACTGCTTTGCAGATGGGCTGGGGACAGCCACATGCTAAGGAGGTCAACCTTACAGAAACGCTTGTTGCAATCGAATGCACTGGGCCACAAGCTTAACTTAACAGTGCAACGTAAATCGATGTATGATGACGTCACAACTTAAAACAAGAAAGTATGGGGCTCATCCTGTGGAGCCCCATCAGGCAGCGAGAGTGCCGGGCCCACGCTTTGAAGGGGCCCACCTGATGCTACTGGTGGTCACCCACAAGGACATGGGGCAAAAGATATTGACCAAAAAACCAAGACCCTTAAAATACGACAGTGCAATGTGAAGGCAGTCCGTAACAAAAACGTTTCCCTAACAAACATCAAGTACATGAAGCCCATGGTGGAAAGCCTAAGCAAGGCAATAATGCAAGCCGCCACTGAAACCATCCCAAGAGGAACTAGGAAAAACTATAAGCCCTACTGGAATGATGAGTTGCAGAAAGTGGAAGATGCAGTAACAAATGCTAGGAACATGGCAGAGCGAGAAAAATCCATTTAGGCAAACATCGCCCTCAAAGCCGCCGCGGCGAAGTACAAACACACTCTAAAGCAAACAGCAAGAGAAAGCTGGAAAAATAAAACGGAAAGCCTAAACCTGGACAAAGACGGGAACACGCTATGGAAGCTAGTCAGAGCCATGAACGACGAAACCCCGTCAAATAAACAAATTACTATCAAGCAGGGCGAGATCTTGATCACAGGTAAGAAAGCCGCAAACGCCTTTGTCGATCACTAAGCCAGAGAAAAACCACATCGAGGTCCTTGCAGATAAGCATACATACATTAGCGAAGAGCTAAAGGGGCACGAAAACATGAATACGGCACCTGAAGAGCACATAATGGCCAAATTAACAATGCGCGAAATGGAAGAGGCTATGAGAACACTAAAGAAAAGGAAATCTCCCGGAAAAGACGGGATAACAAACGAAATGCTGATGGGGCTGGGCCAAACAGCGAAGAGGAAACTGCTATCGGTCCTGAACCAAAGCTGGAAAAGGGGAATTGTACCCCAGGCATGGAAAGACGCAATACTGGTACCAGTACCAAAAACAGGAGAGGACAAAACAGATCCAAATGGATACAGGCCTATACGCCTACTGAGCTGTGTCGGCAAGCTGATGGAACGGATGATAAACACCAGACTCATGTGGCATCTGGAAGAAAAACGAATACTAATTCCACAGCAAGCCGGCTTTAGACAGCACAGATCCACTGAGGACCAGGTCATCCTCATAGCCCAGGAGATAGAAGATGCCTACCAGGCACAGAAACACACAGTAGCTGTTTGGGTGGATCTGGAAAAGGCATTTGACAGAGTCTGGAAAGATGGACTTAGAGTCAAGCTAAGAAGAAGTGATGTTTGTGGGAAAATGTACAAGTGGATCAACCACTACCTCAAACAAAGAACGGCCAGAGTCCAAGTACAAGGGGAGATGAGCAAAAAAGGTGACACTCGAGCAGGGAGTACCCCAAGGGGGAGTACTGTCACCCACTCTCTTCCTGGTACATATAAACGATATTACAGAGAATATACCAAGAAGAGTCCGTAGCTCAATGTTTGCAGAAGATCTGGCTATGTGGACCTCTGAAAAGAATCTCACCATAGCAAGAAATCGGATGCAGACGGCCATAACATCGGTGGAAGAGTGGGCGAACTCATTGCTGGTCAAAATAAACGAGGAGAAAACCACTTGCACCCCAAAGTACCAAATTAAGTCTAAATGGCAAATTCCTGCAGCCAAACGACAACCCAACCTATCTGGGAGTCACATTTGATCGGCGCATGACATGGAAAAGTCAGATTCAGAGAAACCGAATGAAAGCCAGAGAAAGAATGGCAATCATGAGGAAACTTGCTGGCACAAGCTGGGGAGCAGACGAAGGCATACTAAAGAAACTGTACACTGGAAGAGTGAGACTGGCATTGCGGCATGGACAACAGCAGCGAAAGCGAACTTCGATAACGTAAGCAATCTTCAAAACCAAGCCATGAGAATTATAACATGTGGCATGAAGTCAACGCCAATTGTAGAACTTGAAAAGATTACAAAACTGCAATCCATGACCGATAGAAGATACTGCAGAGCCCAGCTGCAGTCAGAGAAACTCCGAAGACTGAACGACCATCCAATGCACCAGAGACTAAACAATTTGAGAAATGGGAAACTAAAGCGGAGAAACTTTGCAGAAATAGCCAAAGCAAAGATGCACGAAGATCCCATAAACGCACTAACAACACCAAAACCCATCACTACTGTTCGAAAACCTATCTGGAGGCAGGATATATTTCCAGAGGTGGTAGAAAATATACCAGGTATTGCAAACAAAAACTGCCAGACTGAAAAAGAAAGGAGAGATACTACCCTAATCTTCATAACGAAAAGCTACCCAATCATGGACTGGACCCATGCATACACCGACGGTTCTGTAACAAACACAACACAGAACGGAGGGGCAGGAGCATTCCTGAACCTTCCAAATGGCAGAAAAATAACACTGTCATTCGCTACTGGTAAGTACACAAGCAATTTCAGAGCGGAGGCAGAGGCACTGAGGGCGGCAGTGGAAGAAATTGTGACACACAGTGAAAATGAAAGCCATATAGTCCTGCTTACAGATGCTCTCGCCGTAGTCACAGCGCTAAAAAGCCAGAAAAATACTGATCTTAATGACTAAAGAGCAGCACTCTGCAAACTGTGCCAGCAGTCCGCACCAAAAAGGGTAGTGGTACAGTGGGTCCCATCACACTGCAACATCTAAGGCAACGAGGAGGCAGACAGACTGGCAAAAGAAGGTGCAAGACTACCACAAACAGATACTAGTATGACGTACGAATAGTCAAAATGGCTTATCCAAGCCAGATACATGACCAAATGGGAAACCGAACATACTGGTTACACCAAAAACGATGCATATTACCAGTTGAACCGAAGAGAGCAGGTCGTTGTCTTCAGACTTCGCACTGGCCACAATAGACTGAGGTACCACCTTTTCAACAAATTGAAGATAGGGTGTACCGACGAATGCCTGTGCGGTACTGGTAAAATGACCGCTGAACATCTGCTGCAGAACTGCCCGACATACGAGGATCAGAGAGAGCAGATGTGGCCATCACCAGTGGAACTGCAAGACAAGCTCTATGGCAGCGGCAACAGCCTCAGGATGACCGCCGCTTTTTTCGAAAAAATAATGGTTACTGTCTGACTGCGTACGAAGAAGAAGAAACATCATTTACGAAAGTGAGATAGACGTGCCATGCATCCAAGAAACGCACCTCAACAACAACCACAGATTCTCAATCAGAGGATACCAGTATTCCGACTTATAGAGAAGGTCACAAAGGAGGGGCTCTGATACTGACACGCAACTGCATACCAAGTAGCGCAGTCTTTAAATCAAACCGGACAAGCAGAAATTGTAGGAGTCTACATAATGACTCAAAAAACAAAAATTCGCTTATTCAACATATATGGCCCATCTAACAAAGACCTGTCGCTCTTGATTCTGGTAATCAAGGATTCCAGCTGCCTAGTTGGAACTACAGACGAGCTGACTGGGACAGTTTTGCAATGCTGACAGATGGAATGTGTGAAAATACCAACACACGAAATAACAATATGAAACCTATGGTGGAAAGCCTAAGCAAAGCAATACTGCAAGCAGCCTCCGACACCATCACAAGAGGGGCAAGGAAAAACTACAAGCCATATTGGAATCATGAACTGCAGAAAGTTGAGGATTAAGTCTCAAATGCTAGGAACATGACAAAGAGAGATCAATCTATGGAAGCAAATATCACCCTCAAGGCCTTGACTGTGAAATACAAAAGAACACTGAACCAAATAACAAGAGACTGTTGCAAAAAAGAACATAAAACATCAATCTAGATAAAGAAGGGAACAGACTATGACATTTAGTCAGAGCTTTGGATGACGAAACACTATCAACTAAACAAATTACCATCAAGCAAGGTGTCAACATGCTTCTGGAAAAAAAAAAAGCAGCAAACGCCTTTATAGAACATAATGCAAGAGCAAACCACATTGATGCCCCTACAGACATGCATACATACATTAGGGAAATACAAAAGAGCCACGACAACATCAAGATTACACAAGAGGAGCGCATGATAACAAAACGAACGATGAATGAAATGAATGAGATCATGATAATGTTAAAGAAAAAGAAATCGCCCGGAAAAGACGGGGTAACAAATTAAATGCTATTGAGGTTGGGCTAAACAGCATAACGGAAGCTATTGGCAGTCCTGAACCAAAGCTGGAAACGGGGAATAGTACAGCAGGCATGGACTGACGATATACCTATACCAGTACCCAAGAAAGAAAAAGATAGAAAAGATCAAAATGGATACAAGCATATCAGTCTACTGAGCTGTGTAGGTAGACTGATGGAGCGTATGATAAATACCAGACTGATGTGGCACTTGGAAGAAAAACAAATACTAATTACACAGCAAGCATGCTTTAGACAACACATATCCACTGATGACCAGATCACCCACATAGCACAGGAAAAAGAGGATGCTTACCAAGAGAAAAAGCATACAGTAGCGGTTTGGGATTTGACAAGGTGTGGGAAGAGGGAAGTAAAGTCAAGCCACGAAGAAGTGAAGTATCTGGAAACATATAGATATGGATCAGTCACTACCTCGAAAACAGAACAGCAAGAGTTCAAGTACAAGGGCAGATGAGCACAAAGATGACAATGGAGCAAGGAGTACCACAAAGAGGAGTACTGCCACAGACACGTTTTCTTGTGTATATAAAAACATCATAGAGAATATACCAAGAAAAGTCCACACCTCCATGTTTGCAGACGATCTGGCTATGTGGACATCTAACAAAAATCTGACCGTAGCAAACAATCGGATGCAGCAGGCCCTAACATCGTCGCAAGAGTGGGCGAACTCATGGTTGGTCCCCAAAAAATGAATATAAAAACAACATGAAACATATTCTCGCTTTCAAATAAAACACAGAACTCCAAAATAAGTCTTAACGGCAAAATATATTCGGCTAGGACGACAACACAAAACTATTCGGGCGTCACATTCGATCGGCGGATGTCATGGACAAGTCAGATCGAGAGAAACTGAATGAGAGCAAGAATGGCAATCATGAGGAATCTTGCTGGCACAAGATGGGGAGAAGACGAAAGTATACTAAATAAACTGTACAATGGAAGAGTGAGACCAGTTCTCGAGTATGGAATTGCGACATGGGTAACAGCAGCAAAGGCGAACTTTGATAAAATTAGCAAACTTCAAAACCAAGCCATGAGAGTTATAACAGGAGGCATGAAGTCAACGCCAATTGTAGAACTTGAAAAGATTACAAATCTGCAATCTATGACCGACACAAGAGACTTCAGAGCCCAGCAGCAAGCATAGAAAATCAGAACGACTGACAAATCATCCAATGCATCAGAGACTAAATCGATTTGGAAAAGGGAAACTAATAAGAGAAACTGTGCATAAATAGCCAAAGCAAAGATGAGCGAAGACTCTATGAACAACATAGACCATCCCTACTGTACGCAACCCAACATGTAAGCAGGATATCACTCTGGAGGTGGTCGAAAATATACAGGTAATGGAAACAAGAACATCTAGACTGAAAAAGAAAGAAGAGACATAACCCTGAGGGTACTTAGCGGAAAACTACCCAAGCATGGACTGGACCCATGCATACAACGACGGTTGTGTAACAAACACAACACAGAATGGAGGGGCAGAGATATTCCTGAGCCTAAAAAATGGTAGAAAATTAACACTGCCAGTGACAACTGGAAAATTCTCAAGCAATTTCAGAACGGAGGCAGAGGCACTGAAGGCTGCACTAAAAGCAATGCTGACAGGCAAAAGCAATGAAAGCCACATAGTCATGTTTACAGATGCCCTGGTCGTGGTTACATCACTAAATACCCAAAAAAATTATGAACTTAATAATTGAATAAACGAACTCTGTCGACTGTGCCAGCAGTCCGCATCACAAAGTGTAGTGGTACAGTGGGTTCCATCCCACTGTAACATCCATGGCAACAAGGAGACAGACAGACTGGCAAAAGATGATGCAAGACTACCACAACCAGATTCTAGTATGACCTACGAAGAGTCAAAAATGTTTATTAGGGCCAGATACATAGCCAAATGGGAAACATAACTTACTGGCTACACAAAAAATGATACCTTCTACCAGCTGAACAGAAGAGAGCAGGTCGGGGTCTTCAGACTCCGCACATGACACAGCAGACTGAGGTACCATTTATTCAATAAATTAAAGATAGGTGGCACTGACGAATGCACCTGTGGTACAGGGAAAATGACCGCTGAACGTCTGCTGCAAAATTTCCCAACATACGAGGATCAGAGAAAGCACATGTGGCTATCACCAGTGGAAACACTATTCAAGCTATATATCAGTGTTGACAGCCTCAAGATGGCATCCGCTTTCTTCGAACAAACTCATGTTGACGTCTTACAGCGTTCGGAGAAGACAAAGAAAGATATTCAGGCAATAACATAAGGGATCTCTATCTTACTGTGAATTGAACATATCTATATTTTAGGTGAATAAGCGCATGTTCTTGAAACACACTTTCTAGGTGTATGCTAGTTTAAGTAATCAATGGGTGCTATCATGTTAAGCAAGTTCATACCACCGATATATTTGAGCATGACCACCGCATCAGATTTCAGCATCGATAGATTCAAGTGGAATACAACTATTACATTAGATGATCGGCATTCTCTATTTCGACTTCATGCAAATGCGCGTGAAGTTGAATTTTATTAATGCATACTAACATTCACATTCGTGGAGAATGATAAGGCATTGAGGATGCACGTTCCTGAAGACGCCTGGATTGTTTTGCGGAATGTTTCTAACACGGTGTAGAATCGTTAACTTGCCTTGGGAGTAATATTACCACTTTCGGAACCACATACAGTGAAATAGACATATGAGTCCAAAAGGCAATGCGTGTCTCCAATTCGCGTGTGGCTTTGAAGAAATCGAATTCGCTGATTTATCTACAAACTAAACATTGTCAACTTCCAAATCTGGTTGATTATATTATCTCACTTTAATTTCGACATTATATAGATGTATGCGTTATGCGTGGAGCGTTAATGATATTGAACGCGCGAATTTCTCTACAAACTTAAAATATTCAAAATTAATAACCGGTTGATTATATTGTCTCACTTCGATTTCGATACTATAGAGAAGTCATGTGTGCGTTAGGAATGGCTTCATAGCTATCTGTGCCTACTGCCTAAACCTGGTAATGACTCCACGTTTCTCAGCAGCGAACGAATAATTACCATTCAAAATATATATGGTAAATTGCTGGAGAAGATAGTGACCAAGAAAACAATGGCCTACTTAGAACAGAAGCACATTCTACCCGTTAAGTTGGTCAGCTCCAAAACAGCACAGGTGGCATGGATTAATGCTGGAGCGTTTGCGTATGATGTGTATGAGGGTTTTCAAAACAGTAGCGGTGGCACTCGACCTAGAAGACGTATACACCCGTGTCGAATTTGGGACATACTTACATGTATAACGCATTGTGTTTTAATCCTTTGGCTGGATAGTTGGACATCAGCTGCCCTGGTGGAAAGAACAGTTGCACAACTAGTGGAATCGTGAACATCAGAACCGAGGCGAATATGCCCAAGACTGCATCAAGGGTCTACGCTTTAAGTGGTGCTGTTCAATATCTACACAGTAAAAGTGGCCAATATTTAACTCACAGGGACAGGGGAACGTTGCCACTTGCCATTGATATTATAAGGTACAGTACTGGCTTAGACAGGCAAGAGTTGGTTAAAAACATCCAGGAAACATTGCAATCAATCTCACAGTGGTGCGGCGACTAAAGCTACAAGATCAATCCGAACAGGGTAAGCATGGTGGAGGGATATTTGAATAATTCCATATTAAAGGATGAACTCCTAGGCATCGCATTTTGATGGTTGCGTTATTGACGGGTGTGACAAATTGATATACCTCAGAGCTACATTTGATCAAAGTCTCTCCTATAATTGTCATGTTGACCAGATAGTACAGATATCTGAGCGACGGTTAGGAACACTCACGACATTGACTACTGCCAACTTGTAATAACGCTTCATCGTCATCATATTTCGTAAGTTCGTGTTGCTGGCCATCGATTTCGGACTTGACATCCTCACATTATCATGAACACAGTGTGAAAGGTTGGAACGCATCCATAATGAAGGTAAGCGACTGGTTTTGCTACCCCGATTGTGATGATGCGCTACATGTTGGGATTGGTATCGGGGACACTCAGACATTAACTAGCAGGAGTCAAAGCCTATATGCGTGTTTACCACATACACGCAGCGCCCTCTGTTTAGTAGTACCTCAGCCATCAAGGAATCAGGAACCAAGACAGAAGTGTCATGAATGGTACAGACATAGACACAAATCGGACACGTAACTCCAGCTGAGACGATAGCCATGGGGGAAAAATGGGTCCCCACTGGTGATAGAATGAAAAAAGGACCAGCTGTGGCTACTCGAGTAGTGAGATGGCAGGTCGTTGCTTAGCGCAGTAGGACATATATGTCAACAACTTCGAGTTTGAGAATGGAGACGGAAGCAGTGGTCTCGGCACTGGATTGATATATAATACTTCTATTGCAAGGGAGTCATCATGATATACTTGTAATCCGTACTTCCGAAGGTACAGAAGGGATGACTTCGATACAAGTGGATAGCAACTGCTAGAGACTCAGCCCTCTAGGGGTTGATATGGATCTACTGCCCTGTCGATGATGTGGTTTAGGGCAATGAAAGAGCTGACATCATAGCTGCACACGCTCCCATCATAGGGATATTAGTTATGGATAGAAGCAACATTTTGAAATAATTCTCTTGCCGCCAGTTATATGTGGACAACGCAATCAATGAAGCAGCAATCCATAGGCTGCAAAGAGTTTCGCTATCAAACGATGTTCGAGCAGAGTAGGGCGAATGAGAGGACATAGCTGGAACGTGCACAGCCAGCGAGCTACAGGGACCGTCGGCATTCATACCCTCGACCATTTTTTGCTGTAAGAGACATAACGCCTATGGGTATGCCCGGAGTGCATTGGCATCGATTATTAGAAAGATAACATAACTTTGATTTTACTAAAAAGGTTCAGTCTCATATGAATGACTCCTGCGTAGCATATGGAGGCGCAGATGGTATGATCGTAGCATATGGAGGCGATAATGGTATGATCGTAGCATATGGAGGCGCAGATAGTATGATACGATCACTCTTGTCGTCGAACTATTGGACATAACTGACAAATCACCAATGGAACATACCATACGGATAGGAAACTGACGTTGTGCATTAAGGATCTCTAAAAATAGTATCACTCGGCAGTCTTTATCTTAGGTGCCACAATGCATGAGGATCTGAGTCAGATATCGCCATACGTGGAAAAGAGTGTTCGGTTCAGATATTTGGAGCAGACGAGCATTGATAACAAAGGAAGAGATGATTGGTGGTGGGGTGAGGGGGGGGGGGGGTAGGGGGCGTGGTTCACAAATTAATTGTTTGTGACGAATGTTTATATTTTATCTAAGGAAAGGGTACATTTCTTTCTCTCTCTATCAGAATGTTTAGACACTCAAGTCAATGTAGTATGTTTTCATCTGATATGATATATCGGTGTCCTGAATTATACTGCACAGCACCCGTCCAACTGGCGCTAGCTTCATGCAAGGTACGTATATGTTATGTTGCCAAACGGAATATCATGGCTAACGATGAGAGAAAACTAACTATGGGAAAGAATAGAACATACGACGACCGAACGCTCGACTCATAGCAATTGTACCCCACTTGCTGCAAATTTAGCCGTTCTTGGATTGATTGACATTCACTTTAGATCGAATCTTGAAGCAAATGCCTGATGTCTTCATCATTGTGCTTGCATTAGAGAGCTAATTTTATACCTGCACCGTAGACAATCGTGGGAATGGTGTATATTTTAGTCTGCTTTCATACTGCAGCTATACTATAGGAATATAAATAATAGTAATAATATAATAATATAATAGTTGTCCATCACGAGTCGTGAAGACCATTCTCTTTGTTCAGCCGTGTGGACAGTCGTACCTTTTGCTGTGTCCGCTGAAATGGGTGACTTGCGCAGTGATTTGGATTAAAGTGAGGAAGAAACTGCGCCATTTGTCAACCTAACTCACAGAGCCTAAGCTACCTTTTGCCAGTGGCAAGACATTCATCGAGACGACTAGAGATAGCATAGGATGCATATATTTTGCCTCAGGGTTACCACCGAAGCCTTTCCGTAAACATGTAACACGCAGGGTAGACATGTGGGATGGCATCTAACGCAGTTTGTCGTGCCTTTTCGATAACCACAAGAGGTTGTATGGACAACACTCAGCGTGTGAGTGGGTCTGGCATCTCTTCCCAGCTATATTCAGCTCATGATAGTAGTATCTAACATTCCCACACGCCAAATTCGTGAAGGTGAACCGACAGAACTAACCCGCGAAATAAGACACATGCATAAGAGTAGTACCATTCAGCCGGCGTCCAGACAAGGATAAACGGAAGGAAGAAATCACAAAATAGAACGAAATAACAAGTCCAGACGGAAAACAACACCACGATTCCGTGAACACAAGTTTAAGTCGTCGACTAGTGTGAATTCCAGGCAAATACGAGGTCTGGCGGCATCATTAATGATCCAAAACAGTAGAGAAATATAGACTCACAGCGAGTTATGGTGCCATCTTTGCCAGTAATAATAATATTAATACTAATTGCACCTTCATCGACTACAAGAAATCGTTTGACTCTGTTGAACCAATATTCGTCTGGCAATCTCTAATAGATCAAGAGGTCGACCAGGGATACACAAGAATCATTTCTGACAGCAACACTGATTGCAAGACTACCTTCCAACCCTTCCAAAGATCGGTAGTAGTATTGATATAGAGAGGAGTACGTCAAGGGAACCCATCTCACTGCGCCTTTTTTCCGCATCGCATGCCTGGAATCTGTCAATAGCCGTTGTTAGTGAGATACCTTTGACATCATCATAATTAGCAAGCTGCTAAATCACATTTGCTTCGCAGATGATCTCGTATTCATCACGTAGGCAGCAACGGCGCAAATGCAATTCTAGCAGCACTTGATATATATCTATACGTGTGTATATTTGTACGAATTGATATTCACATTTAACAAGATAGAGAAAGAGGTATATAAAAAGAGAATCATGGATATTTGTAGAAATGTATATATATGTATATATGCATCTCTACATATATACATGGGAGAGAGTGAGAGTAAGAGAGAGAGAGGGAGAGACAGAGAAATAGCGAGCGAAAGATAATTAGCGTTAAAATGATTGGAGAAGTAATAAGCACATGTGCACATGTTCAAAACTTACAACGTTTTTGATACGAATCACCAACTGATTGATAGATTTATCAATATATGTCACAGGCAGAACGTTTGTTTCATAGATACCGTTAATCTCAAAATGAAACAGAAAAGAAAATACATTTCTGAGGAAAAAAACCGCAACATATTTTTCAGTTAATAAAGCATGTTCATTAGCTTCTTTTAAAATTATACGAATTTTAAACTATTAAAAAATTCCGCTGCTATTGGAGCCCTTCTGTCTTAAGTCGTTTGTTTCATTTCTGTACACGTGAAAGTTCTTAATTTTTATCAGTATCTTCTTTTTCCATGTGGGATTGAGTCTATCTTTCCCTTTCTTTTCCTGGAAATTGCAAAACACAAAAAGCTTTGTAATGTTGTCAGATGGTTTAATAAATGTCTGTTATTTCCAACAGCTGCGAATTTTTCTCAACTCACATTTCACTTATCAATGTTTGTTTATTCTTCCACATTATTGATCTGTTCCCATTATTTCAATCCTTTTATCCTGTGCATAAATGTATAACCGATGTATAAAAGTGTGTATCCTGCTGATTGCATATAGAGAGATTTTCCAAAGAGACACGGAAACAGCGGGATTAAGATCAATCTGTTTTACATAGTAAATTTTAAAAAATAAACATTGGAGGTGTTGAAAGTTGATAAATAATCCGGTCAAGTTCGTATTCATCTAAAATTGCAATTTGAAATTAGGGGCCAATTAGCAAAATCATGGGCTGTCATGTCCTCAATCACTTGGAAAAGGGATTGTTATATGGGATTGTAAAGACGCACCAGTCATCACCTTATTCAAAGAGGGCAACAAATTAGATCCAGCAAATTATAGACTGGTTAGTTTAACGAGCATAGTATGTAAATGTTTAGAGCCAATAATCAAAACAAGTAATGTATTTAGACATGTCTAATCTAATCAGAAATAGCATGGGTTTACTAGAGGGATATTGTGCTTAAAAAATATATTATATATCATGAAGGAGGTTACACAGATGACAGATAAAGGGGAGCCAGTGGATGTTATTTATGTAGATTTTACAAAGGCCTTTGATAGAGTACCTCATCATAGATTATTTTGAAATGTACAATTTCGTGGATTATGTGAGGAAGATGCCAAATGGATTGAAAATTGGTTATCGGAAAGAAGGAAGAAAGTGGGCATAAATAAGGAGTACTGTAAGCGGTTGGAAGTAAAACGTGAAGCACCATATTCCTTCTTTTTTGGACAAAATTTGCTCTTGATATCTATATATATATATATATATATATATATATATATATATATATATATATATACATATATATATATATATATATAAATATATATATATATATATATATATATATATATATATATATATAGAAATATATATATATATATAAATGATTTGGACATTGATATGGGATCCATGATTGCAAAAAAGTAGAAGTGGATACATTGACGTCAAATTTAGATAACATTCAAGAATGGTGTGCAAGCTGGCAAGTTGATAAATGTCCAGTCATCCACAAGAGTAGATCCAATATGGAAAACAAATTACAGAATGGACAAGATCAATATTAGAAAAATTGTAAAGGAAAAGGATCTAGGGGTTATAATAGATCATACAGGTAAGATAAGTGGGCAAGTCCAGGTAGCAGTGAAAAAGGCAAATGCCATGTTGGATATGAGAAAAAGAAGAATTAATCATAAGAGCAAGGAAGTGTGGTACTCAAACTGTATAAAGCATTAGTTAGACCTAGATTGAAATACTGTGTACAGGCGTGGAGTCCTTATAACAGAGGGGATATAAACATGCTGGAAAGAATACAAAAAAGAGCGACACAATTGATAGTGGGATTTCAGATTTACAGTTATGAGGAAACACTCAGGAAAACCGGCCTACAGTGTCTTAGAAAAGATAATAATTTGAGGTGAAAATACAGGTTTATTAAATGATCATAGGAACGGATAAATTGGACTGCAACTCGTTTTTTTTAAAAATATAACCACTGAGAAGGATAAGATAGCTACAAATTAACTAAAAAGAGGTACATATTATATATTAGGAAATAGTTTTTAATCAGAGAGTGGTTAATGCGTGACATGCATTGCCACGGGGGTAGTGGGGGCAAGTACAGTTAATGCATTTTAGAATAAATTGGTTGCGCTTAGCTTTTAAGAAAAAAAGGTAATGAAAATAAAACTCTTCATACGCTGCAGAGTCTTATAAACCAGTATTAAGACGTTAAGTTAACATTATCTTTAAAAAAAATGTGTTTTGCATATATCAAATCATACAATAGAACATAAGTTTACATCCACGTTAAAGACCGGTATACGTTTCTTTTAATTTATATATGTATCAGTGCATAGATATATCTTATATTAATATCCGTAGAACAGCAATACATGACAGATTTGATAATTTTTGTATTCGATATTTCTGTAATTTCTATCACTGTGAGCCATTACTAGAACAACTTCTACGTTTGTTTTCCGTTGCCACTGTTTGCACTTACAATTTAGCACACACATTTTCCGGAAAACTAAAGAATGTAACCACAGAGAGTACTATGTTGGTCGTTGGTGGATATTACGAAATATTTACATTGCAAAAATGTGCCGTTTAGGCATATGTTGCTAATTTTTTTTTTTTTTAATGTTCAAATTCAGTACACGAATATAGGGATATCATTGCTTAACTAAATTGGAAATAGATTATGTAGGAATAAAGACTACACTTAAGAATCTTATGGAATTAATAAATATTTGACTAATCCATGTTAAAATACTTTATGTAAATAACCAATGTACAATAGAAACGAACGCAGCATATTCCGAAAAAAATGTCTTATTAGCACTGGTGTACGGCACGTTTGAGTACTATTCGATTTCCCATGCATCAGATATATAGAAGAAATATGTCAGAAAAAGAATATCAGCTGGGGAAACAACCTCAGTGATCACATAAATGAACTCCTCTTTACTGAAATGACTACATTTCATGTTCTCTCAAAAGCAGACGCGAGTTGGTCATTCAATAACAATGTAATCTCTTTATAAGCGATTTAAGAATGTGACCTACATGTCATAAACTACCAGTTATCATTCGAACACTAACAATAAACAATAACACTGTTCAATAAAAAAAATAGTTGAAAAAGTTAAATAATGCACAACAACATCGACTGTAAACATGGACTTGTATGGTGTCTTGCAGAACGAAGACAATGTTGACCTTTAATGGTTTTAGTGACTTTGCTCTGTTCGATAATTATCTATACCAAGCGTAGTCCCAATAACAAAACACATCAAGAGTGGAATGGTAATATGACATGAGCCAATGTCATCCTTTTTATGATATCATGATGGAGGAATTTAGAAGCTACCATGAATAATTACATTGTTGTTTAGAACAGTGGACAATTAATGTACTTATACATTTGTAGATGGCCAAGGCAAGCCATCATAAAAGGAACATGATTAATTAGAAAAGCTATTTCCCAGGATTAACGACGCATTGCAAAAAATGATGAACTGGTCAAAATAGGTCTGACGAGGCCATTGACGTGACACGATCTATTAACTTCAATACCAGTCTTATTACTGATATGATGAATTATCATTTATTGCATGTGCCATCGTCTGGCATTTTGGAATTGAATAAGTAAAAGAAATGTATGTACACACCACAGACACATACACACACACACACACACATTCACTACACAAGCACACGCTCACGTTCACCAGACACGCACACATTAACCACACACACACATTCACCACACACATTCACCACACACATTCACCACTGACACATACATTCACCACACACGCTGCATTTTCCACACGACACACATCACACACACAAACACACACACGCACCCAACACACACCGCACATATATACATATCATCCACACATATCAAACACATACCACACACACACACACATATATTTATATATATGTATATATATATATATATATATATATATATATATATTTATATATATATATATATACATATATATATATATATATATATATATATATATATATATATATATATATATATATATATATATATATATATATATATATATATATATATATATAGTTCACAAACAAAACAATATTAAAGGCAAATATGATATTTCAAAGGTTGGCACACAACATACATGCACCTTGAAATTATTATTATTTTCGTTTATTTTAAACTGAAAAACCATTTGACTTCACCCATGCCTGCTGGGCAAAATAATAGTCAGCAGCAACAATATGCCAATCTAAACGCGTGTAGGTAAATTATTAATTAACAGTTTTTTTTTAAGAATGTGTCATCACATTTGCAGATCGATCGTTGAAGGAACATATATTTAATTACTAACGCTTTTTATCATTATCAGCAACCCATCCAAGCATGTGGTACCAATGAAGAATATTGACTTAAAGCTATAACAATACCCACGAACCCAACACATTACATGCGTGTACATACTCGTGCAGAGGTAACGATATCAGCATAGGTTAATGGCATTGTCAGATTGCTTTGTTAATGATCTATAATCAATTAGTGTGTGTGCGATTGTCTGTCATTATAATTAGATTTATATTTTAAATATTTATATTTGCAGAGCTACATGTTGCGACACAAGAATATGAAACATATGGATGACGGTATGCAATTGAAAATACTAAAAACGTAAAATTCAGGGAAAAGACCAAACAGTCAAACAAAAAAAGTATGACAATATATTCCATGAATGAACATTCCTCAACTCTAATGCTTAAGGAAGTTCCTATTGAATTAACATTAAATCTAGGTATATTATATAAATGTGTGGTCTACAAATCGTACGACAACAGTTATCGTTTCAATATCAATTGAAATATAGGATGTTGTTGTATCACGTGTTGTGTTTGAGTTTTTTCATCATTTGCAAACACATACTCTTCTCCATTTCCCTTCTCACATAAACCATGAGCGCGAACATCTCATCATCCATAGAGATACTACAGCATTTCTTCATCAAAATGTCGGAAAAACATCCCACTCCTACCATGGCTATATGTTTTATAAAGGCTTTTGATACAATTTACCAAGAAACAACTTAAAATATGTTTAGGTTTCATGGAATTCTAAAAAAATTTACAAGAATAAACAATAAAAACATTTCTTCTTCTTCTTCCTCTTTTTCTTATGTTTCTACTTCTTTTTCTTGTTTTTCTTCGTTCTTCCTTCCTTTTTTCTTTCTTCCTTCGTTCGTCTTTCTTTTTTTTCTTTCTTCCATCGTTCGTCTTTCTTCCTTTATTGCATCTTTCTTCATTCGTTCGTTTTGCCATCTTTCTTTCTTTCTTTCTTCCCTCATCCATCCTACCTTTCTGTCCTTTTTCATTTGTTCTTCCTTCCTTCTTTCTTTATATCTTTTTTACGTCTTTCTTTTTTCGTTCCTCATTCATGCATTCTTTCTCCTTTCCTTCTGTCTTTCGTCGTTCCTTCCATCCTTCTTTCCTCAATCATTCTGTATTTCTTCCTTTTTTATCCCATCGCCCTTCATATTTAGTTTTTTTTCTTCCTTTTTTCTTTCTTTCTTTCTTCTTTAATTCCTTCTTCCTTCCTTCTTTCTTCCTCACAATTGTTATCATCAGTACTCTATTCATTCCTTTGTTTTTTTTCCTTCATTTCGTGTTTCTTCTTTTCTTCTTTCTTACTTCCTTCTTATATTCTTCCTTCTTTGTTCCTTTCTTTATGCTCACTTATTACTTTCTTCCCTCATTTCTTCTTCCTTACTTCTATCGTCATCCTTCCTTCTTTTTTCCTTCTTTTTGTCCTTCGTCTTCCTTCCTTTCTTCGTCTTCTTTGGTTCATCCGTCCTCCTTTTTTTATGAGCCATGTCTCTTAAATCATTTGTACTCCTTCTTTACTACATCTTCCTTCCTTTCTTCGTCCTCCTTCCTTTCTTCGTTATCCTTCACTTCTTCGTCCACCTTCCTTCCTGCATCTTCATTCCTGCTATCGTCCTCCTTCCTTCGCACTCCGTCTTTCCTTAATCATCCATCCTTCCTTCTTTCTCATTCCTTCTTTCTCATTTCTTTCTCTTCCCTCCATCCTTCCTCATCCTTCTGTTTCTTCTTCTTGCTCTTCTTATTCTTCTTCTTCTTCTTCTTCTTCTTTCTTCTTATTATTTAAATTTCAATCTTCCGCTACCAAAATGTTTCATGTACAATAATCCAAATATTGAAATGTGTTTAACTCGTTAAGATGTGAAGCTACTGTCAGACAGGGCTGTCTACTTTGTTTCAGTAGACTTTCTTGTGATCATAAATTCAGCATGTGACAATCAACAGAGGTAATAAAAACAAGAATGAAATCAATGTTTAGTAAGCAGCTGCCGTACTTCAATTTTACTTATGCCGTCACATATTCATCAAGGGATACAAGGACAGACACACAGACTAACATATGAGCCAGATGGGACGTTGCAGATTAGTGTGAACAAAATAAAGAAAATGTAGATAAATTAACAAACAAAGAGAACCCACGAAGAACAGTGGTGAGATAATTGAATAAGTACAATATTGTTACAAACCTAGGACTTAGCATTGGTAACGACGAAGTTACATATCAAGTTATTCAGGATCAAAAGGTCATATTTGCTTTCAGCTCTCTTTAACCCGGAATGGAAATTGACATCATTATCAGTGGAGAAGGAGATCATGCAGTTTAACGCGAATGTAGTTCTGGGAAATTATTTTCCGTTGAGACACACGATCGGAATAACTCTTTGGAACCAACGTTTGCAAGGTCTCTACATTCTGACATATGACGAGTGTTCCTGGTGAATGATGCGATGTTTTACGTAAAGAAGGCAAAACATAGATGGAAAGCTACATATAACAATGGCTGATGCATCATAACAATTGCAGTCTGGTACCTCTTAGATAAGAAGAGACTGCTTCGACGATCTCCAATGCGAAGAAAAGACTCACTTGCTGTACGCTACAACATCCTAGATGCATCTGGAGGAGTTCTTACCACGCACTGGACTTCCGTTGCCTAAGACAGCGTCCACTGGAAACAGGGTTAGGACCCGTAGCTACACTGAGAAGCAGATCATCACGATCTTTAAGAGATAGTCACCAGAAAATGAATGTGCCATCAAGAACATCAACACGTTCTACCTAACACTCTTTGCAGTCATAGACAAACTAAGGAGACCAAGGATATTGCTAATTTTATCAAATTTCGCCTTTGCTGCTGTTGTCCATGCCGCAAAGCCGCACTCGAGAATTGGTCTCACTCTTCCAGTGTACAGTTTCTTTAGTATACTTTCGTCTGCTCCCCAGCTTGTGCCAGCAAGTTTCCTCATGATTGCCATTCTTTCTCTGGCTCTCATTCGGTTTCTCTCGATCTGACTTTTTCATGTCATGCTCCGATCAAATGTGACTCCCAGGTAGCTTAGGTTTTCGTTTGGCTGCAGATATTTGCCGTTAAGACTTATTTTGGTGTTTTGGGGTTTGTTTGAAAACGAGAATATCGTTCATGTTGTTTTTTCCTCATTTATTTTGACCAGTCATGAGTTCGCCCACTCCTCAAACGATGTTATGGCCTGTTGCATCCGATTACTTGCAATGGTGAGATTTTTTTCAGAAGTCCACACAGCCAGATTGTCTTCAAACATGCAGCTGTGGACTCTTCTTTGTATATTCTCTGTGGTGTTATTTATATACACCAGGAAGAGTGTGGGTGACAGTACTCCCCCTTGGGGTACTCCCCGCTCGTGTCACGTTTTTGCTCATCTGCCCTTGTACTTGACCTCTGGCTGTTCTGTTTTTGGGGTAGTGGCTAATCGATCTGTACATTTTCCCACAAACTTCACTTTTTCGTTGCTTGACTTTAAGTCCCTCTTTCCAAACCTTGTCAAATGGCTTTTCTAAATCCACCCAAACGGCTACCGTGTGTTTTTCTCCTGGAAAGCATCCTCTATTTCCTGGGCTATGAGAGTGATCTTTTCCTCAGTGGATCTGTTCTGTCTAAAGCCTGCTTGCTTTGGAATTAGTATGTGTTTTTCTTCCAGATGCCACATCAGTCTGGTGTTTATCATATGCTCCATCAGTTTTCTTCACAGCTCAGTAGACTGATATGAATGTATCCATTTGGATCTGTTCTATCTTTTTCTTTCTTTGGAACTGGTATAAGTACAGCGTCTTTCCATGCCTGCGGTACAATTCCCATTTTCCAGCTTTGGTTCAGGACTGATAGTAACTTTCTCATTGCTGTTTGCCAAACCCCATCAGCATTTCATTTGTTGCGCCATTTTTTCTGGGCGATTTCTTTTTCTTTAAAGTTCTCCTGGCGTCTTCCATTTATTCATTGTTAGTTTTGCACTCTTGTGCTCCTCTGGTGCCATATTGATGTTGTCGTGCCTCTTTTGTTCTTCATTAATGTCTGCATGCCTATTTGTAGGGACATCAATTTGGTTTGCTCTGGCATAATGTTCTATAAAGGCGTTTGCTGCTTTTTTTCTTGTGAGCTTGTTGTCGCCCTGCTTGATGGTAATGCTTGTTTGATGGAGTTTCGTCATTCATGGCTCTGATTAACTTCCATAGTTTGTTCCCGTCTTTATCTAAATTGTGGGTTTCTATTTTGTTTTTCCAACTGTCTCTTGTTATTTGGTTTAGTCTTCGTTTGTATTTCGCGGTTATGGCTTTGAGGGCGATATTTGCCTCCATCGATTGTTCTCTCCCTGCCATGTTCCTAGCATTTGAGACTTCGTCTTCCGCTTTCTGCAATTCGTCATTCCAATATGGCTTGTAGTTTTTCCTTTCCCTTTTTGGGATGATTTTGGTGTCTGTTTGCATTTGCTTTTCTTAGGCTTTCCACGATGGGTTTCATATTGTTATTCCGTGTGTTGATGGTTTCACACAGCCCATCTGTCAGGCTTGCAAATTTGTCCCAGTCGGCTCGTTTATAATTCCAACGTGGGAGCGGTTTTATTTCCTGTGGGCCTACTTCCATGACAATTTCTAGCGTAATTGGCCTGTGGTCGCTACCTGCCAATTGGTTTAGCACCTGGCGATCTATTTTATGGTGAATATCCACCGTGGAAAAGGCAAAGTTTGAAGTTGAAGCGGTATGCCATGTTCTAGATTAGAAGCTAGGGTTGTCGTCCATCCTATTGACAAGATAGAGATTTGTGTCTATCTCCCAGTCCTCCATTTTATCACCTCTATTGTCTGTGTCCGAATATCCCCATCTCTCCGAGTGGCTGTTGAAGTATCCAACTACTAGGCAGCTGGAGTCCTTGATTCACAAACTCGAGAGCGATAGATCTTTGTCTGGTGTGCAATATAGGTTGAAGATGCGGATCTTCGTTTCTTGTGTCATTATGTCGATTCCTACAATTTCTGCTTGTCCGGTGTGATTGACAGCTACCGCGCTACTCGGTAGGCAGTTACGTGTCAGTTTCAGAACCTGTCCTCTGTGACCTTCTCTATCAAGACTGAAGGTCTGGTATCCTCTGATTGAGAATTTGTGGTTGTTGTTGAGGTGTTTCTTGGATACATGCCACGTCAATCTTACCTTAATGCAGGTAATGTGTTAGGAAAAGCTGTTTGTTAATGACTCCATCCGCATTATACTGTATTATTCTGAAGGTCTTGTGTTTTTGGTGAAAAGTTGTTCCCCATCACGTTATGCCTTGACTCCACAGCACATGGGTTGGTGACCACCAGTAGCATTGGGTGGGCCCTATCGAGGAGTGAGGCCCGGCACTCTCGATGCCTGGCGGTACTCCACATGATGAGCGTCACACTTTTTTCGTATAGGTTGTACTGTCATCATACAGCGATGTACTGTCATCATACAGCGATTTACGTTGCACTATTTCGTTAATCCTGTGGCCCAGTGCATCCGATTTCAACAGGCGTTTATGTAGGGATGCCCTCATCAGCCTTTGGCTGTCCCCAGGCTATCTGCAAGGCATCAATTGTTTGTGGTCAGAGTTTTCTCTGTTAGGGAAGTTGTCTTGCAGGACTATCGATTTATCACCACTCGTCTCTTTAGGCTTTGGTGATGATATGATATGATGAACTATGTACTAGTTTGGACTATCCCGGAAGAGAGGCAGTCCAGTGTGCCTGTGTCCTAGGATCGTCACGTCCTGCAAGAAACGTAGCATATGCATGTGAGTGGGGTATCTCTTTTCTCGGTTTATCTGTAGTGATGGTACGCCTAGTATTCCCCGCCACCTGGGAGGTTGTCACAATAGGGCAGAGGTGCAATGTCCGCTGGCCTGCCTCTATTCTGCGTTCTTTGAGATGACTGATAGCAGACAAAGGTAAAGAGCGAGGCAGGAGTGCATTAAACCAAGGGACACGCCTGGTCATGGCACGGAGATGTTGTTCGCCTGGTGTGCGGACATATATCATGATCAAGGGTTGAGTCTCAACAGTTTCAAATGAGGTGGCTGTTCTACTGCTTACGATACCCCGACCGATAACTAAGTCTTCTACTAGTGGTTTCACACCTCAACGCCGTATGGGATGAATATCGAGCAGCTCAACGCCCGCTTTGATCGGCGGGACGGTAGAGACCTCTTTCTGCGGCTCCACCAGGTTTCTTTTTCATTTTCTTTAAAAAAAAAATAATTTAATTAAATTAATATTGTTTAATATTTTATTTGTCACCTGCAAAAACCTGATTCCTTTAACATTTCATTGTATTGCATACATCTTTTATATTATCTACTAGATAATTTTCTATCTAGTCTCCTCACAAAGTGTCTCCATTCAAGTCTTTACCGAGATATTTGTGTATAACTTACATTGAAGTGTTCTCTGGTTTATTTTACTGATATACCATCTGACCCAGCCGCTTTAAGATCTATCATATGCATTATAGCTTAAATGCAGGAGGTGCATTCTTAACTCCGGTCTTCCAAGTATGTAGACACCCCCCTCCTTCGACAGCAAAGACGGCAGTGGTATGGTCATGTTCGTCTCATGGAAGACCGTCGCATCTCACAATATATTATATAAGTACAGATAGCGTGTGGTAAAAGTACCCCTGCCTGACCAGTGATATGATTCAAAAATGTATGTAAGCTGGACACATAGACACTGTATATGAATCTAATATGTTGTAAAAGCATAGCTGTAGACCGATCTAAATGGAGATGGAACCTGAAAAGCCACATCAGACTTTATGAATATAAGCTCATGAAACACAGAGTAGTGAAAAGACAACGCCGCAAGGAAAATGACATTTAAACAAAAAACAATATGGAGTTATCGCTCAGTGGGCGCAACATCCTATAGGCAGACATGACTGAAAAAAGAGATACTTACTTACTTACTGCTCATGTGTGTTGTTAAATAAAATGGACTTCTTTATCTTAATTTTTGTGTAATGCTTGTTTAAATTTTGCATGTTGCATTTGCATTTCATTTTCCCTTCTGATACAGCTACTTCTTCATTCCCAACTCATCAATATAATTTCTTTGGTCTCGTGTGATACTCTTTTGTAATGCATTGTTTGCCGCCTGTCTTGCCTGTAGTGTTTTTTTTTAAATTTTATTTTTGGTTTTTTGTCCAAACCAGCGCTGTATATTCATTCTCTTTTCTTTGTGGTAGTCATTAATTTTGACATCACAATTCCAGAAGTCTAATCTTGTATATTTATATATTTTGTCAATCGTAACAACGAGAACTGAGTGTCACTAGACAATATTTATCAAGACATAACCACACGTTATTGATGGTGCTTCTGGAAACAGGATATACAAGTGTAGACCCAACGATGGTAAGACTGACACTGCACCCCATAATGCGATCTTACAGAGAAGATCTATACTGCGCCATACCAAAGAGGACATAGGTGTACCTTTACAAGTACGCTACACCTGCTACCACTGATACATCGGAAAGCGGCAACTCAACTCAACTCATCAGGAATTCATGTGTACTACAACACCAACAGCTATTGTCAGTGCGCGTCTGCACTCTTTATTTGCTATAACTGCTGTAATACATTTTGAAATACACTATAACTGTGTCTTGTATATATGTTTTAATGATGAATCCCTCAATAAACGTGTTGCTATGGTTATCAAAACCACATCTCAACACGGGTATTATGTTTTATGGAAACAACAAAAAGGGAGAAATTGAAGACATGTATATATAGATTAAAGTTTACGCTATTGATTGTCATGTCTACATGCTGGATTAGCAGTCTCGTGTGCAACCGGTCATAATCGAATTTTAAGACAAGTCTGACACGTTAAGGTATATATGTTCCCATTTCTAGCAACATCCGGTTGTTTGTTAATACTATAATACCCTATGTGTTATTTGTTTTTAGCAAATCAGGAGAATGTTGTCTGATGACACATTTATATTTATGCACGCATGTGCAGCGAATTATCACATCGAACGATTGATGTCTACCTATACACATGGATGCATGTCTAAACTGATAGAGTTACTTGAAAGTCACACATAAAGCGGAATTTGGGGTCTACATAAAGTTTTCATACATACTATATGATGAGCTGTTGGATACCTTTAGGGATATACATTTAAACTATGAACCAGATGTAGCTTCACTGGAAGCAGATCTGTTCCACTTGAAGACGGTTTTTATTATGCTTTCCTATCAACATCTTACAATACTGTAATCCTTGAAAACTCGTGTTCTGTCTTTCAAGCTCGAGTGAACATTATAATGCTGAACTTACCAAGTTATACATAGATGCCAAATCCCATAAAGTCAGAACAGTTATGTAATGAATCAATTTTGCTCAAAAAAACATGACAATGCAGATAAGTTGTCTAATGATGAATGAACTCAAGATCAAAACATAATTTTGAGACTGCGCACTCGACACATACAATTTAGAAGTGACTTGCTCAAAATCCAACCCTAACATTCTCAAGAATGCCAGCTGTGCACATCTCTATGAAACTGCTGAGCATAATCTTTTTGAATGTCTGGCATTGCCGGTGTTAGGAAAGAGTTTCTTCGGGCGAGCCATTTTTGTATGGAACTAAGAAACGGCTCACATACACTTGAATGTACCACTGTATTTGCATTGGGATTAAGGGCAAAAGCTAGCAGGCCGCTAGAGCAACAACCAAACAACCATGTATTTGTGTGTGCATTTATGTAATAATGAATGCGTGTATGCAAATGAAGAGCTCATTCAAATTATTCCGCAAGTGGAAGCAACAGAAGTTCATTAAAGCTCTTTGTCATAAACGAGCCCAATAAGCAGGCATAATAGCTTCAGTGGTATTAACATCAGACGAAGCATGTCGTGCCAGCAGGCTCATTGAAATCGTATGCTTCGTGTGGGTTAAATGAGAAGTACACAAACAGGAAGTGAAAGATTCGTCCAAAGTACATATCAACAAGAGAAAAGGTAATCGCTAGCAGTGTGACAATTACCGCAGCATTTCGATGTTCTATATTGCAGGCAATATACTTGCCCGCGAAATGCTCAATTGTCAGAACAAACTAAGAGTGTATTCCGAGCAGGTCGAAAAAAAAACAACTCGTGCTCTATGGAATACATGTATTAATTTTCCTAAGAGAGACAACTCTGACCTCAAACATCTGATACCTTGCAGAGGGGCTGGGGACAGCCAACGGTTAAGGAGGGCATCCTTACAGAAACCCATGTAAGCACAGGATACACTGGGCCACATGCCTAACGAAACAGTGCAACGTAAATCGATGTATGACGATGTCACAATTAAACAAGAAGAAAGTATGGTACTCATCCTGTGGAGTCCCCCTGATGCTACTGGCGGTCACCCACCCATGTGCTGTGGAGTCAAGGCACAAGGAGATGCGGCAAGAGCTATTAACCGAAAACTAAAGACCCGTAAAATAGGTGGATGGAGTCCTTAACAAAATGGTTTCCCTAACAAATCACCGTTACGAAGTTAAGATAGACGTGGCATGCATCCAAGAAACGCACCTCAACAATAACTACATATTTTCAATGAGAGGATACCATACCTTTCGACTTGATAGAGAAGATCACAAAAAGGGGTTCTGATACTGACACGTAAATGCATACCAAGTAGCGCAGTATCTGTAAATCACACCGGGCAAACGGGATCAAGATGCTGAGCAGCGCATGAGCTGCAGTGGTCAGCGAACCAAAGCTAAAGCTGACTGCTAGCGTCAGGGCCAACGAACCATAGCTGCAAAGACACTGCTACAACTTCACGCGGTGATACTGGATAACAGGCTGAAGTAGGGCAGACTGGCTAAGGAAAAGGGATTGAAGAGGGAATGCTAACCTGGTACTCAAAAAATGTTTGCTGAAGTCGGATGTGTTAGACCGAAAGGTGCAAATATCGCAGTCAAGATGTAAACTACACCATAACGCAATCCGTTCTCTGGAATACATTCTGCTAGTTAAACCATTTTAGGGTTTGATAGCGGGAGAATGATAATGAACAAAGCCAAGCTACACCGGAGAAACAGAAATTGTAGGAGTCGACAGTATGACACAATAAACGAAAATCCGTATATTCAACCTGTATGGCCCACCCAAGAAATACATATCGTTCTCGAGTATGGAAATCAAGAACTCCAGCTGCCTAGTGGTTGGAGACGTCAACAGTCACTCGGAGAGATGGGGATATTCAGACACAGACAACATAGGGAATGAAGTGGAAGACTGGGAGACATAAACAGATCTATATCTTATCAATAGGTCGTAGGACAGCCCTATCTTCTATTCTAGAACATGGCATACCACCTGCACTCAAAACTTGGCCTTCTCCACGGCGGATATTCACCACAAAATAGATCGTCAGATACTCGGCCAATTCGCAGGTAGCGACCACAGGCAAATTAGGCTAGATATTGATGTGCAAGTAGGTTCCCAGGAAATAAAACCGCTGCCACGTTGGAACTATAGCCGATCCGACAGGGACATATTTGCAATTCTGACAAATGGACTGTGTGAAACTATCAACACATGAAAAAACAATATGAAATATATTGTAGAAAGCCTAAGCAAAGCAATACTGCAATCAGTCACCGAGATCATCCCAAGAGGGGCAAGGAAAAAAAAACTACAAGCCATAATGGACTCATGACTTGCAGAAAGCTGAGGATGAAGACTCAAATGCTAGGTGCATGGCAGAGAGAGAGAGCAATATATGGAAGCAAATTTCGCCCTCAAGGACATCACTGCAAAATAAAAAAGAACACTGTTCCAAAAAAACAAGAGAAAGTTGGAAAAAAAACAGAAAACATCAATCCAGATAAAAAAGGGAACAAGCTATGGAATTTAGTCGGAGCCATGAATGACGAAACACCATCAAATAAACAAATTACCATCAAGCACGGTGACAACATGCTTACTGGAAAAGAAAGCTGCAAACGCCTGTATAGGACATTATGCCAAAGCAAACCACATTGATGTCCCTACAGACAGGAACACATACATTAGTGAAGAACGAAATAGCCACGATAGCATCAAGATTGCACCAGAAGAACACCTGATGGCAAAACTAACAACGAATGAAATGAATGAGGTCATGGTAACTTTAAAGAAAAATAAATCACCAAGAAAAGATGGGGTAATAAATGAGATGCTGATGTGGTTGGGCCAAAGAGCAAAGAGGAAGGTACTGAAACAAAGCTGGAAAAGGGGAATTGTAGCAAATACATGGAAAGATGCTGTACGTGTACCGGTACCAAAGAAAGACAAAGATAGAATAGATCCAAATGGATACAGGCCTATCAGTCTACTGAGCTGTGTAGGTAAACTGATGGTGCGTATGATAAACACCAGACTGATGTGGCACCTGGAAGAAAAACACATTAATTCCACAGCAAGCAGTATTTAGACAACACAAATCCACTGAGGACCAGATCACTCACATTGCACAGGAAATAGAGGATGCTTACCAAGAGAAAAAGCATGCAGTAGTGGTTTTGGTGGATCTAGAACAGGAATTTGACAAGGTGTGGAAAGAGGAACCTAAATTCAAGATACAAAGAAGTGAAGAATCTGAAAAAAATGTACACTACCCCAATGTGCACTATCCCAATTAACACTATCCCAAAAACAGAACAGCCAGAGTTCAAGTACAAGGGCAGATGAGCATAAAGGTGACACTTCAGCAGGGAGTAACTCAAGGGGGAGAACTGTCACCCACACTTTTCCTAGTGTATATAAACAACATCGCAGAGAATATACCAAGAAGAGTCCACAACAACATGTTTGCAGACGATCTGGCTATGTGGACCTCCAAAAACAACTCACGTAGTAAAAAAGCGGATGCAGTTTGCCCTACCATCGTTGGAGGAGTTGGCGAAATCATAGGTGGGGGAAAATAAATGAAGAAAAAACAACATGTACGATATTATCGCTTTTAAACAAACTACGGAACACGAACAAAGTCGTAACGGCAAATATATGCAGCAAAACGACAACCCAGACTACTTGTTCGTCACATGTGTTAGGCGAATGACAAGGAAAAGTCAGATCGAGAGAAACCAAATGAGAGCAAAACAAAGAATAACAATCATGAGGATACTTGCTGGCACACGCTGAGGAGCAGACGTAAGAATACGGAAGAAACTGTACACTGGAAGAGTGAGACCAGTTCTCGAGTATGGCATTGCGGCATGGGCAACTCCAGCAAAGGCGAACTTTCATAAAATTAGCAAACTTCAAAACCAAGCCATGAGAGTTATAACATGAGGCATGAAGTCAGCGACAATTGTAGAACTTGAAAAGATTACAAATATGCAATCCATGACCGACAGAAGAGACTACAGAGCCCAGCAGCAAGCAGAGAAACTAAGAAGACTGACAGACCATCCAATGCACTAGAGACTAAATAGATTTGGAAAATGAAAACTAAAGCGGAGAAACTTTGCAGACATGGCCAATGCAAAGATGAGCGAAGACACTATGAACACCACAACAACACCAAAGCATATTACTACTGTACGCAAAACAACATGGAAGCAGCATATCATTGCGGAGGTGGTATAAAATATATCAAGTATTGGAAACAAGAACAGCCAGAAGGAAAAAAGAAAAAAAGAGCCATAACCCTGAAGTACAAAAGCGGAAAACTAACAATATCATGAACTGGACCCATGCATACAACGACGGTTCGGTAGCAAGCACAACACAGAATGCAGGGTGAGGGGTATTCCTGAGCCTAACAAATGTTTGAAAATTAACACTGTCAGTGGCAACTTGACAATTCTCATGCAATTTCAGAACGGAGGCAGAGGCACTGAAGGTTGCAATAAAAACAACGCTGACAGGTAAAAGCAATGAAAGCTAGATAATCATGTTTACATATGCTATTGCCGTGGTTACAGCACTAAAAAGCCTTAACAATACTGAACTTAATGATTTAAGAGCAGTACTCTGTCAACTATCCTAGCAGTCCGCACCAAAAATAGTAGTGGTACAGTGGGTTCAACCCCCCTGTAACATCCGACGCAACGAGGAGGCAGGCAGACTGGCAAAAGAAGGTGCACGACTACCACAACCAGATTCGTGTGTGACCTACGAAGAGTTTAAACGGTTCATTAAGGCTAGATACATGACCAAATGGGAAACAATACATACTGGCTACACAACAAATGATGCATATTTCCAGTTGAACAGAGGAGAGCAGGTCGTGGTCTTCAGACTTCGCACAGACCACAGCAGACTGAGGTACCATCTCCTCGCTAAACTGAAGATAGGTGGCACTGACGAATGCACCTGTGGTACAGGGAAAATTATCGCTGAACGCCTGCTGCAAAATTGCCCGACATACGAGGATCAGCGAAAGCACATGTGGCCATCACCAGTATCAACACTAAACAAGCTACATGGCAGTGTCGACAGCCTCAGTATAACAGCTGCTTTCTTCGAACAAATTCAAGTTGACGTCTGACAGCGTACGAAGAAGATGAAAAAGATGAATACGTATATTGACCTCGCACAAGCATTTGATTCCTGAAGCAGAGGGCTATATCATATGCTTGACAACGGTGATACATATGCATTGTTAAGGTCAATGACGCCGTGAAATGGAAAAGGGTACTGACCTCGACTCTGTTCAGTATGACGACTTAGTATATGCTGATGGACGCCTCCAAGGAGTATGGGATACCAATACAGGTCCACAAAGATGGTTGTCTATTCACTCTTCCAATACTAAATGTGACTGCTAAGGTTATTTGCGACACGTTATGGAAACTCCTGTTTGCGGAAATATGTCCTCTCATTAGTATATCAAAACGAAATATGCAAGCGTACATAGAGCGGTTATCTACTGTTAGGACAACTTCGGCAGGGCTATTAGCACAAATAAAATTGATTTCATGTTTCAACCAGCATCACATACATTACAAGATAGGCAAATGTGTTTAAATCGGAACTAATCTGTCAAGATCAATAAATATTGCTTATGAGCTGGCTATTAGATTAGCCAAGGTCAGCGCAGCCTCTAATCGAATACCGTCGATAAATTAACATATCGAATGAGCTGAAGGTCTATTGAGCAGCCATTCTCTTAACACACGATGTATGCGTGTGATAGATAGACTGACAATGCTGGTGCTGTCAGTAGGTTAAATCATCCCCACACACATTTCAGTCTGAAGGAGACATTTACGTGCTGACAAATCAGTATTATCACTTGGACAAATCTGACTCAAAATCGTTCATCCTGGAAGAGTGCGGTCACAAACTGCATTGACATCAGTGAGCGTCTCCGTGTTCAGGCAGCCCATGATAGATGAGCCAATCAGGAAGCCTAGAGCAGATGAAATGTCATAGGTCGCTGCGGACTATGTTTTCCAGTGACGTAATATATATTTCTGCGCTCGCTTTGACCTGATTAGTCGCTAGCGTACTCACATGCTCAAGGATACATGATGACATGGGATGATCTTGGAAGATCTCATGGTAACTACTAGTGGAAATAAACACGCCTTCCAACTGGCAATACGTATGTGTATCATAATTCACGCAATACCCATTCCAGACCAGATGATGTGAACCAAGACAATCCTCGTCGTCAAAAAAGGGTGACAATAAAACGAAAAGGAAGACTGCTGTTAAATGTGCTTGCCATGAACTATGTATAAACTGTTGACAGAAATCATTACATGCAGATTAGACCGGAAACCTGTCGACAACCAACCGCGAGAACAGGCATGTTTCAGAACCGGCTACTCAACCAATGGCCATCTCCACACAATCAACCGATTGATGGAGAGTGTATGCGGAAAGTAGAATGCCCCTATGCACTGTGTTTGTAGACTACGAATATGCATTTCTTCTTCATCGTACGCTGTTTACAGCGATATTTACGTTGTACTGTTTTAATTTGTTAGCAAGTGGCTCAGTGCGTCCGATTTCAATAGGCGTTTCTGTAGGGTTGCCCTCCTTATCCTTTGGCTGTCCCCAGCCTAACTGCAAGGCAGCAGTTGTTTTTGGTCAGAGTTGTCTCTCTTAGGAAGTTGTCTTGCAGGACTATCGAGTCTTCCCTACTCGTGTCTATAGCGTCTGGCAATGATATGATGGACTATGTACTAGTTTGTACTATCCCGGAAGAAAGGCAGTCCAGTGTTACTTTTTCCCAGGATCGTCACGTTTTGCCAGAAACGTAGCATATGCATATGAGTGAGGTATCTTTTTGCTCGCTTTATTTTCTCGGCTCATCTGCAGTGATGGTACGCCTAGCATTCCCCGCCACCCGGGAGCATGTCACCATAGGGCAGGAGGTGCAATGTCCGCTGGATTGCATCTCTTCTGCGTCCATTGGAATGACTGATAGCAGACAGATGCAAAGAGCGAGGAAGGAGTGCATTTTACCAGGTGCATTCCTGCGGCTTGATCGGGCCGGGACGCAAGCCCCAGCCATTTCGTAGTCTCCCATCTCAGCGGTGCTGAGATTTAGGGCGGGATTCTGGCTTAGAAGCGCTCGGCCGTAATCCCTCAGATGGTAGCTTATCAGCCAAGCACGTGGACCAAGTGTCAGCGACCTGTGATTCCTCTCGAAATAGTGCATTTGGCCAGGAGACAAGCCTAGTCTTGCACGGAGATGTTGTTCGCCTGGGGAGCGGATATATCTCATGGTCAAGGGTTGAGTCTCAGCAGTTCGCAGTGAGGTAGCTGATCTACTGCTTAGGGCACCCTGACCGAGAACTAAGTCTTCTACAAATGATTTCATACCTCATCGACGTATGGGGTGAATATCGAGCATCTTCCCGCCCGCTTTGATCAGCGGACGGCAGAGACCTCATTCTGCGGCTTGACCGGGCGGGGCTGGAGCGTGGGCCCCAGTTCCCCACCATGTCGAAACCTACCTTTGCATTCGTGCTGAGCTGCTTTTGGGCGGGATTTTTGCTTAGATGCGTTCGGCCGTAATCCCTCACCTCGCACCGTTGGCTGATCAGCCTAGTACGTGAACCAAATAACAGCGGCTCCTCTCGAGTTTAGCAGGATTACCGTAGCAACGCCCTGTCATTAGTAGGGTAAAACTGATCTGTCTTCCGAGGGTCTATTTCCAGCACCCGTTCAATATTAGCCAGAACGTATCAATAGAGGGCTTTTAGTTTGTCAATGGCCACGTTTCTGGAGCCTGCGATTTCTGCAGGGTGAAGACCAGATTACCGTAGCATGCGCTCTTTCATTTGGGGGTTAGGAGACTGACCTGTCTTCCGTGGGTCTAATACCTGCACATGTTTACTATTAGACCCCACTAAGGTGCTCTCATTTTGACAGTCATTCTACAGTATTGGCGTGTTAAGTCAATGTAAGCCTCAGGTTCCACTCCTGATAGGGCTGTTCCGACAATTCCTTTATCAAACACTGAATGCAGACCAACCAAGCCACAGATTTCTTAGGGTCTATATCCAGCACCAGTTCCATATTAGACCCAAGGAAGGTGGTCTCGGCATGTCAGTCATTTCAGTGTTGGCCGTTTTGAGTCAAATTAAGCCGCAGGCTCCACTCCTGGTGGTGCCCATCCGTCAATTCCTTTAAGTTGCAGCTTTGCAACCATACGTTCCCCGGAACCAAAACACTTTGGTTTCCCGGAAGCTGCCCGCAGAGTCATCGAAGCAACTCCTGCGGATCACTAGTCGGCATCGTTTGTGGTCAGAACTACGACGGTATCTGATCGTCTTCGCGCCTCTGACTTTCGTTCTTGATTAATGAAAACATTCTTGACAAATGCTTTCGCAGTAGCTCGTCTTGCGGCTATCCAAGAATTTCACCTCGAACGCCGCAATACGAATGCCCCCGTTTGTCCCTGTTAATCATTACCTCCAGTTCAGAAAACCAACAAAATAGAACCGAGGCCCTATTCCATTATTCCATGCACCATTATTTAGGCAGCCGAAGCCTGCTTTGAACACTCTAATTTGTTCAAAGTAAACGCGCCGGCCACCCAGGACGCTCAGCGAAGAGCACCCGAGGGAGAGAGCCGGCAGACGGTAGGGCAGGAGACAACGGGCAGTGAACCGGCGAGAGCCAGACCGCCCACCTGCGCCTGAGATCCAACTACGAGCTTTTTAACTGCAACAACTTTAATATACGCTATTGGAGCTGGAATTTCCGCGGCTGCTGGCACCAGACTTGCCCTCCAATAGATCCTCGTTATAGGGTTTAAAGTGTACTCATTCCAATTACGGGGCCTCGAAAGAGTCCCGTATTGTTATTTTTCGTCACTACCTCCCCGTGCCGGGAGTGGGTAAGTTGCGCGCCTGCTGCCTTCCTTGGATGTGGTAGCCGTTTCTCATGCTCACTCTCCGGAATCGAACCCTGATTCCCCGTTACCCGTTACAAACATGGTAGGCATGTCACGTACCATCGACATTTGATAGTGCAGACATTTGAAATATGCGTCGGCAGCACATGAGGCCATGCGATCAGCACAAAGTTATCCAGAGTCACCTGTGGGGACACCGCAACCCAGCGAGGGGAAACGACGATTGATTTTGAACTAATAAAAGCGCTCTTTCCGCGAGAGTCGGAGCTTATTAAGCATGTATTAGCTCTAGAATTGCCACAGTTATCCCAGTAGGATCGTGTCATCTAAGGAACCTCGACTGATTTAATGAGCAATTCGCGGTTTCACCGTGAGACAGTGTGAACATAGACATGCATTGCTTAATCTTTGAGACAAGCATATGACTACTGGCAGGATCAACCAGATATCTGTCGGAGAAGTACGTAGCGCACACACCGGTCGGCGGAGGACGGGTGTGTAAAAAGCCTCACTGGGACGGCCGCAGGGACCGACTGACGGAACGGACGGACGGTTGTTCCACCCGTCCCTCACTCCGTCGACCTAGGACCGCCTGACAGGGGCCCCTACACGAACCAGACGACCGACCGACCGGGCTCGCTCGAGGAGGGATGGCAGCGCTCTGTGCAGAAAGGATCCCAACGACCTCGGCGATGAATTTCCCTTGGACTAGATACAATTCGCCTGCTGGCCTGCCCTTCTCCTGAGGGTTGGTCCCCGGGAGAACACAGGGCCTCTAGGCACGATTCCTGCTTTCCATTTGCCGGTCACAAGCTCTTTGCGAGAGTCTGACCATCAGCGAGACGAACTGTCGAGCTCTGCTATAAGCCTTAGATAAATCACCACGGACTGACAACGTTTCCTGATACGGACTAGAGAAGCGCACCTCGGTGGATGAGACGCCAAAACAAACCGCACCCCAATAGCTCTACGGGGAAAGGCAGGCGAGCGTTTTCCGCAATCCCGCGTTATCGCTCCGCCTGGCGGGACTGAGATCGCTTTACGAACTCTGGTTGAAATTGAATCGCGGCAGCGAGACAACTACCCCATATTATGCATTTGATAACGTGGATGCAGTGGCAAATCACTTGAGGAATCACGATTTCAAAGACAAGTTATCTCGGCATACAGCGATATTAAACAAAAGCTGCAATTACCCTTTGCCACCATACGTGTTCACAATTATTTAGTGAAGAGTATGCCAATGGCATACCATTCCCTCATAACTGACCACATCTGATCTTTAAGACGTTCTTATGATCTTAAACTACCAAGATCGTGGTGTAAATATAAGTGAAAAGTAATCGGAGACTTAAATTGTGATTTTCACAGTCACGTCATTGCATTTGTTGAACAAAGCCTAAATTAGCTGAATGAAGCAGGAACGACGGTTGTCGTGAATATAAATATAAATTAAAATCAATTTTTTTCTGATTACAGGGTGCAGACAGGGAAGAAGCACTACCGAATAAATCTTCAATTTAAAACTGACAAACGTTAATTATTTGGCACTTCAACACAAACTGTAGCATGTGTTTGTTGGTTTCAAGAAAACGTTTGAAAGACGATGGCATACAACGAAGTAGTTAACCAAGACGGCGTATAACATCAAAGGAGATATTATACATGTCATTGCACAAAGTCTACAGCCGATTCGTGTGTGTGGAAAGCGAGGGGGACTAGTTTAACAATCGGTCGGCGTAAGACAGGGGTGTAAACTCGACAAAACACTTCTCAGCACATTACCTAAGATCATTATTAGTGAGGCACTTGGAAATCATGTTGGAACTGTAAATATAGAGGAAAAAACGATTACCAATCTTCGTTTTGCAGATGCCATCGTCGAGTTGGCAAGCACTGAAGTGGAGCTCCGGGAATGGGTTAAATAAACTCGATAAAATTGCTCTTGACTGCGGCATGGAGAACAACGTCTTGGGACTCAACAGTGGGGTACACGCTAATCGACAGGAACTCGAAAGTTTTAAATATGTAGGCTCAATTGTCAATAGTGGAGAATCAAAATGTTGGCCACAACAGCACATACAATAGCGGCGCTTGCGCGGCTCAACACAATCCGGCAAGGATTGAAGAACGGATTAGTTCGTACATTGGTAATGGCAATATTCCTCTATGCTTCTGGGGCATGACCAATTACAGCTGCCCTGCAGAAGAGGATACATGTCATGGAGATGGTATTTTTCTCACGGCTCATAAACTTCACATACAAAAACCGAGTTACAAAATAGGAATTACGATAACATATTTAACAAGCACTATTGCCTTTTGAAGACATCTTGGCAGCGGTCAATGATTAAAACTCACATGGTACTGCCACATATCGAGATCAAACAATCTTGTAAATGCCATCCAGCACAGAAAGACAGAAAGGTGTAACGTGGACTACAAAGATGTCATCCCACCAACAATTGTGAGAACAACATAAAAGAATGGACCAATTTTCGACCATAGGAAATACAGGCAGGGCCGCTGACAGAGAAGGGAGGTGTTGTGTTTTGTGGTGTCATCATGTGTGCCACAACGACATCACCGCTTACGGGATGACTTGACTTGATGTCTAGCTAAGCAAGGAAATCAACAGCAGCCACCAAATGGATAAGGAGATCACACACAAGAACAACACGTTTGGCTTAGATTAAACCGCTTTAAACCGAGAATCCAGTAACATATGTGTGTCAGATATAGATACTCAAATCAATACAAAGAAGCTCCGTTTAAGCGAAAGAGTAATTACTTTTTATTCGAAAGATCATTTCGGAGTTATGGAATGTACTTAACGTATGGAAGTACATTTACGCTGGAAGTGTGGTCAGCATGACTGATGGTATATGGATGAGCAGGGTGTCTTGCTGGTGGCCAAACATCTACACGCGCCAACTTGACCGACTGCAAACGTGATGTAGGGAAGATCTGCATCATGCTTTTGGAAGATCATTAAACCCCATGGTATAAATATATGCATGTATGTATGTATGAATGTATATATTAATGTGTGTATTTATGTATTTATGTATGTATGTATGTATGTGTGACGTGTGATTACATGTACGTATGCATGTATGCATGTATTTATTTCCGTATGTAAATATGCATGTGTGTATGCATATATGTATGCATGTTTATAAGTGTGTAAGTATATATGCATGTGTGTGTGTGTGTGTGTACGTATGTATGTATGCATGCGTTCATGCATGTTTGTGCGTGCATATTTATTTATGTGCGAATAAATTTGTAATTGCATGTTTGCATGACTGTATATGTATGCATGCATGTATGTGCTGGTATATGTGTTTATAACGGTATATGAATGTATGCGTGTGTGTCTGTATGTATGTATTTATGTATGTATAAATATATGTTCGCTAGCGATCACTCTGGTGGAGAGGTAAAGTAATCGTCTCTTAAGTCGTGTCCAACGGCATCAAATTATGCATGTTTCAAGCTAGCCCGTGTGTCAAATAGAGGTGTGACCAGAGAGCACGCATTTCGAGCTACTTCCAGTCATCTTGACCTATTTATCCCAACTGGACTAAAGTAGCTCTGGACCAGAGAGTGGGGTTGATGAGCAGCTCAGTGTCTTTCTCACTATTATCGAAAGACAGCTCAAGTTGAACCATCAAGACAAAACCGTCGGATGACGTCGCTATCATCGTTTTCAATTTGCAAGTAACTTTAGTTTTCTTTATGTTTGTATATGTGTGTGTAAATAGGTATGTGTGTTTGAATGTGTGTATGTATTGTGTATGAATAAATATAAATTCGGTTGGATGTATGCATGCATGTATATATATATATATATATATATATATATATATATATATATATATATATATATATATTTATAAATATTTATATATATATATATATATATATATATATATATATATATATATATATATATATATATGTGTGTATTTACTATCATCAGGCCATTTAGTATATTTGACTGGTAAATAAGCTCATGGATTGTGTCATTCAATTTATATCTCATGCAGCCGTTTTCAGCTCAGCATACGTGCTCATAGTCATATATCTGCAAGCTTGAGACTTAAAGTTTGTCTCCCTGTACTTACCTGCATAATGTCCTCCGATAGCTTTTTGACTGGACCCTCTCTCCGCAGATTACGTCTCAACCGGGCAAGTCGATTTCTTTGTATCTTCAGTATCAACGTTTTCTCTTCTTCCATTGCGACCAATACATTTACAATTTATTTGTGCTCGGTCCGGCTCACTCTTCATATCTTTCGATCACACCACAACGCAATACCCTCCAAGTATTGTCCTTCTATGTTATGTATAGTCCATGTTTCAGAGCCATACATTGCCACATTAAAACATATGTTTGTACGATGCTCGATGAGATATAAAAGACTGGAAGAGATCTGAGCAAAACAACGGCACATTCTAATGTTTTAATGATGGTCGGCTGGAACGTGCTAGTGGGAGAGGGCAGAGAAAAGAACATAATTGGAGGTATTGTTTGGTAATAAGAAACGAAAATGGAAAAAGACAAGTCCCTTTCTGTGAACGGAAAAAATACAGAAAGAAATACATATACATCGCCAGGAGAAAGGTGGAGGAGCCGTATTGATTATCTCTTAGTGAAATCTAGATTTGGGAAACAGGTAAAAAGATATTTTCAGATTCAGAACACAACCTAGTAATTATGAAAAGCCAGTTACGATTGAAGACGCAAGAAAAGCAACCAAAAAAATGCAAGTGGAATTTAGAAGTCCCGAGGGATGATAAAAAGAGGGAAGCATTTCAAAAATAAGTAGAAATGTTGATATTAATCTCACAAACCATACAAATACAGTCAGAGGAGCAATGACAAAAGCTGAAGAATAATGTGACAGAGGCTGAGTAAAAAGAGAAAAATGGAAAATGCACAAAAAAAGCACTAGATCAATTTGGAAATAATACACAAAATGACAGAGCGCAGCAAATGGAAAAATGTGAAAACCAAAGCACGCATAGAGCCTAGCAAGAAACTGAAACAAAAACAAATTAAATAAACATAGATCTGGGAAGTTGTCTCGCCGCCGCGATTCAATTTCAACCAGTGTTCGTAAAGCGATTTTATTCCCGCCAGGCGGAGCGATAGCGCAAGCTTGCGGAAAACGCTTGAGGTATTGGGATGCGGCTTTTCTTTTGCGTCTTCTCCGTCGAGATGCGCTGCTCTGCTCCGTATCTGGAAACGTTGTCAGTCGGTGGTGATTTATCTAAGGCTTTTAGCAGAACTCGACAGTTTGTCTCGCTGGTAATCAGACTCTCGCAAAGAGCTTGTGACCAGCAAATGGAAAGCAGGAATCGTGCCTGAAGGCCCTGTGTTCTCCCGGGGACCAACCCTCGGGAGAAGGGCACGCAGGCAGGCCAAATTGTCTCTAGTCCCAGTGAAATTCATTGCCGGGGTCGTTTGGATCCAATCTGCACAGAGCGATGCCATCCCTTCTCGAGCGAGCCCGGTCGGTCAGTCGTCTGGTGTGTGTAGGGGCCCCTGTCAGGCGGTCCTAGGTCGACGGAGGGAGGGACGGGAGGGAACAGCCGTCCATCCGTTCGTCAGTCGGTCCCTGCGGCCGTTTCAGTGAGGCTTTTTACACACCCGACCTCCGCTGACCGGTGTGTGCGGTACGTACGTCTCCAACAGATATCTAATTGATCCTGCCAGTAGTCATATGCTTGTCTCAAAGATTAAGCCATGCATGTCTAAGTTCACACTGTCTCACGGTGAAACCGCGAAGGGCTCATTAAATCAGTCGAGGTTCCTTACAAGACACGATCCTACTTGGATAAATGTGGCAATCCTAGAGTCAATGCATGCTTACCAAGCTCCGACCCTCGCGGAAAGAGCGCTTTCATTAGTTCAAAAACAATCATTGTTTCCTCTCGTGGGGTTGCGGCGTCCCCACTGGTAACTCTGGATAACTATGTGCTGATCGCATGGCCTCATGTGCCGGCGACGCATCTTTCAAATGTCTGCCCTATCAAATGTCGATGGTACGTGACATGCCTACCATGTTTGTAACCGGTAACGGGGAATCAGGGTTCGATTCCGGAGAGTGAGCATGAGAAACGGCTACCACATCCAAGGAAGGCAGTAGGCGCGCAACTTACCCACTCCCGGCACGGGGAGGTAGTGACGAAAAATAACAATACGGGACTCTTTCGAGGCCCCGTAAATAGAATGAGTACACTTGAAACCCTTTAAAGTCTGGTGCCAGCAGCCGCGGTAATTCCAGCTCCAATAGCGTATATTACAGTTGTTGCAGTTAAAAAGCTCGTAGTTGGATCTCAGGCGCAGGCGGGCGGTCCGGCTAGCGCCGGTTAACTGCCCGTTGTCTCCTGCCCTACCGTCTGCCGGCTTTCTCCTACAGGTGCTCTTCGATGAGCGTACTGGGTGGCCGGCGCGTTTACTTTGAAAAAATTAGAGTATTTAAAGCAAGTCTCGTGTGCATGAATAATGGTACATTGAATAATGGAATAGGACCTCGGTTCTATTGTGTTTTGGTTTTCGGAACTGGAGGTAATGTCAAACAGGGACAAACGGGGGCATTCGTATTGCGGCGTTAGAGGTGAAATTTTCTTGGATCGCCGCAAGACGAGCTACTGCAAAAGCATTTGTCAAGAATGTTTTCATTTATCAAGAACGAAAGTCAGAAGCGCAAAGACGATCAGATACCGTCGTAGTTCTGACCTTAAACGATGCCGACTATCGATCCGCAGGCGTTGCTTCGATGACTCTGCGGGCAGCTTCAGCGAAACGAAAGTGTTTGGGTTCCGGGGGAAGTACGGTTGCAAAGTTGAAATTTAAAGGAATTGACGGAAGGGCACCACCAGGAGTGGAGCCTGCGGCCTAATTTGACTCAACACGGCCAACACTGAAATGCCTGACAAGCCGAGACCACCTACATTGGGCCTAATATGGAACATATGCTGGAATTAGACCCTCATAAATCTGGGGCATGCCCTCTGTGGCTCGTTTGGTCTGCATTCATCGTTTGATAAACGAAATTACGGAAGAGCACTACCAGGAGTGAAGCCTGCGGCTTAATTTGACTCAAAACGCAAACACTGTAGAACGACTGACAAATCGAGAGCACTTCCGTTGGGTTTAATAGTGAACGTGTGCTGGTATTAGACTAACGGAAGACAGGTCAGCTCTCTAACCTTCTAATGAAGTAAAGCTAGGGAAACCGTGTCTTAACACCGCAGAAACCGCAGGTTCCAGATACCTGGTCACTGACAAACAAAAGCCCTCGATTAATTCGTCCTGACCAAATAATGAACGGGTGCTGGTAATAGACCATGGGAAGACAGGTCAGTTTTACACTACTAATGACAGGGCGTTGCTACGGAAATCCTGCTCAACTCGAGAGGAGCCGCAGACATTTGGTTAACGTACCAGGCTGATAAGCCAATTGAGCGAGGCTACCATTTGAGGGATTACGGCCGGACACCTGTAAGCTGGATTCCCGCACACATTCTCAGCACCACTGCAATGGGAGGCTTCGATATGGTCGGGACCTGGGGATCGCGCCTCAACCCTACCAGGTCGAGCCATAGAAAGAGGTCTCTTCCATCCGCTGATCAAAGCGGGCGGATAGCTGCACGATATTCACCCTATACGGCGATGGGGTGCGAAACCACCAACATAAGACTTAGTTCTTGGTCGGGGTGTCGAAAACAGTAGATCTGCACCCTCACTGTGAACTGTAGAGACTCACTCCTTGACCACGAGATATGTCCGCAAACTAGGCGATCAACATCTCCGTGACATTACCAGGCTTGTCCCCTGGTTAAATGCACTTCTGCTTCGATATCTACCCCTGTACGCTATCAGCCATACCAATGGACGCAGACGAGATGAAGACTAGCGGATATTGCACATCTGCCCCACTGTGTCAACATCCCAGGTGGCGGGGAATGTACCATCCCTGCATAGAAGCAAAGAAAATAAAGGGAGCAAAGAGATACCCCACTCACATGCAAATGCTACGTTTCTGGCAGGACGTGACGATTCTGAGATACAGACACACTGGACTGCATCTCTTCCGGGTAAACCAGTCTATATCATATATCATCTCATATATCATCACCGCACCCTATAGATACGAGTAGTGAAGACTCGTTAGTCTGGTAAGACAACTTCCAAAAGAGAGACAACTCTGATCATAAATAACTGCTGCTTTGCAGATAGGCTGGGGACAGCCAAAGGCTAAGGAAGGCATCCCTACAGAAACGCCTGTTGAAATCGGATGCATGGGGCCACAAGCCTAACAAAACAGTGCAACGTAAATTGCAGTATGATGACAGTACAACCGATCAGAAAAACGGAGTCTCGCCAGGCAGCGATAGTGCCGGGCCTCACGTCTTGAAGGGGCCAACCCTTGACTACTGGTGGTCACCCACCCATGTGCGGTGGAGTAAAGGCACATAGCTATGGGGCAACTCATATTGACCAAAAACTCAAGACCCTCAAAATACTACAGTGGAATGCGGAGTGTGTCGTTAACAAAAAGCTTTCCCTAACACATCACCTGCATGAAGGTAAGATTGACGTAGCATGTATTCAGGAAACGCACCTCAACAAAAACCATAAATTCTCAATCAGAGGATACCAGACCTACCGTCTCGATACAGAAGGTCACAAAGGAGGGGTCCTGATACTGACCCGAAACTGCATACCGAGTAGCGCGGTATCTGTCAATCACACCGGACAAGCAGAAATTGTAGGAGTTGACATAATGGCTCAAGAGACGAAGCTCCGCATTTTCAATATGTACGGACCACCAAATAAATCCATATCGCTCTCGAGTATGGACGTCAAAGACTCCAACTGCATAGTAGTTGGAGACTTCAACAGCCACTCGGAGAGATGGGGATACTCGGACACAGACAGCAGAGGTGACGAAGTGGAAGGTTGGGAGATAGACACAAATCTCTCCCGAATCAAAAGGCGGGAGGATAGCCCTAGCTTATATTCTAGAACATGGCATAACACCTCGACTCCAGATTTGGCCTTTCCCACACATGACATACACCATAAAATAGACTGCCAGGTGCTAAACCAACTGGTAGGTAGCGACCACAGGCCGATCAGGCTAGACATTGATATGGAAGTAAGGCAACAGCAAATAAACCGCTCCAACGTTGGAATTACAAACGAGCCGACTGGGACAGATTTGCAATCCTGACAGACGAGCTGTGTGAAACCATCAACACACGAAACAACAAAATGAAGCCCATGGTGGAAAGCCTAAGCAAGGCAATAATGCAAGCCGCCACTGAAACCATCCATAGATGGGCTAGGACAAACTATAAGCCCTATTGGAATGATGAGTTGCAGAAAGCGGAAGATGCAATCACAAATGCTAGGAACATGGCAGAGCGAGAACAATCTATGGAGGCAAATATCGCCATCAAAGCCGCTACGGCGAAATACAAATACACTCTCAATCAAACAGCAAGAGAGAGCTGGAAAAACAAAACTGAAAGTCTCAAGCTAGACAAAGAAGGGAACAAGCTATGGAAGCTAGTCAGAAACAAATTACCATCAAGCAGGGCGAAAACCTGCTCACAGGGAAAAAAGCCGCAAACGCTTTTGTACCACTATGCAAAAGCAAACCACATCGAGGTCCCTGCAGATAGGCATACATACATTAGTGAAGAGCAAAAGGGGCACGACAACATTAATACGGCACCAGAAGAGCATATGATTGCCAAATTAACAATGATTGAAATGGAAGAGGTCATGAGAACAATAAAGAAAAGGAAATATCCCGGAAATACGGGATAACAAACGAAATGCTGATGGGGCTGGACCAAACAGCGAAGAGAAAACTGCTATCGGTCATTGCCCAAAGCTGGAAAAGGGGAATTATACCCCACGCATGGAAAGACGCAGTACTTGTACCAGTGCAAAAGAAAGGAAAGGACAAAATAGACCCGAATGGATACAGGCATATCAGCCTACTGAGCTGTGTCGGCAAACTGATGGAACGTATGATAAACACCAGACTGATGTGGCATCTGGAAGAAAAATGAATACTAATTCCACAGCAAGCCGGCTTTAGACAGCACAGATCCACTGATGATCAGGTCATCCTCATAGCCCATGAAATAGAAGATGCCTACCAGGCACAGAAACACACAGTATCGGTTTGGGTGGATCTGGAAAAGGCATTTAACAAAGTCTGGAAAGATGGACTTAGAGTCAAGCTAAGGAGAAGTGAAGTTTGTGGGAGAATGTACATGTGGATCAACCACTACCTCAAACAAAAAACGGCCAGAGTCCAAGTACAAGGGCAAATGAGCAAAAAAGGTGACACTCGAACAGCGAGTACCCCAATGGGGACTACTGTCACCCACACTCTTCCTGGTGTATATAAACGACATTACAGAGAATATACAAAGAAGAGTTCATAGCTCAATGTTTGCAGACGATCTGGCTATGTTGATATGTGAAAATAATCTCGCCATAGCAAGAAATCGGATGCAGCAGGCCCTAACATCGCTGGAAGAGTGGGCGAACTGATGGCTGGTCAAAATAAACGAGCGAGGAAAAAACCACATGCACAATATTCTCGCTTTCAATCTAAACACATTTGATCGGCGCATGACATGGAAAAGTTAGATCGAGAGAAACCGAAAGAAAGAATGGCAATCATGAGGAAACTAGCTGGCACAAGCTGGGGAGCAGACGGAAGTATACTAAAAAAAATGTACACTGGAAGGGTGAGACCAGTTCTCGAGTATGGCATTTCGGCATGCCCAACAGCAGCAAAGGCGAACTTCGATAAAGTTAACAAACTTCAAAACCAAGGCACGAGAGTTATAACAGGAGGCATGAAGTCAACGCCAATTGTAGAACTTTAAAAGATTACAAAGCAACTACCCATGACCGATAGAAGAGACTGCAGTGCCCAGCTGCAGTCAGAAAAACTCCGAAGACTGACTGACCACCCAATGCACCAGAGACTACACAATTTGGGAACTGGGAAACTAAAGCGGAGAAACTTCGCAGAAATAGCCAAAGCAAAGATGCACGAAGATCCCATAAACGCACTAACAACACCAAAGCCCATCACTACTGTACGAAAACCTACCTGGAGGCAGGATATATTTCCAGAGGTGGTAGAAAATATACCAGGTATTGGAAACAAAAACTGCCAGACTGAAAAAGAAAGGATAGATTCTACACTAAACTTTATATCGAAAAACTACCCAAGCATGGACTGGACCCATGCATACACCGACGGTTCTGTAACAGACACTACACAGAACGGAGGGGCAGGAGCATTTCCGAACCTACGCAATGGCAGAAAAATAACACTGTCCTTCGCTACTGGTAAGTACACAATCAATTTCAGAGCGGAGGCAGAGGCACTGAGGGCGTTAGTGGAAGAAATGGTAACACATAAAGAAAATGAAAGCCATAAAGTCCTGCTTACAGATGCTCTGGCCGTAGTCACAGCGCTAAATAGCCAGAAAAACACTGAGCTTAATGACTTAAGAGCAGACTCTGTCAACTATGCCAGCAGTCCGCACAAAATAGGGTAGTGGTACAGTGGGTCCCATCACACTGTAACATCCAAGGCAACGAGTAGGCAGACAGACTGGCAAAAGAAGGTGCAAGACTACCACAAACATATACTAGTATGACGTACAAAGAGTCATAACGGCTTATTAAAGCCAGATACATGACCAAATGTGAAACTGAACATACCGGCTACACAAAAACCATGCCAGTTGAACAGAAGAGAGCAGGTCGTTGTCTTCAGACTTCGCACTGGCCACAACAGACTGAGGTACCACCTATTCAACAAATTGAAGATAGGTGGTACCGACGAATGCCCGTGTGGTACCGAGAAAATGACCGCTGAGCATCTGCTGCAGAACTGCCCGACATACGAGGATCAGAGAGAGCAGATGCGGCCATCACCAGTGGCAACACAAGACAAGCTATATGGCAGTATCAACAGCCTCAGGATGGCCGCCGCTTTTTTCGAAAAAATAATGGTTACTGTCTGACTGCGTAAGAAGAAGAAGAAGAAGAAATAAACATAGAGTGCAAGAAAGCAAGATATGAGTGATGCGAGAAAACTGTAGAGAAATCTAACAAATGTAGAAGAAAGGAGGACGGACCTGAAGTATAGACAAATTATCTAGCTCGAAAAATAAATTAGATCAGCCACATGCCATACACGATAAGTAGTGTGACACATTACAGACCCAGATCAAACGAAAGACAGATGGATAGAATATGTGACAGGACTATATGATTAAGAAGATACGTAGATAGATAAGTCGAGATGAATTTGATTCAGCCCTTCGCACGATCACAAATGCCAAAGTAGTTGGTATATATGATCTGCCAATATAGCCTAACAAGGGGTAGGTAAAGCTATGCAGGTTCCACTTTTAACCTGGTACAGGCTATCTATCGCACATGACATTTTGACGGTGGATTACACTGCAGCACTACATCAGTAATAACCTCATTCCCAAAGAAATACAATGCGACTGAAGGCAACCATTTCATAACAAAACGCCTGCTATCACATGTTTCAATAATATGTTTGGCAATAATCAGAAATAGAATAATAAGCCACATAGATGGACTGTTAAAAGATAATCAATTTGGGTTCATTAGAGGATCAGGCACCGGACATGCAATTGGCACATTGCAATTTTTTGATGAGAAAATGATCGATCGGGGAAGACACCTGTACATCTGCTACACAGATCATACAAATGCATTTGATAGAATGTCATGTAACGGCTTTTTGGGCGTATTAAACATGCCAACATCGAAGAACCAATCCTAGGCTGATGTAAAACCTATGCACATATCAGAAGGCCATCAAATCATTCAGAGAAATGCCCACGGTCATGTATATATAGGAAAGAGAGGAAGACATAGATGTTACATTTCACTTGGCCTGTTCAATGAGTAGTCAGAGGTGATGATCGCTGAATTAATGAAGAAATGTTTATCTGGTGGTAAAGGAAGATGGCGAAATTCTGGAGGCAATAAAATACGCTGATGACCATGCCATTAGAGCAAAGACGGAGGAGGTATATATATATATGGTTAGATGCACAGACATACCGACATACAAATAGACAACACTACATATAAACACACAGAAAGACAGACAGACAGAGATGTATATATCATCAAGTAGCATCATCACCTTTATTGAACGTCGTTCCCATCATAGTCTGTCTAAAAGAAACGATTTCACTTGCCAAAACCCCAGCGTCGGCGAGTCATACCCAAGCATTCCGTTATATATTGGTGCGGTCGTCTTCATGGTCTACCCCTTCCTCTTTTACTTTGCACCATACCTTCCACTACTGTTCTCTCGAGACCGTTGTGTCTCTTGATGTGATCAATGTATTTGCTTTTTCTAGCCAAAGGGAAATTGATAAAATAGGTCTCCTATATGCTTAACTCTTGTCGAATGTCTACATTTGTCTTTTTCTCTGTCCAGGGTATTCTGATGATCGTTCTATAATATTTTGATTCAAAAGGATTCGATTATGTGTCTGTAAGTTGTTGTAATCGTCCACGATTCGCAGCCATTAGCAGTCACAGGAAAAACACAGGCTCGCAAGACTTTTACTTGTATCATATTGTTGGTGCTCTGCCTTAATTTCTTCAGGCTGTTCAGTCTCTGCAATGCCATGGCTAGTCTTCTTCTCGTTTCTTTCGAGCAGTCGTCATTTGCGTCAATGCTGGAGCCATTATATATTTAAAATATGTGACCTGAACTATTTCATCACAACCCACTGCAAATCAATGTTGACAGTGTTTCGTCGGTGATCATTATTTTTGTTATATTTATCTTTTTTTAAATATAGATTTTAATTTTTACTGTGTCCATTTAAGGCTGAAATTAGCTACTCTAGCGCCTTTGCACTTCTTGATAGTCTTCCTGCGTCGGCTGCATATAGTAACACAATGTTCTCGTCTTCTCGAACATGTTTCATTATACATTCTCTATGTATGTTGTATAGATAATGTGGTAGGATACATACCTGTCTTACTCCATTTTGTATTGCAAACGAATTTAATGTTTGCCCAGATACTCGGAAACCGGCTTGGTAATCTTGGTATAATGTTTCAATGAGATGTATACTATTCTCAGGAAACCTCATTTCCTTCATGATTTTCATCGTATGTTGATGTTTTACCGTATCGAAGGCCTTGGAGTAATCAATGAAACATGTGAACACGTCTTCAATAAACTACATTTTCCTCATAGACATTCCTCATATTGAATATGTGGTCCCTCGTCCCTCTATCTTTCCTTAAACATGCCTAGACTACGTGATTTTCAGATTCAAATCTTTTATCTAGCCTTCTTAACATGATTCGCACTAGTTTCTTTCTAGCGTGGTTGATCAGCGCTATAATTCGGTAGTTTGTGTACAGCTTCAGGTTGCCTTTTTTGAAGAATATGCATTAATTTATTCCATGCTTCTGGCCACTCTACGTGCCATATCTGTTTACACAGCTTGTGATAGACGAGCACTTCCCTTCACTCCTGCATGTATTAGCTCTGCTTGGATATCATCACATCATGTGGCCTTTACCCTTTTCAGGCTTTTGATTGCTGAGCCTACTTCCACCAATGTTTGTTCAGGTTCATTCTTCTCCTTTGGTAGGATTGTAACTGAGCGCTTTGTGCTTTCTCCATACATGGTTCTGCAGTACGCTATCCATCTATTCAGTATGTCGTTGGTTTATGTCAATGTGTTATTATCTTTGTCATTGATTACATAGGCATAGGGAACTGGACGAAATTCCTTTGTCAGTGCTCATATCGTATTAAAGACATCTCTCACTCTCTCTCTCTCTTCTCTCTCTCTCTCTCTCTCTCTCTCTCTCTCTCTCTCTCTCTCTCTCTCTCTGACTTGCTGCTGTAGGTTTGATATGTCCTTACAAGTTTCCACTTTGCATCTTCGTGTATCCTATCTTATTTCTAGTCAACATTTTTATGCGAAGTGTTTATATTCTGTGTTGGTCATCTGACTACCCATTTGTTTTAATTGTTTTCTTTCTTCAATGAGTTTCTGTGTTTCCTCTGATATATAGCTCTTTCTTGTTCGACATCCTGGGAATAAATTCGTTCGCTGTCGAGATTACAGTTTCCTTTGCGTGCGATGGCAATTCCTCAGATGGAATCTCTTCATGTACCGCAAGGAACGCCTCAATTTTTTTCTTCTAAATTGATGTGGTATTCAGTAGGTATTGATGTTACATCAAAGCGTATTAGTTGGCAAAATGTATTAATCCCACGTAGTTTTCTTCTGAAAACAGGAAACATTAATTCGTAGTCCGTATTGCGGTCCGCTCCTGGCAGCGTATTTATTACCAGCACATTTGACCTCCATCTTTGTTGTACCAGGATGTAATCTTTTTGATTTCTGCTGTTGCCATAAGGGGAGGTCCACGTGTAAAGTCTTCGTTGATGTTGTTTCAATAAGGTATTGGCAATGGATAAGTTATTCTCCAGGCAGAATTCAATCAGTTTTATCCTCGCTTCTTCCCGTATTCTAAACCGAAAGTTCCTCGAACACTTCTCTCCTTATCGGCTCTTTCCTTTCCACCTCTCGCATTACAATCTCTAATGAAGATCAATATGTCTCTTTTTCAACTTGTTCCATTGTTTCGTGTCAAGGGTATAGACATCTTTTATTTCACAAGCATCAGCTGCTGATGTTGGTGCATAAACCTGAATTATTGTTAAATGTATGTCTTCATCTTTAGTCTGATCACAATTATTCAGTCATTCACAAGATTGTAACCGAGTAGTGAAGGTGCCGTAGTCTTTAAAAAAATAAAGCCGATCCCGCGTTTTCCTCATTTGTCCATCCCAGAGTATATTAATGATTCTCATGAGGTATGGTATACAGTGCCTTGACCGGCTCATCTGTTTTCAGAGAGCCCTATAACCGCTATCCTGGCTCTCTCCATTCCTATCAATACATTGAGACACACATGCATATCCATGTATATATATATATATATATATATATATATATATAGAGAGAGAGAGAGAGAGAGAGATACATATGAATAGATATATATATATAGATAGACATCCAGAGAGATATATATAGATATATAGATACATATATAGATATATAGATAGATATATATATATATATATATATATATATATATATATATATATATATATATAGTTGGATAGATAGACAGACAGACAGACCGACCGAGAGACATACAGACAATCAGACATACACACAGACAGATAAATAAATATAAATATATATATATATATATAGATAAATAGATATATGAATATATATATATATATATATATATAGAGAGAGAGAGAGAGAGAGAGAGAGAGAGATATAGATTAATAGATACATATATAGATATATAGATATATATATATAGATAGATAGATATATCGATAGATAGATAGCTATATAGATAGATAAATATATATATATATATATATATATGTATATATATATATATATATATATATATATATATATATATATATATACATATATATACATATAAATATAGATTGATAGATAAATGTGTAATTACATACTTGTATATTCTCTTGATGTTTTCCACTTTGTTATGTCTCGTAGCAAAAGTTTGAACAATTCGGGAAGTTTTTCTAGAAGAGATTATGTATTACTGTTATAAGTACGATACCACGTTAACTGTGCCTTAAAACTGTATGTTGCTAGTGCATATTTTGATTGAGATGCAAAAATCAAAATCACATACTTTCAGGGGAAGAAGGGACATATACTATTGAGACCACATATTTACGTCAAACAGAAAACATTTAGAAGATTGATTGCTCACAATATTCCAGAAAATATTTTCAGATTTAATATCAGTTATTAGTTTGGTACAACATGGTAAATGTCATTAGACAAATGATAAATAAGCAGTAAAATATTACCTTAGACAAACTATAAAGAAGCAGTGTAAACATATATTAGATAAATTGTCATGAAGCAATGTAAATATATCTTAGATAAACTATAAAAAAGCAGTGTAAATATACCTTACATACAAAATCAAGAAGCAGTGTAAATATACCTTACATGTATTCAAAAGTGTCTCAGTATTCGCAGACCATGCACGGGCCACCATGTGATTAACCTCTAACGACGCAAGCCTAATCACTGAATATGTAGATACTGAACTGCCCGAACTGCAAGATCCCCATCTCAAATTCGCTGGTGTAACCCAATTGAAAACAAAGCACTACAGTTTTGCACCAGCTCAGCTTCAGGAGCTGCTAGAATCATTCACAAATTATGAAACCATCTGCCTTTGGTGCTACCAAAGATGGCTGTCTAGGTTTACTCCCGTGTTCCTACTCTCTCCCGTATATTCCACAAAGCAGTGGAGTCGTTTCTCGCAGATACTAGTTACATAGGCATCCGATGATACTCTCGTTGTTCCATGACTAGACAGCACTCTCTGGAACGTGTATGTTAAAAATCAGAGTTCCTCCTCTCCTAGGCGTACTGACTGAACAGGCTAACAAGATGCGTCTACCGAAATTTAATGTTAGAGTTTACATTCTCTGAAATGTAAACTAAGGCTAATGACAAAAATATGTCAGCCAAGCTATTCCGTCTGGTACTTTGTCGCGACCCACAGTAGGCGCGGTAAGAAACAGAGGGCCCCTCATGAAGGTGCTGATGGGGACGTATTAATGTAGGAGAGGGCATTGGCATGGAAACTCCTAAACGGCAAGCCGAACAGTGAATACAGCGGCAATCTTTACACCTGGAAAATAGAAGCTATATTCTACGTTCCGCTTTCCATTAACGAGAGGAAGGTCCAGCCCATACCTCGTTATGCCCCATACACTATCAAGAAGCAGTGTAAATATATCTTAAATAAACTATTAATAATCAGTGTAAATATACCTGACATAAACTATTAATAATCGGTGTAAATATACATTACATAAGCTATCAACAAGCTCTGTAAATACAAAAGGTTTCTTATGTCTTTACCCTGACCATGAATGCGTTGGAGGAAACCGTTAAAATTTAAAGTATATGTAGATCATTTTTCTTCTTCTTCTTCTTCTTCTTCTTCTTTTTCTTCTTCTTCTTCTTCTTCTTCTTCTTCTTCTTCTTCTTCTTCGTACGATATCAAATGTCAACATGTATGTTTTCGAAAAAAGCAGCGGTCATCCTGAGGCTGTCGACACTGCCATAGTGATTGTTTAGTATTGCCACTGGTGATGGCCACATCTGCTTTCTCTGATCCTCGTATGTCGGGCAGTTTTGCAGCAAATGTTCAGCGATCATTTTCCCGGTACCACACGTGCATTCGTCAGTGCCACATATCTTTAATTTGTTGAATAGGTGGTACCTCATTCTTTTGTGGCCAGTGCGAAGTCTGAAGACCGACCACGACCTGCTCTCTTCTGTTCAACTGGTAATAGGCATCGTTTTTTGTGTAGCCAGTATGTTCTGTATCTCATTTGGTCATGTATCTAGCACTAATGAACCTTTTTGACTCTTCGTATGTCACACTAGTATCTGGTTGTGGTAGTCTTGCACCTTTTTTTGCCAGTCTGTCTGACTCCTCGTTTCCATGGATATTACAGTGGGATGGAACCCACTGTACCACTACTCTTTTTGGTGCGGACTGTTGGCATAGTTGACATAGTACTGCTCTTAAATCATTAAATTCAGTATTTTTCAGGCTTTCTAGTGATGTTACTACGGCCAGAGCATCTGTGAGCAGGACTATATGGATTTCATTCTTTTTAAGTGTCACCATTTCTTCTACTGCAGCCTCCAGTGCCTCTGTCTCCGCTCTGAAATTGCTTGTGTATTTTCCAATTGCCACTGGCAGTGTTATTTTTCTGCCATTTGGTAGGCTCTTGAATACCCCTTCCCCTGCGTTCTGAGGTTGTGTTTGTTACAGAACCGTCGGTGTATGCATGGGTCCAGTGCATGCTTGGGTAGTTTTCCGTTATTTACCTCAGGGTTGTATCTCTTCTGTCTTTGTCAGTCCGGCTGTTTTTGTTTCCAATACTTGGTATATGTTCTTCCATTTCTGGAAATATATCCTGCCTCCAGCTAGGTTTTCGTTCAGTAGGGATGGGCTTTGATGCTGTTAGTGCATTCATAGGATCTTCGTTCATCTTTGCTTTAGCTATTTCTGCAAAGTGTCTCCGCTTTAGTTTCCCATTTCCAAAATGTTTTAGTCTCTGGTGCATTGGATGGTCAGTCAGTCTTCTGAGTTTATCTGCTTGCAGCTGGGCTCTGCAGTCTCTTCTGTCGGTTATGGATTGCAGTTTTGTAATCTTTTCAAGTTCTACAATTGGCGTTGACTTCATGCCTCCTGTTATAACTCTCATTTAATTTATACTGGACTTGAAATAAATGAATATCTCTCCTTGACGGATTTACCTGCAATAGTGCATGCGGCAAAACCTGCACCTTATTGATCGGATCTGCTACTCTAACGGTTTGTCAGAACAATAAAGACAGCATAACTGTCATACAAATTATTGATCTTTCAAAGAAAAACAGCTACATAATTACACAGAGAGATGGAACTAGTCTTTGATGAATTACGTCTCCTCGTATTCTTTTTGTAAAAAAACTGGTGTAGGCAGTTTAAGTGTGGCTGTTCCCAAGTTGATGACCTTCAAAGATCAGGAAGACCATCCTCAAAATGCAGCGATGAAAATGCTGCAAGAGTTAAGAAAATAATTGACCAGGATAGGAAAATGACAATTGCAGAGATATCTAGGTCAGCGAAACTGAATGGAAATACAGTTTTTTTTTAAATTTTACACAACAGACTGAACTTGAGAAAAGTGTCTGCCCGGCTAGTCCCGCGTCTGCTGACATGTGAACAGAAACAAACGAGGGATGTTTGCTGTTGCTAGTTGCTTAAAATGTGTCGGTCGAAAAACATGTTGCCGACCATGGTGACAGTAAATGAGACTTAGGTTCACCATTATGACCCATAATACAAATATGTCATCATTGCAGTGGAACACCCCGGAATCACCAACACATGTCAAGCTAAGAGCAAAGAAATCTGCAAAACAAATTTTGCTGAATGGTTTTTGGGACGTCAAAGGTATCATATTGAAAGATTATCTGCCTCAATGTAATATGGTTAAGGGGAAATATTCTTACCAAACTAAGAAAGACTGAGACCAGAAAACGATGGATATAGTGCACTCAAATTATGACTTTCCGTCAAGTCAACGTGCCTCCCATAAAGCAAGACCTGTACTGCAAACAGCCAACGATTTTAATATTACAATTCTTCCAAACCCTCCATACTCCTCGGATTTAGCTCTATCAGAATATGTTATTCCCCCAAAACCTAAAATACGGCTGAAAGGAAATATTTTTGACAGTGACGTACATGTCTTACTGGCTTGTGATAACTGGTTAATTATTTACTTTATTCTGAAGATCATTTCAAGGTCACGCAAATATGTCAGACCTGAATAATCACAGGCGATGGCTATATTGAGAAGGAAAAAGCACCGTGTCAAATGTCAACTGTATCCTCTTACTTCTTCATGGTCTGGGTAAAGACGTATGCCATGTGCCTTGTATATCTTACACATTATATGTGTGCTTCTTAGCATGGATACGCCATCACCGTTCACATTTGATTTTGATACAGATGGGTAGTTATGGAGATGCAGGTATTCACATTTTCACGTTATCCTTCTGCGTCAGTTTGCCAGATATAACGTATGCGAGACAGTCAACGCCAGAAAGTATACATTTTGATTATGTGGTGTGGTGTACCAGAATATACCTACTGATATCATTTGTCAAATACTATATCCTGGAAAACCGTTACAAGGCTAGTGGATAAATGCAGTGATACTATGAACATCCATCAAATACAAGTAAGACACAGGAGAGCTATCGAAAGTATATATAAATGCCACGCACTAAAATATACAGAGTTTAGAAAATGCAGCATTACAAACCGTACTAGACAACAAAACGTACAAAGGCTGCAAGAAATCTGAACTCCTTTGGAGAAATAGCAACAGTGAAACCAGGCACAAAAAGTAATATAGCGATCAAGACAACCTTTATCACATGCACAAGCGAAGCAAGCAAAATTCAAGGTAGAGCTTGTAAAAAAACAAAAAACAAAAACGTAGTCTCAATCTGTTTAGAGACGACAATACACTATTAAAACAAAGGTCATCGATGATGAAAATAGTAAACGGGCATAAGAACAGAAGCCATCTTCTTAGTTGTTAGTTCTTAGTTGAAATGAATTTCTACAGAGACCGATGCCCCTGTGCATCTCCCAGCGCTGGTATGAGCTGGATGTAGACGGGATATGGTTTCGTGCTTAGCGAGCTAGGTTTGAGCAGCATATGACTACACTGTGTTTGGGCAAGCGCTTACGGAGGGTGGTTAACTTGTTAACCGATGTGCAAGTCCATCTTAATATACTCAAACACAAGAGCAAATTAGACCCGCATCCTGTTAGGCACCATCTATGCTATGCTGCTCTAAACAAACCACCCAACCATTGCCGGTGTTATGCAATGTCACACAGTTAGTTGCCTCTTACGACATGCTTTATTTTGGGCAGCGGTGCTAATCTTGTCCTTGGGATATATACAGATCCCTGCAGAACACTCGGAAAGCCATTTTTGGGGACAATATCGAAGAATTACCAATGATATACCAAGGACCAGACATTATGAACTCAGAAAAGAATTCTAATGACTAATGCTTATTCCCATGATAGTAAACGAGTATGTCATCCAGCTTCACAATGACCGAACATGAAGAAGCACCTCACAGACAAAAACTCAAGAAGTGACCAGGCAAGGATAGTCTCATCAATTAAAATTTAATAAAGAAATACATATGATGAAATGAAAGATAACACGTTCCAGTTGAATAACAGATCAAGTGCCTGTGAAATAAATAGAAGGTCTCATGGTGTGTATACTAAATCACGATAAGAATAGGCTGCACCCATGAAGCCTTATCCTAGTCAACTTACTCAATAACATATGCAAACTATTGGAAGACGTGACCAATAGAAGAATCCTAAGACACCTGGAAAGACAACAACTGATAACGTTACATCAAAGTGGATTCCGGAAACACAGAACAACACACGTCCATGTGGTCAACATTACGAACGAGATGTGGGATGTATGTCGAGAAAAGAAGCACGCACTAACGATGTGGTAAACACAGGAACGGTATTCGACAGGGTCTGGAAAGTCAGACTCAAGATCATTCTCATCAGAATTGGAGTACATATGTATTACTGAATATGCCATTGCCGGAGAATATAACACCACGAAACCAGATACAACGAAAAGGCAACATGAAAATAGCATTAGAACGAGTGCCTCTTACGATTTTTCATACTTGACTAAGACTAAATAACTAAGATCATGCATTCATAATGGTACAACATATGACTTGACACTGTAGGCTTTAAAAGTCAGGCAAAAACAATTGACAAAAATGACATATTGACGACAAGTAAAGTAAACACACACAATTGTCAGTGTATTTAACAAGAAACTAGACAGCGACATTAAAAATAATTGATGTGCCCCGACCATAACTAAATACAGATGGGGTGGTTAATAATAGAAAGGACAAATACATCGGGATAAGGTAATCAAGTATATAGCCACAGGCAAGTTCTCAAACAATTTCACAATTGGATAGAATAAGACCGAAGCAGAAATGGATATGCAAAACAACAATCATATGCATTATAAAATGGCAATACTATACCGATACAGTCAGTCATAACGACATCCAAGTCAAGTTCAACAAGAACACTGCAATAGACGAATTGATGGGAGCCTTTTTTCAAAAACACCACACGAAGTTTAGAAAGCAGGCAGTAGTACAGTGGACGCCATCGCACCATACCATTTAGAAAACAATCACAGACAAATTTAGTGAAAGAGATAGCGAAACCAATACAGGGAGACTACCTGCTCGAATATGAAGAAGAAAACATAATAATAAAAAGTGAATTCGAATTAGTCAGAAATATATCTCAATCCAATCAGGTCCAAACGTCTCCGAGCTGGTCAAAATAGAATAAGACACAACATATACACCAAATTCAAGATACGTACCACCAAACAATGCCACTCTATGGCCTGGCAAACGTGGCAGTAGAACATGCACTTCAGTACTGCCTTCAGCACAATAGATCTGATAAGAATTTGGCCCACATCGAATTTCCTCGAGGAAATAAAGTTCCTTGAAAAATAATTTTTGAAGAATTCGAAGTCCCAGTCTAAATAAGCAATGATCGCAGAAAAAGAAGACGAAGAAAAAGAAGAAGAATAAGAAGAAAAAAAAAGAAGAAGAAGAGAAAGAAGATAAAGAAGAAGAAGAAACAGAATAATAATAGGAGAAAGCATATGGAGACGACTAACAAAAAGCACAAGTAGAAGTAATCACTCCGGATCGCACAGGGACTGGCTCGTGGACGGGTACTTCTTCTTCTTCTTCTTCTTCTTCTTCTTCTTCTTCTTCTTCTTCTTCTTCTTCTTCTTCTTCTTATTCTTCTTCTTCGTAGGCAGTCAGACAGTAACCATTATTTTTTTTCGAAAAAAGCAGCGGTAATCCTGAGGCTGTCGACACTGCCATAGAGCTTGTCCAGTGTTGCTACTGGTGATGGCCACATCTGCTCTCTCTGATCCTCGTATGTCGGGCAGTTTTGCAGCAAATGCTCAGCGGTCATTTTCCCGGTACCACACGGGCATTCGTCGGTGCCACCTATCTTCATTTTGTTGAATAATTGGTACCTCAGTCTATTGTAGCCAGTGCGAAGTCTGAAGACCACGACCCACTCTCTTCTGTTCAACTGGTAATAGGCATCGTTTTTGGTGTAGCCAGTATGTTCGGTTTCCCATTTGTTCATGTATCTAGCTCTAATAAGCCGTTTTGACTCTTCGTATGTCACACTAGTTTCTGGTTGTGGTAGTTTAGCACCTTCCTATGCCAGTCTGTCTGCCTCCTCGTTGCCTTAGATGTTGCAGTCAGATGAAACCCACTGCACCACTACACCTTTTTCGTTCGGACTGCTGGCATAGTTGACAGAGTACTGCTCTTAAATCATTAAGTTCAATATTTTTCTGGCTTTTTAGTGCTGTTACTACGACCAGAGCATCTGTAAGCAGGACTATGTGGCATTCATTCCTTTTACCTGTCACCATTTCTTCCACTGCCGCCCGCAGTGCCTCTGCCTCCGCTCTGAAATTGCTTGTGTATTTTCAAGTAGCGGATGTCAGTGTTATTTTTCTGCCAGTTGGTATGTTCAGAAATGATCCTGCCCCTCCGTTCTGTGTTGTATTTGTTACGGAACCGTAAGTGTATGCATGGGTCCAGTCCATGCTTTGATAGTTTTCCGTTATGTAGCTCATGGTAGTATCTCTTCTTTCTTTTTCAAACTGGCAGTTTTTGTTTCCAATACCTGGTATATTTTCTACCACTTCTGGAAATATATGCTGCCTCCAGGTAGGTTTTCGTACAGTAGGGATGGGCTTTGGTGTTAGTGCGTTCATTGAGTTTTCGTGCATCTTTGTTTTGGCTATTTCTTCAAAGTTTCTTCGCTTTAGTTTTCCACTTCCGAAGTTGTTTAGTCTCTGGTGCATTGGATGGTCAGTCAGTCTTCTGAGTTTTTTTGATTGCAGCTGGGCTCTGCAGTCTCTTCTGTCGGTCATGGATTGCAGTTTTGTAATCTTTTCAAGTTCTACAATTGGCGTTGACTTCATGCCTCCTGTTATAACTCTCATGGCTTGGTTTTGGAGTTTGCTAATTTTATCGAAGTTCGCCTCTCCTGCTGTTGTCCATGCCACAATGCCATACTCGAGAACTGGTCTCATTCTTCCAGTATACAGTTTCTTTAGTATACTTTCGTCTGCTCCCCAGCTTGTGCCAGCAAGTTTCCTCATGATTGTCATTCTTTATCTGGCGCTTATTCGGTTTCACTCGATCTGACTTTTCCATGTCATGCGCCGATCAAATGTGACTCCCAGGTAGTTTAGGTTGTCGTTTTGCTGCAGGTATTTGACGATTAGACTTAATTTTGGTGTTTTGGGGTTTGATTGATAGCGAGAATATTGTACATGTCGTTTTGTCCCCGTTTATTTTGACCAGCAATGAGTTCGCCAACTCTTCCAGCGATGTTAGTGCCTGCTGCATCCGATTTCTTGCTACGGTGAGATTCTTTTCATAGGTCCACATAGTCAGATCGTCTTCAACCATTGAGCTATGGACTCTTCTTGGTATATTCTATGTAATGGCATTTATATACACCAGGAAGAGTGTGAGTGATAGCACTCCCCCTTTGGGTACTCCCTGCTCAAGTGTCACCGTTTCGCTCATCTGCCCTTGTTCTCGAACTCTGGTCGTTCTGTTTTTGAGGTAGCTGTTGATCCACTTGTACATTTTCCCACAAACTTCACTTCTTCTTAGCTTGACTTTAAGTCCCTCTTTCCAGACTTTGTCAAATGCCTTTTCCAGGTACAGCCAAACCGCTACTGTGTGTTTCTGTTCATGGTAGGCATCTTCTATTTCCTGGGCTATGATGATGACCTGATCATTAGTGGATCTGTGCTGTCTAAAGCCTGCTTACTGTGGAATTAGTATGCGTTTTTCTTCTAGATGCCATATCAGTCTGGTGTTTATCATACGTTCCATAAATTTGCCGACACAGCTCAGTAGGCTGATAGGCCTGTATCAATTTGGATCTGTTTTGTCTTTTCCTTTCTTTGGTAGTGGACGGGTACAATTATACGCCCATCAAATCGTTGTCCCTTCATCATCTTCATTAAGGCACGATTTTCATCCAACATATCAGTCATATGTAGAACATGAAATATTTGTGTCATAATTATATTTTTGCTTGGAATTTGATGTCCAATTTCCTCATTTTGGAGCTGATCCGTTATCAGATAAGTTGGCCTGCTCATGCAATGCTCGATACGTATGTTATTAATTATAAAGTAAATAAGCAAAGATGGCAACGTCAAGGTTAGGGCTCACACCTTCAATGGTATAGTCATTTCAGCAATGGTATAGGGATGTGAAGAATTTCTGGAAGCAATGGAGCAAAGAGTTATAAATAACAAACAAGACCATATCCAAAATATGTCGACGACTCTGCGTCAGTGAGAAAGAACAGATGGGCCGCAAATGTGGTCCGCGTGACTGACGATATATGGACTAGGAGGATATCATTGTTGACCATACAATTACAAACGCCAGCATGGCCGAGGGACGAGAGATATGATATGTACCACACCATTGGACCATTATGGTACTCCAGGGCAAGAGACAGACACAGATTCAATCAGCTTTTTACTACCTGGCATCAGGCAACTCTGCCTGATTGAATACAATGCTTCAAGTATAGACGTATGTATTCATGTAAATATAACTAAAGAATTACAAAAAGGCACACATATACAAGTAAACAGTGTGTGAATACTTTAAGTGAAAGTTTAATCAACCAACGCGTTAAGATCATCTTCTTTAGCTAATACAATACAACGTTATGTTAGCTTTATACCAAACACAACCATCTCAAATTTAAAAAAACTGCATCCATGTACAAGAACAAGAACAGAAAAACCAAGGCACTGATTAAAGTAGGCTATAACCTAATACTGTATCATGCCCTTTCCAGATCGATGTTTCCATCCAGTCATTTCTGAAAGAGACTCATTTCGCTGTCAACATTCCAACCTCACCCAAAGCCTTGGTCAGACGTTTCTTGATATATTGGGGCCATCCTCTTCACGGTCTATAAACGTCTCTTTTGCGTGCCACTATACATTACATCAATGTTTTCGCAAGTAAGTATAATTAGCTATAAAAGAAAGTTTCTCACCTTTGCGTATCTATAAATTGTATCCGAAATATTGGTTCATTCGGGTCGAATATTCCGTCTATAAATGAGATATAGAATATAAAGATCGTGCCCACATAATCGACAGTTGTAACACATTCCAATGCAAAATCTGAAGAGAAAGAAAAAAATAACATCGATGCATGTGTTCACACACACATACACATACATACACATACACACACACACACATGCATAAAATAATAACCCAATACAATCAATAACACAAACATTCACCCACACACACATAATCGCTCAATTAAACATACACACACCACAAAACACACATCGACAAGCGTATATACAAGAATACATGATTATATAGCGATATACGTATACATGCATTAAAACACACATGTATATATGTATAAAAATTCATACTAAGACACACACATACATACAACCACAAACATGTGCAGATACGCAAGCACAGACACACGCATTCACATGTTCACACATACATATATACGCATAACATACATACGTACATACACACATACATACACACACATACATACATAGTTACACATACATACATATATATATATATATATATATATATATATATACACATATATATATATATATATGTATATATACACATACAGACACACGTACATACACACACACATAAATATATACGCATACATACACATACACACACACGTGTATATATATATATATATATATATATATATATATATATATATATGTGTGTACATGTATATATTTATATGTTGTTGGGAAGCAACATTTTGTCATCAAGAACGGCGGAAGCTCGGGAGTACCATGACCTTACGATTCTCCAATATGATGATGCGCTTTCTTGCTTAGCGCTCAAAAGATATATGCATGTAAACTACTAACAGCTGCCTTGCAGTTGACCTGTGGATAGCTGAAGGCCATGTGAGCAGCCCCAGAATATGGCTGTAAACATCCACTTGTTATAGTATACGGAAAGGACTCGGGAGTTTCAACTAGTTGAAGAGAAACTGATATTTGCTCCTGCCAAGTAGTATGCACTATTTGCAAAAACCCAAGGAGCAAGAGCCAGACGAAAAGCAACGGCAAACTACCGATTGTTCGATTGTCAGGACCTCATGACAGTCACCAATATTGAAACTCTAAGGTCCGATGGCGAGACGTCCAGGCCAGGGGAATCGACTCTACTCACTGGGAAAGAGTACACGGCATTAATAGTTCAAGTAATTATGATGACATTCAAATGCATGATGAAATTGCTAAGGAACACTCATCACTTGTACTAAAACGCAACGATGCGAATCGGTGCATGAAACTTTAGGAGTTAATTTGAAGGAAAACTCAATATGGACACTAACGAAATGGAAAGAACAAGAACATATTTGGAATATCAGAGCACAGGACAAGACCATACAGATATTAAAATATATATTGGAGGCATGTTTATCTACTGAGGGAAAGAAAAGAACGGACAACAAGAATGTAGCTTCGGCCTAACAAAGAAAACATAGGACAATGCTTGGTTATAACCCGGTTAACGATATATTACCTGTGATCAGACTGAAATGGACGGCAAGAAACATCACAGTTATACATGCATGTCCACCAATAACTGCTGCAGCAGATGGAAAAATATTTACATTTTAAGAAGGACCACACGAGCTTTTGAATAAAATATAAAAGCGAGACAATGTCGATTTGGAGATTTTAATGTAAAAAAGAAGCAGAAAGAATATAAGATGAGAAAGAAGCACGTGTGCATTTTGGCAGAGACACAAAAATGAAAGAGGTAAACGATTAATATATTTCTGCTTGGATAATAACTTCACAATTACAAACACCTTGTTCAGACAACATCAAAGAATAGTATATACATAGAAATCTCCAGATTTGAAACTAGAATCCAAATAAACTACATCCTAATACAGCGAAAATCCAATAGTTTCAACAAAGACACTCCCTGGAGCAGACTGTGACTCAGATCACCAAGTACATGTACGTGTAGCAGAATTCAAAACGCGACTGAAGAAAATCATCGAAAAGGACAGACCGATACGCTTCAATGTTTGCGCAATCCTAAACGAATACGGCATTGACGTACGAAACAAATTTGAAGTATTAATGGCGATGCATGAAGACATGTTAACGGATTAGCCAGCAACACACATGAGAGATGTCTTGTTCACAACAGCAGAAGATATGATACCCAAGAAAGTATATAAGAAACATAAGTGTATCACATATGAGACAAGGCAACTCATAGAAGAACGAAGGAGACTAAGGGAAACTTGAATATAACACAACATTAACTAATACAGAAACTGCACAAGAGAAATCAGGAGAAAGATCAGAAATGACGACAAACGGTATATAACAACCAAGTGCAACAACATTGAACATCTCCAACATCAAGGAAAGGAAAGATAGTTATTCTGGGAAAGTATAACACTGCCGGTAGAATTCAAGACTTCATTATAAGCAGTCAACCAGAACACTGACGGGAGAATTCAAGACTTCACTACAAGCAGTCAACCAGAACACTGAAGGGACAATTCAAGACTTAACTATAAGCAGTCAACCAGAACACTGACGGGAGAATTCAAGACTTCACTACAAGCAGTCAACCAGAACACTGAAGGGACAATTCAAGACTTAACTATAAGCAGTCAACCAGAACACTGACGGGAGAATTCAAGACTTAACTATAAGCAGTCAACGACAAAAATGGCAACGTGATGGCAGAGAGCTACGATCTACTTGAAAGATGGAGGGAGTACTGTAGCGAGATGTATTAAGACAACACAAAGAATGCGGACTTGATTACAAGTCATAACGCCAGAACCCACTTTAGACGAGGTTCGTGCGGCAATGAAGGCACTGAAAAAGGGAAGTCACTAGGATGTAACGGTATACCAGGTGAAATACAAATACTCTTCACCTTCCACTGATGGCTTGCAATGCTGGAAGATCTGACTACAGGGCAAGGGGGCGGCCGCGAGGTAGGCAGATATATGACATTGGAGTGATTGTGCAACGACAAATGTTCCCATTGACCGACGCAACGCACTTGGCGCAGGATAGACGACTTAAGCACCCCACGAAGATAAACGAAACAAGTGGAATAAAAACTACCTAACTAACTAACTAATACAAGCAGGAGGAGATGTATGCATCCGCATGTACCACACATTGTGTACGAAGATATGGCGCAGTTCAGAATAGCCCACAACATGGAGAAGATCAGTATATATCTCCATACCAAAGAAAGCAAATCTAAAATGATGCACCAACTACCGTACCATTACCCTGAAAAACCATGCCATCACGATCGTATTACGTATAATGATGAAGATAATCGAATCAAAATTAGCGTATGAAATACACGAAACACAGGATGGTTTCATTCAAGTCAGAGGAATACGAGATCACATCTTCAATATGAGACACATTTTGAAAAATGCGGAGAGTACAATATCAACCCCTATACGTGCTTCATAGATTACACCACACAATTCGACAGTGTGCAGCATCGTCAACTATGGCAAATAATGAAGGACATGGGTTTTGCAACACACTTGATACATTTTATATAAACACTATACATTAAACAACAAGCCGCCGTTAGAGCAGTTGAAGGGTGAACATATTGGTCTGGGATTCACAAGGGAGTCAGACAAGGTTGCATAATTTCACTTTATTTATTTAACATCTACGCAGAAAACGTCACGCGAAAGATAAAAACAGATGACAGCTACAGTAATCTTGATCCAATCATAATATGAGAGAAGGATCTTCCAGAGCTAAGATATGCATATGGCACAGACAAGCTGTCAAACAGCGTCAACGGCCTGGAACGACTGCTTATTTCCGTTGAGAAGCACAATGAAGCTCAGAACCTTTTCTTGAGCATTAAGAAAAAGAAGATAATGTTCACTAACAAAACAGAACTGCAACCTCAAATTGCTATTAGTAATGAAGAAATCGAAAATGTCACACATTTTGAAAACCTTGGTTCTACGTTATCCAACGACGGAGAACTTAGAATACGTTTAACCATGGCGATGCAGAAGCTAAAGAACATGTACGTGTTATGGCCCAACACAAGCAAGTAACTACAACTGAAGATCATGAAAACATGCATATTCCCTGCGGCAAAGAACTGGCGCAAGACGGACTATGACACACATAGCTAGGAAGAAAATTGGAGCGTTCGAAACAAATTGTAACAGAAAAATAATAGAAGTTTCTTAGTTAAAAATATGACAAAAAGAAGCACAAAAGAAGACCTGAATGTAGAAGAAAACTGGCTCATAAACATGTTATATTTCAGAAATTATATGTTTCGGTCACGTCAAACGTCATGACGGACTGCACAGAACGATCATGGAGGTCATCGTACCTGAGATACCATGCAATGGTAGACCAAGGCGAAGGGGGAAACAATATATCAAAACATGAACATGGAGGAGGCTGGAAGATGACTGCAGACCGAGATTCATATCGGCCGGCTTTGGTGAGAGCAAAGTTCTACAAAGAACATGCTACATGATGATATATATATATATATATATATATATATATATATATATATATATATATATATATATATATATATATATATATATATATATATATACACATATACACATACACACATACATGGATACATACATTAATACATGCATACATACATACATATACACATACATACATACATACATACATACATACATACATACATACATACATACATACATACATACATACATGCTGACAATGGTGTTGATGCTAACTTCATCGTTGTCTATGATGACCACCGAAATCATCCGTATTTATGTGTTCTGATTTGTTTTGTTTTTGCACTGTCTGTCATGTTTCGTTCGGAGCTTGCGTCACCGCATGCAGCTTAATGTTCAATGCCAGCACGGAATGATCTAGTGTACGGTTTACTCACTAACTGTTGATTAATGATAGTCCCGCTGCTCTAGTTTCCGGGTCATGATTTGGTTTGCGATGTCTGCATACGGCGACTCTCTCGTTCAGCAACGCCCACGTTTACTGCATATCTCCAGTCTGATCTGTTTTCTGCAATACTCTCCCAGTTGTCTGCATCTATGTAACCGCATCTGAGTTGTCTTTAAGCTTTCTTTAAAATACTTTTTTCGGTGACCTTCTTTATGCACGTCTTCCTTAAGCTCATCATACACGAGTCTCGAAGACAGTCTTGAGTTTGGCATGCGTTAGAGATGCCCAGCTCATCTCAGCTGTTATATCTGCATGGATGCGTGACATGTTTACTCACTTCACGTCTTCAGTGCCAGCGAAATGGTTCTGCAAACGAATATAGCAGGTGAATGAAGGCCACGTATAAGGGAATATATAAGGTAGCGTGTCTTTCTTGAAGTTGCCAATGAGAAAAAAGCATGTCAATTGTTGATTCCACAGATGGAAATCCACTTTTTCTCTCCCCATGCAAAAGGCTCAATCATTTTCTAGCAGTTTAATATGATTGTCTCTAAGACATTTACAACACCACAGAGCAGAGATATGCCTATGTAATTGTTGCACTTAATTCTATGAACATGATTTTTGCACATTGTTACAATCTTAAGTTATACATTCGCTTTCTAGTAGGTGCATACCATCAAATACAACGGCTGCACGAGCCCCTGTTACTGAATTCGCAGATATAAAGGGGAAACCCCGTCACCATCTTATTAACTGTCAAATGGTCAGGTTTTCAGTTATCATATTAAGATATTCTAGCGATGGCCTGATATGTACTTTCTCCAAACAAGAGTAATATTGGGCTAAGGTTGTGAAAGGTTGTCACGTTAGTAGATCGAAATCATGATCGATCCTTCTGCTTTTCTTCTTCAATTATTTTCTCACCAGTGATGAGCTTTAGTGGTGCTAATTTCGTAAGTACCAGACCGACAGCTTTCTTTATGCATTTATGTATGTGCATGATGTTGCCTTGCAATGGCGTCCTCGATGTGCTGAAGACAATACTCCTTCAAACGTCAACGAGCTGTTTATGGTGGACCTGGAACTGTTGCAGTACAAGCATTAGACGGTCGTTTGTATTTTATCAGATCAGCACACGTGCCTCGACGGCGGTGTCATGTCGATTACTTTCACTATAACACATATATATGATTGTAGTTTTTATTCCAAAGATCGCATGTATATTGCCACTAATTGTGTTACATATATTTTCTCAAGTCTCTGGATCAGAGTAGCTACGATGAGGGATATTGAGTTTTCTCAAAATATGTTTAAATCACTTGGCTTGCAAAGAGTATGACATTCTGCTTACGTCGAGTCATGTCTGATATGCATGAATGCATGCATACATATATGCATACACGTATACATACGCGTGTTATTACGTGTGTGCGAGAAAGGTGTTTTGCATGGGAGTACGTCGGAGTTTGTGCAAATAGGTATGACATAAAATTCATATATATATATATATATATATATATATATATGTATATGAATATAGTAGATCGCAAGAGTATTTCATGGATGTACGATGATAGGAATACTTTTTGCAAATGTCTTTTGGAAAATAAAACAGCTGAAAGTAATTAGGAATAATGATTTTGCTCCAGATCGGCAATCTAAATAAGTGTGAGTAATTCATCAAATGGTGTTATCTGCTCCAATAAATGGATTCATCATTTGCTCTAAATCATGATTACCATATGTCGTGTGAATTCTGAACCAGGCGTAATCTCATATTTATTAAAATCACAATTATTGTCTGCCGCTTAAAAACTAAAGTGATGCCTTTCTGCTTCATGTTCCATTATCTTGTCAGGTGTTAATATGTCTACATCACGACTTAAGTGGATGTTCATTTCTCAGTCTCTGTTTATAACTTTGACTTTCCAATTGCGATTTCTATAGAAAATATAAGGTGTTTTGGACAGATCGTGTTTCCATAACGGATTGTGCGTTTGATTGAACATAAAAATAGTGTTATCTCGTTTGAGCAGCCCTCAGGCTCTATATATTGTTAATTCTCAGACCATTGAAACTGCAGAAATTGCAATCTTGTTAAAGATCATTTGGAAGTTTGCGATACTGGTTGATGATCAATATCGTACTAATCAACGGCATCCAGTTAATTAAAATAACAAAATCAACAACCTAAACACAATTAATATTATATGTGATCATTTCAAGGTTAGTGATAGTTAAGACAGCTATAAGGTCCAAATGGGTGACTTTATACCTAAAAAAAGCATTACACGAAGATGTATCGAAGTAAATCGTGTTTGCGGACACACATAAAGGAAATAATTCAATTAATATACATGCTACAACAAATTCAAGCAAATGTAAAACAAGCTAATAGAACTAGAATTCATATAACAATAAAATTAAAGAAGTGAAAATAAACAACACATTAACAAAATGTGTTTAGGTAATTTTTGTTAAATTTAAGAATTATAATTGAAATCTAGTAACACCTTAAAGAAACAATAACATTTTTAAATTAGGAATGGGAATAGACAAAAACAACACCGAATGTATATGCCATTTGTGCAATCACGCTGAAGAAATCCAGACCAACAAGAATGATATATATAATATATACACTAACTAAATGATACAAGATAACCATCGTTTCACTGAGAAAAAATATCATTTCTATAACTGAGGAAATACGAGATAACGTTACGAGACTTAATCTTTAACTAGATTCTCATTAAAACAATAAAACAGAACAGAGATAACACGCTGATAATACATTCCCAGCCACGCAGCTTATAGCATTAATAAAGAGAAAGATAGCGTCCAATGCACACATAACGTACGAAAACTAGTATTTTTCAAGATTAAAACTCGTTGCATTCATTATCACAGATATGAAATTAGTTACACAAAATAGTAACTGATTTGGTTCGAAACTATGGTATTACAGTATAACAAACAAAGACAATTTACATAACACGTAAGGCAATAATGAAATGGTTAAAAAATTGTGTATTGAATTATTCTTACAGTCGGTTACAGTTTTGTTAGGAAATGTGTCGACACTCTGTGCATTAGCGAATATTTTGAACACAGCTCGCAGAATTATAAGATTGAAAGTAAAATAAACAAACTGCATTCTATTTTGGTTCAGCGCTCACAGAAAAATATGTTTTATCGCAAGTAATGATCATAACTGCAGTTTATGTTTCAAGTCGTAAATAATGACTTCGCTATTTATGTTCCCATAGTAACGGCTACTGAATGGTGCTCCGTGGTGCAGATAATACAGTCGTGGGCAAAAGCCATCTTCGCTTGCATAGAACATCTTTTATTATTATTATTTTATTTTTATTGAACATTTTAGAGACAAGAAGTAGACGTAGAACAGTCAACACATCTACGAGTTAGCATTTTGCATTTGTTTGGAATTGCTGAGGTAGAGAAGTCATTTTATGTAAGCGGAGGCAGAAAACATTTGTATGCGATTCATGGGATTAATAAATGTATTTTACAGACCTGAACATGTGAACTCAAGTTCGTGTATTAAAAACATTGGTATGGATTTAAATGATAAAATAATATTCATCAGCTCATACTAGGTAGAAAGTCGAATAATAGCTGTCCAACGTTGTCGACGAAGACCGCCGACGTCATCAGTGTGACATATTTATGTGTTGGGTGCGACTGAAACGGCCAATGCGGCGCTAAAACATCTTCTGCGTAACTGGCACACGAGACCAGTAGATGGTAATTATTGTCCCGCTGTTAGTGATTTCCGAGTCTTTAGTCTGCTCTGGTTTCACAACTATGTGCTCTTCGCTGCTAAATACACCCGCTTTGACTGCGCTTCTCCAGTCAAATCACATTTTACGCAAGCCATTCCCAGGTGGTCATATCCATCTGGAAACTTTTCAGTCCCTTAGACTGTCTTTAAAACATTTCTTTGGGCGTTTTTTCTAGCGCCATCCCTCTCTAAGCTATGGTTGTAAGACACATGAAAGCAGTGATGTGTAAATATACATGGTTGTAAGACACCTGCGAAAATTAATGTATAGAGATATATGGTTGTAAGAGACCTGAGAGAAGTAAACTGTGGATATACATAGCTATACGACACCTGAGAGAAATAATGTGTGGATATATATGGTTGTATGAGACCTGAGGTAATTCATGTGTGGACACGAATGGCTGCATGAGACCTGGGAGAAGTAATGCGTGGACATATATATGGTTGTATAAGATCTAAGAGAAGAAATGTGTACATCTAGATATATAGATGTGAAAAAGAAACTAAATTATATATAAACACCAGCAACAAGATGCAAAGGAAGGTATCCGAAAGAAGAAGATAACGTAAGAAATGTTGTGATACAATGAACATATAATAAAAATAACGATATAATGAGTAATGCAAATAAAGATGAAAGTGACATGTCATTCTGCACCACTTCGCTTTTTTACAACTACTAACCTATGTGGATGTTATACTTGTCATGGAAGGTGTGCAGTGCGGTAGATACAATTTACGTTTCATACGTGGAGAAGCATTCGCATCCAGAAAAAACAAACTTAAAGCAACTCCATGTCTATCTAACTGGACAAGACGGTATTTGAACCGTTCCTTTGGGATTTTTAGTACATGGACATACATTAAGAAGGGTAGAGATAAAGTTCGACAGACAATTTTAATATCATGAATACAATCGTGAAATAAAAAGAACCGTCATAAAATCCAAAATACGTTCACGAAATTACAGATTTAAGGGTCAAATAAAACGATCATAAGTTCAGGATCAGAAAATCAGAATAACGTTAATAAAAGCAAAAAAAATGATAATATAATCGGCAGACGATCATTAACTCAGAAATGCATTCAGGCACTTAGACGGAAGGAGATAAAACCAGAAAGTAGCATGCAAAATCAGAAATATTGAAAAGTATAAAAAAAAGAGATACAATTTTAAAAAATATAGGTAATCCGAAAATAGATTACTCAACACCAAAACATAACATAACTTGGGACAATAATACAATATTGTAAGAAAAAAGAAAATAGGAAATCAAAGATGAAGGTAGCAAAGTTAAATGCACATTAAGCTGATAACATACTTACACAATAAGACATAAATAACGTTAGAAAAAGAAGTTGGGACATACATACACACACACACACACACACACACACACACATACACACACGCATACATATATATATATGTATATTAACAACATAACTAGAAAAGCACAAAATACATAATTGCACAATAATAAAAACAGAGATGAAATTGTAAATACAACGTTGCAATCAGAATAGCATGAATACATTACAGAGTTATTTCATTTTATGTTAACGCCAAATCATCGGAATGTGTGTTTTCTGGACGGAATGTAAAGTCGAGTGCACCCGGAACCATTGTAAAAGGTTTATAATGAAGCTGTGACTGGCCTAGAGAGCCGACAGTGGATTTTAATGTATCTTTCGTTTTGCTCATATAATTTTGAAAATATGTCCAGAATGACATGTAAACTTACAATGACGCTAAATTAAAAAAGTCACACAATAACCATATCTGGCTCAAACAATGATGCTGGAGATATAATAGAAGACATAACGATTCGCAATATAAAAATAATGGGTGAAGCAGATAATAGAATACAAAATAGGTTGACGTCTGACAGCGTTCGAAGAAGAAGAAGATGAAGAACAAGAAGAGTAAGAAGAAGAAGAAGAAGAAGACAAAGAAGAAGAAGAAGAAGAAGAAGAAGAGGAAAGAAGAATAAGAAATAAAAGGTGTCTCTCTTGGTATCTAGCGGGACCAGTTTGGTGATGTCGTAACGCTGCGTTACTGTAGTCCGTATCGAGGGCTAGCGCGTATAGACAATCTCGACAGTTCGTTTCGCTCGAAGTCATTTTCTCGCAATGAGCTTGGGATCGCAATTGGAAAGCAGGAATCGTGCCTAAATTCCCAGTCCTCGTTACCAGTCTGAGTGAAAATCATCGCCGGGGCCGTTGGCATTCGTTCTGCACAGATCGCAGCGATCCCTCCCCGAGCGATCCCGGTCGGTCGGTTTATGTGTGTACGGGCCCCGTCCAGGCGGCCCTAGGTGGACGGAGTGAGGGACGGAACAATCGTCCGTCTGTCAGTCACTCTCTACTGCCGTCCTCGTGAGGTTTTTACACATCCATCCATCCGATCAGTGTGTGTGTGTGTGTGTGGCAAACATACTGTTCGTGTCCGACAGCTATCTGGTTGATCCCGCCAGTAGTCATATGATTCTCTCTAAGACTAAGCTATGCATGTCTAAGTTCACACTGTCTCACGTTGAAAACGCGAATGGCTCATTAAATCAGTCGAGGTTCCTTAGATGACACGATACTACTTGGATAACTGTGGCAATTCTAGAGCTAATACATGCTTACCAAGCTTCGACTCTCGCGGAAAGAGCGCTTTTGTAAGTTCAAAATCAACCGTTGTTTTCCCTCATGGGGTTGCGGCGTCCCCACTGATGACTATAGATAATCGTGTGCTGATCGCAAGTATGCCCTATAAAATGTCGATTGTACGTGACATGCCTACCATGTTTGTAACGGGTGACGGGGAATAAGGGTTCGATTCCAGAGAAACGGCTACCACATCCAATGAAGGCAGCAGGCGTGCAACTTACCCATTCCTGGCACGGGGAGGTAGTGACGAAAAATAACAATACGGGACTCTTTCGGGGCCCTGAATATGGAATAAATACACCTTAAACCCATTAACAAGGATCTATTGGGGGGCAAGTCAGGTGCCAGCAGCTGTGGTAATTCCAGCTGCAATAGCGTATATTAAAGTTGTTGTAGTTTAAAAGCTCGTAGTTGGATCTCAGGCGCAGGCGAGGGTTCGGTTCGCGCCGGTTCACTGTTTTTTGTACCCTGCAATATTTGCTGCCGGCTCTCACTCCCGGGTGCTCTTCGCTAAGCGTCCCGGGTGGCTGGCGAGTTTATTTTGAAAAAATGTAAGTGTTCAAAGCAGACCTCGGCAGCCTGAATAGTGGTGCATGGAATAATGGAATATGACATTGGTTCTATTTTGTTGGTTTTCGGAACTGGAGGTAATGATTAACAGGGGCAAATGGGGGCATTTGTATTGCGGCGTTAGAGGTGACATTGTTGGATCGCCGAAGGACGAGCTGCTACGGAAGAATATGTCAAGAATGTTTTCATTAATCAAGAACGGAAGTCGGAGGTGCGAAGACGATCAGATACCGTCGTAGTTCTGACAATAAACGATTCCGACTAGCGATCCGCAAGAGTTGCTTCGATGACACTGCGAGCAGCTTCCGGGAAACCAAAGTGTTTGGGTTCCGTAGAAGTATAGTTGCAGAGCTGAAACGTAAAGGAATTGACGGAAAGGCACCACCAGCTGTGGAGCCTGCGGCATATTTTCACTCAACACGGGAAAACTCACCCGGTTCGGATACTGTAAGGCTTGACAAATTGATAGCTTTTTCTTGATTCTGTTGGTGGTGGTGCATGGCCGTTCTTAGTTGGTGGAGTGATGTGTCTGGTTTAATCCGTTAACGAACGAGACTCTAGCCTATTAAATATTTCGCCGGTCCCTCCATGCACTGGCGCAACTTCTTTGAGAGACGAGTGGCGTTTAGCAACACGAGATTAATACATACTAATTTGACTCAACAAGCCGTGTTCGGACACGATAAATGATTGACATGGTGATAGTTCTTTCTTGACTCGGTGGATCTAATAGGGAACGTGTGCTGGAATTATACCCTCGGAAGACAGGATAGTTTTATCCTACTGTTCATAGGTCGTTGCTACGGTAATCCAGCACAATTAGAGATGAATCGCAGGTTTCAGACATTTAGTTCACGTGCTATTCAATGGTGCGGGGGCTACCATATGTGGTATTATGGCTGAACGCCTCTAGCTCAGAATCCGCCCGGATATAGGACGATATCCTTGGCACCACTGCGACGGGAGACAACGATAAGGTTGGGACCTGGGGCGCGCGTCTCAGCCCGACCTGGTCCAGCCACAGAAAGAGATCTCTACCGTCTAGCCGATTAAAGCGGGCGTGCACCTGTCCGATATTCACCCCACACGGAAGAGCCATGAATGACGAAACTCCATCAAACAAACAAATTACCATCAAGACGGGCGAAATCTTGCTCACTGGAAAAAAAAAGCCGCAAACGCCTTTGTTGAACACTATGCCAGAGCAACCCACATTGATGTCCCTGAAGACAGGCATACATACACTAGTGAAAAGCAAAAGGGGCACGACAACATCAATATGGCACCAGAAAAGCATAAGATGGCAAAATTAACAATGAACGAAATGGAAGACGCCATGAGCACGTTAAAGACAAGGAAATATCCAGGAAAAGACGGGATAACAAACGAAATGCTGTTGGAGATGGGCCAAACAGCAAAGAAGAAACTACTATCAGTCCTGAACCAAAGAAGGAAAAGGGGTATTGTACCACAGGCATGGAAAGACGCAGTACTTGTACCAGTACCAAAGAAAGGAAACGACAAAACAGATCCAAATGGATGCAGGCCTATCAGCGTACTGAGCTGTGTCGGCAAACTGAAGGAACGTATGATAAACACCATACTAATGTGGCATCTGGAAGAAAAACGCATACTAATTCCACAGCAAGCAGGCTTGAGACAGCACATATCCACTGAGGATCAGCTCATCCTCATAGCCCAGGAAATAGAAGATGCCTACCAGGAGCAAAAACACACAGTAGCGGTTTGGGTGGACATGGAAAAGGCATTTGACAAAGTCTGGAAAGACGGACTTAGACTCAAGCTAAGAAGAAGTGAAGGTTTTCGGAAAATGTTCAAGTGGATCAAACACTACCTCAAAAACAGAACGGCCAGAGTTTAAGTACAAGGGCAGATGAGCAAAAAGATGACACTTGAGCAGGGAGTACCGCAAGGGGGAGTACTGTCACCCACACTCTTTCTGGAGTATATAAATAATTTAACAGAGAATATACAAAGAAGAGTCCATAGCTCAATGTTTCCAAATGATCTGGCTATGTGGACCTATGAAAAGAATCTCACTATAGCAAGAAATCGGATACAGCAGGTCTTAACATCGCTGGAGAAGTAGGCGAGCTGATGGCAGGTCAAAATAAACGAGGAAAAAACGACATGTACAATATTCTCACTATCAAAAAAACCCCGAAACACACAATTAAGTCTGAACGGCAAATACCTACAGCCAAAAAAAACAACCCAGACTACATGGGAGTCACATTTGATCAGAGCATGATATGGAAAAGACAGATTGAGAGAAATGGAAAGAGAGCCAGAGAAAGAATGGCAACCATAAGGAAACGTGCTGGCACAAGCTGGGGAGCAGACGAAAGTATACTAAAGAAACTGTACACTGGAAGAGTGAGATCAGTTCTCGAGTATGGCATTGTGGCATGGACAACAGCAGCAAAGGCGAATTTCGATAAAATTAGCAAACTCCAAAAACAAGCCATGAGAGTTATAACAGGAGGCAGGAAGTCAACGCCCATTGTAGAACTTGAAAAGATTACAAAACTGCAACCCATGACCGACAAAAAAGACTGCAGAGCCCAGCTGCAATCATAGAGCCTCAGAAGACTGACTGACCATCCAATGCACCAGAGACTAAACAATTTCGGAAATGGGAAACTAAAGCGGAGAAACTTTGCAGAAATAGCCAAAGCAAAGATGCACGAATAACCAATAAACGCATTAACAACACTAAAGCCCATCCCTTACTTTACGAAAACCTACCTGGAGGCAGCATACATTTCCAGAGGTGGTAGAAAATATACCAGGTTTTGGAAACAAAAACTGCCAGGCATAAAAAAGAAAGAAGAAATACTACCCTGAGCTACATTTCGAAAAATTATTCAAACATGCATACACTGACGGTTCTGTAACAAACACAGCACAGAACGGAGGGGCAAGAGTATTTCTGAACCTACCAAATAGCAGAAAAATAACACTGTCATTCGCTACTGGAAAATACACAAGCAATTTCAGAGCGGAGGCAGAGGCATTGAGGGCAGCAGTGGAAAAAATGGTGACAAAAGAATGTGCAAGATTACCACAACCAGATACTAGTATGACATACGAAGAGTCAAAACGGCTTATTAGATCTAGATACATGACCAAATGGGAAACACAAAAAACGATGACTATTACCAGTTGAACAGAAGAGAGCAGGTCGTGGTCTTCAGATTTCGCACTGGCCACAATAGACTGAGGTACCACCTATTCAACAAATTGAAGATAGGTGGCACTGACGAATGCCCGTGTGGAACCGGGAAAATGATCGCTGAACATTTGCTGCAAAACTGCCCGACATAAGAGGATCAGAGAGAGCAGATGTGGACATCGCCACACTAGACAAGTGGCAACACTAGACAAGCTATATGGTAGTGTCGACAGCCTCAGGATGACCGCTGCTTTTTTTCTAAACAAGAATGGTTGCTGTCTGACTGCGTACGATGAAGATGAAGAAGAGGAAGAAGAATACCCCACACGGCGTTGAGGTATGATATCAATTGTAGACGAAATTGTTCTTTGCCGGGGTGTAGCAAGCAGAAGAGCAGCCACCTCACTGCGAACTGTTGAGATTCGGTCCTCGATCATGAGATATGTTCGCACACCAGGCGAACAACATCTACGTGCCATGACCACACTTGTTTCCTGGCAAAATGCACTCTTCTTTGTTCTTTACATTTGCCTCTTATCAGTCATCCCAATGAACGCAGAAGCGATGCAGGCCAGCGGACATTGCACATCTGGTTCTTTGTTACAACCTCCCAAATGGCAGGGAATGCTATGCATATCATCACTGCAGAGGAGCCGAGGATATTAAAGTGGAGCAAGAAGATGCCCCGACTCACATGTACATGCTACGTTTCTGACAGGACGTGACGATCCTGGGACACAGACACACTGGACTGCCTCTCTACTGGGACTCTTGAAAAACGTACATGTCCATCATATCATCATCATCATCATCATCATCATCACACCTTTTCGACACGAGTGGGGAAGACTCGATAGTCCTGAATGACATATTTCCTAAGAAAGACAACTCTGACGTCAAACAACTGCTCCTTGCAGATGGGCTGTGGCCAGTCAAAGGCTAAGGAGGGCATTCTTAAAGAAACGTCTGTTTAAATCGGATACACTGAACCACAGACTTAACGAAATAGTGCAACGTAAATCGCTGTATGATGACGTCAAAACTTAATAGAAGAAAGTATGATGCTCATCCTGTGGAGTCTCGCCAGGCAGCGAGAGTGCCTTGAACCGAAGACTCCACCTGATGCTACTGGTGGTCACCTACCCATGTTCTGTGGAGTCAAGGCACAAGGATATGGGGCAATTACTATTAAAATACTACAGTGGAACGGGGAGGGAGTCCTTAACAAAAAGGTTTATTTAACAAATCGCATGTACGAAGATAAGATAGACGTGGTATGAATCCAAGAAACGCACCTCAACAAAAACCACAGATTCTCAATATGAGGATACCATAACTTCCGTCTTGATAGAGAAGGTCACAAAGGAAGCGTTTAGATAGTGTTACGTAACTGCATACCAAGTAGCGCAGTATATGTAAATCACACAAGGCAAGTATAAATTGTAGGATTGGACATAATGACACAAGAAACGAAAACCCGTATATTCAACCTGTATGGCTTCTTCTCGGCCAACGGTGCCGGCACTTGCGCACCAGACCGAGACCAATCCGAGGCCCTCACTGAACCGCTCAATCGATAGTAGCGACGATTAATCATTTGGATTAATATATCCAAATATTTCATATATACATCAACGGTCTTACATTATCACTCTCTTTCTTATGTAATTATCATCTTTACTATTGCGCCATTTTCTTCCTCATTTAATCATCACGTATCTTATTGTATCATTTAAATTTTTTATTTAATACTTATCTTCATTATTGAATCATTAAAGTTTGCATTCTTTTTCTTCTTCGTCTTCGTACGCTGTCAGACGTCAACCTTTATGTTTTCGAAAAAAGCAGCGGCCATCCTGAGGCTGTTGACACTGCCACAGAGCTTGTCTAGTGTTGCCACTGGTGATTGCTTTCTCTAATCCTCGTATGTCGGGCAGTTTTGCAGCAGATGTCCAGTGGTCATTTTCCCAGTAGCGCATGTGCATTCGTCAGTGCCACCTATTTTCAATTTATTGAATAGGTGGTACCTCAGTCTATTGTGGCCAGTGCGAAGTCTTAAGAACACGACCTGCTCTCTTCTGTTCAACTGGTAATATGCATCGTTTTTTTTTGTGTAGCCAGTATGTTATGTTTCCCATTTGGTCATGTATCTAGCTCTAATAAGCATTTTTGACTCTTCGTATGTCACACTAGTATCTGGTTGTGGTAGTCTTGCACCTTCTTTTGCCAGTCTGTCTGCCTCCTCGTTCCCTTGGATGTTGCAGTGGGATGGAACCCACTGTACCAATACTCTTTTTGGTGCGGGCTGCTGGCATAGTTGACAGAGTACTGCACTTAAATCATTAAGCTCAGTATTTGTATGGCTTTTTGGTGCTGTGGCTACAGCCAGGGCATATTTAAACATGACTATATGGCTTTCATTTCTTTTGCATGTCATCATTTCTTCTACTGTAGCCCTCAGTGCCTCTGCTTCCCCTCTGAAATTGCCTGAGTATTTTCCAGTTGCCACTAATAGTGTTGTTTTTCTACCATTTGGTAGGCTCATGAATACCCCTGCCCCTCCTATCTGTGTTGTGTTTGTTACAGAGCCGTCGGTGTATGCATTGGTCCAGTCCATGCTTGGGTAGTTTTTCGTTATGTAACTCAGGGATATGTCTCTTCTTTCTTTTTCAGCCTGGCTGTTCTTTTTTCCAATACCTGGCATATATTCTACCACCTCTGGAAATATATGCTGCTTCCAGGTAGGTTTGCGTACAGTAGGGATGAGCTTTGATGTTGTTAGTGCGTTCATAGGGTCTTCGTTCATCTTTGCTTTGGCTATTTCGGAAAAGTTTCTCCTCTTTATTTTAGCATTTCCATAATTATTTTGTGGATTCAATCAGAATATTTCTCATTGTATCATATGCATTCTATTTTAACCTTTACTTCTATATTATTGAATCATACACGTTCGAATTGAACCATTATCATTTGTACTGCATGGCCATATTTCGCATTGGATCAGTAACTTTCGTGTTGAACCATTTTTTTTCTTTTTGAATCATGTTCTTTCGTATTGAATCATTATCGTCTCATTGTATCCTTTTCTTTCCTATTGAAAAACTATCTTTCGTATTGAATTATTATCTTTCGTATTGAAAGACTAATTTTCGTATTGAATCATTATATTTCGTATTAATAATTTTCTTTCTCATTGTATCCTTTTTTTCGTATTGAATCACATTTTTCGTATCGAATCATTAACTGTCGAATTTATCATTAATTTTTGTATTGATTCATTAATTTTCGAATTTCTGGATTACCCGTTCTCCAGCGGTGGTGACACCGTTGCCGGTACCAACTTCTATCCCAACTGTCTCTGCTTTAAGCCACGGTGGACCAGTGGAGAATGAATCGTCCATCTGTAGCATCGTAAATGTTGATGCGGGATACATTGGAATCGGACTAAAGTGTTGATGGTTGTCCCCGTGGTCGTTTCTGTTCTTTGGAGTACCCGATAGCTGTCGCTGTGCTCCAACGATAGTCCGTTCTTCTCAGTAAGTACCCCCATCCCCTCGCCCCCCCCCATCCCCCAACAATGTTTCGTCTTGTCTGCATAAACAGCTGCATATTTCTTTAGGTAGAACTGACGTGTGGTGGGGGAGGAGGGGGCAACATGTAATCCTCCTTCTGATGTCGAATTTTCTTTGCAGGGCTCCTAGGTAAACGCCCGTATCATTTTCCCAAAGGCTGACAGTTCCATTTCTCTTTTTTGTCTCAGAGAGGCCGATGGTGTAATCGATTCTACTGCTCTCGTTAACCACGTGGCTTAGTTGTGACGTGAAGCACATATAACGTCAGTTGAACGCACACAGTATCAACATGCTGTTTTTTGAGTCAGTTTTGGACAGAACGCCGCTGATCCTGCGTTTTGTCGACGCTATGTGGTCGTTTGGCAGGGGCAGATTGTAGGCTGGGGCCGGTGTTGAAGTTGTATGGAGCTTTTTGCTTGCATCTAAACCGTAAAGTGGAGGGGGGGGGGGGGTGCCTGAACAGAACTCCCTTCGTTGTATGTCTTCCTGTTATCGTTTTTGTTAGTACAGGTCTGACGTCACGATTGTGTTTTCTCGTGGATTTCTTTTTCCCTGCTCTCTTTCCTCTTTGCCTCTGTGTTATGTTTGGTGTTTTTATTGTTTCTGGTGATTTTCTTCTGAGAATATTATGTTCGTAAAGTTTGTTTTTGAATTTCTTTGTCTGTATTGGTGATGAAAAGCGAAACGTCCTAAGGAATATATTTAATTATTTAATTTGTACCCACGCCGTAAATAGACTCCCGCGAATGTTGACGGGTGCGGCGTCAGTACCATATTACGAATTGAATTCTTAATTTTCGTATTGCATCTTAAACATGTGAATTGAATCATTTTCTATCTGGGTTAGTTGTCTAGCCGCCGCGATTCAATTTCAACCAGTGTTCGTAAAGCTTTCTCAGTCTCGCCAGGCGGAGCGATAGCGCGGGCTTGCGGAAAACGCTTACTCGCCTTTTCCCGTAGAGGTATTGGGATGCGGTTTTTTTTGGCCTCTCTTTATCGAGAAACGTTGTCAGTCGGTGGTAATTTATCTAAGGCTTATATCAGAGCTGGACAGTTCGTCTCGCTGGTGGTCAGACTCTCGCAAAGAGCTTGTGACCGGCAAATGGAAAGCAGGAATCGTGCCTGACGGCCCTGTGTTCTCCCAGGGACCAACCCTCAGGAAAAGGGCAGCCACATTGTCTCTAGTCCCAGTGAAATTCATCGCCTGGGTCGTTGGGATCCGTTCTGCACAGAGCGCTGCCATACCTCCTAAAGCGAGCCCGGTCGGTCGGTCGTCTGGTGTGTGTAGGGGCCCCTGTCAGGCGGTCCTAGGTCGACGGAGTGAGAGATGGGGGGAACAACCGTTCGTCCGTTCGTCAGTCGGTCCCTGCGGCCGTCTCAGTGAGGATTTTTACACACCCGTCCTCCGCTGACCGGTGTGTGCGGTACGTATGTCTCCGACAGACATCTGGTTGATCCTGCTAGTAGTCATATGCTTGTCTCAAAGACTAAGCCATGTAGTCTACGTTCACACTGTCTCACAGTAAAACCGCGAATGGCTCATTAAATCAGTCGAGGTTCCTTAGATGACACGATCCTACTTGGATAACTGTGGCAATTCTAGAGCTAATAAATGCTTACCAAGCTCCGATCCTCGCGGAAAGAGCGCTCTTATTAATTAAAAACCAATCGTCGTTTCCCCTAGCGGGATTGCGTCATCCAAACTGGTGACTGCCCTATCAAATGTCAATGGTACGTGACATGCCTACCATGTTTGTAACGGTTAACAGGGAATCAGTGTTCGATTCCGGAGAGGATGCATGAGAAATGGCTACCACATCCAAGGAAGGCAGCAGGCGCGCAACTTACCCACTCCCGGCACGGGGAGGTAGTGACGAAAAAAAAACAATACGTGACTCTTTCGAGGCCCTGTAATTGGAATGAGTACACTTTAAACCCTTTAACGAGGATCTATTGGACGACAAGTCTGGTGCCAGCAGCCGCGGTAATTACAGCTAAAATAGTGTATATTAAAGTTGTTGCAGTTAAAAAGCTCGTAGTTTGATCACAGGCGCAGGCGGGAGGTCCGGCTCGCGCCGGTTCATACCCGTTGTCTCCTGCCCTACCGTCTGCCGGCTCTCTCCCAAGGGTGCTCTTCGCTGAGCGTCTTGGGTTGCCGTCGCGTTTGCTTTGAAAAAATTAGACTGTTTAAAGCAGGCCTCGGCTGCCTGAATAATGGTGCATGGAAAAATGGAATAGTACCTTGGTTCTATTTTGTTGGTTTTTCGGTACTGGAGGTAATGATTAACAGGGACAAACGGGGGCATTCGTATTGCAGCGTTAGAGGTGAAATTCTTGTATCGCCGCAAGACGAGCTACTGCGAAAGCATTTGTCAAGAACGTTTTCATTAATCAAGAACGAAAGTCAGAGGCGTGAAGACGATCAGATACCGTCGTAGTTCTGACTATAAACGATGCCGACTAGCGATCCGCAGGAGTTGCTTCGATGACTCTGCGGGCAGCTTCCGGGAAACCAAAGTGTTTGGGTTCCGGGGGAAGTATGGTTGCAAAGCTGAAACAGTTGTGGAGCGTGCGGCTTAATTTGACTCAACACGGCCAACACTGAAATGACTGACATGACGAGACCACTTTCCTTAGGTCTAATACTGAACGGGTGCTGGATTTAGACACTCGAAATTATGGGGTTATGCCCTCTGTGGCTCGGTTGGTCTACATTCAGTGTTTGATAAAGGAATTGATGGAAGAGGAGTGGAGCCTGCGGCTTAAATTGACTTAACACGCCAATAATCTAGAATGACTGTCACATCGAAAACACCTTCGCGGGTTCTAATAGTGAACATGTGACGGTATTAGACCCACGGAAGACAGGTCAGTCTCCTAACCCCCTAATGAAAATGCGCCAGTTATGGTAATATGGTCTTAACCGCGCAGAAATCACAGGTTCCAGAATCGTGGCCATTGACAAACTAAAAAGCCCTCTATTGATACGTCCGATCTAATATTGAACGGGTGCTGGAAATAGACCCCCGGAAGACAGGTCAGTTTTACCCTACTAATGACAGGGCGTTGCTACGATAATCCTGCCCAACTCGAGAGGAGCCGCAGACATTTTGTTCACGTAATAGGCTGATAAGCCAACGGCGCGACGCTACAAGGTGAGGAATTACGGCCGAACGCCTCCAAGCCAAAATCCGGCCCAAAAGCTCAGCACGATTGCAAAGGGAGGCTTCGACATGGTGGGGACCTGGGGCTCCTGCTCCAGCCCCGCCCGGTCGAGCCACAGAATGAGGTATCTGCTGCCCGCCGATCAAAGCGGGCGGGAAGCTGCTCGATATTCATCCGATACGGCAATGAGGTATGAATCCATTTGTGGAAGACTTAGTTTTCGGTCGGGGTGCCCTAAGCAGTAGATCAGCTACCTCACTGCGAACTGCTGAGACTCAACCCTTGACCATGAGATATGTCCGAACACCAGGCGAACAACATCTCCGTGCAATTACCAGGCTTTTCCACTGGTTAAATGCACTGCTGCTTATATCTCCTCCTCCTCTTTCTGCTATCAGCCATACCAATGGACACAGAAGAGATGCAGGCTATCGGACATTGCACATCTGCTCTACTGTATCAACCTCCCAGGTGGCGGGGAATGATAGGCGTACTATTACTGCAGATGTGCCGTGAAAATAAAGGGAGCGAAGAGGTACCCCACCCACATGCACATGATACGTTTCTGGCAGGACGTGACGATCCTGATATACAGACACACTGGACTGCCTCTCTTCGGGGTTAGTACAAACATAGTCCATATCATATAACATATGTCATATATCATATATCATTTCCGCATCCTATAGACACGAGTAGTGAAGACTCGTTAGTCTGGTAAGATAACTTCCATAAGAGAGATTACTCTGATCACAACCAACTGCTGCCTTGCAAACAGGCTAGGAACAGCCAAAGGCTAAGGAGGGCATCCCTACAGAAACGCCTGTTGAAATAGGATGCACTGAGCCACAAGCTTAACATACAGTGCAACGTAAATCGCAGTGTGATGACAGTAAAACCTATCATTAAAAAAAATGGCGCTCATCCTGAGGAGTCCCGCAAGGCAGCGAGAGTGCCGGGACTCACGCCTCGAAGGGGCCCACCCTTGACTACTGGTTGTCACCCACCCATGTGTCGTGGAGTCTAGGCACATGGCTATGGGGCAATTCCTATTGACCAAAAACAGACAGCAGAGGTGACGAAGTGGAAGGTTAGGAGATAGACACAAATCTCCATCTAATCAATAGGCCAGAGGATAGCCCTAGCTTTTATTCTAGAACATCGCATACCACCTCGACTCCAAATTTGGCCTTCTCCACAATGGACATTCACCATAAATTAGACCGTCAGGTGCTAAACCAATTGGCAGGTAGCGACCACAGGCCAATTAGGCTAGAAATTGATATGAAAGTAGGCCCACAGGAAACAAAACCGCTCCCACGTTGGAATTACAAACGAGCCGACTGGGACAGATTTGCATTCGTGACACATGGGCTGTGTGAAACCATCAACACGCGGAACAACAAAATGAAGCCCATGGTGGAAAGCCTAAGGAAAGCAATAATGCAAGCTGCCACTGAAACCATCCCAAGAGGGGCAAGGACAAATTATCAGCCCTATTGGAATGATGAGTTGCAGAAAGTAGAAGACGCAGTCACAAATGCTATGAAAATGGTAGAGCGAGAACAACCAATAGAGGCAAATATCGCCCTCAAAGCCGCGACGGCGAAATACAAATACAATCTAAACCAGACAGCATGAGAAAGCTGGAAAAACAAAAACAGAAATTCTCAACTTAGACAAAGAAGGGAACAGACTATGGAAGTTAGTCAGAGCCATGAACGACGAAACTCCGTCAAACAAAAAAATTACCATCAAGCAGGGCGACAACTTGCTCACTGGAAAAAAAAGCAGCAAACGCATTTGCCGAACACTATGCCAAAGCGAACAACAGCGAACTTAATGATATAAGAGCAGTACTCTGTCAACTATGCCAGCAGGCCGCACCAAAAAGAGTAGTGTTGCAGTGGGTCCCATCTCACTGCAACATATAAGGCAACGAGGAGGCAGACAGACTGGCAAAAGAAGGTGCAAAACTACCACAACCTGATACTAGTATGACATACGAAGAGTCAAAACGTCTTTTTAGAGCTAGATACATGACCAAATGGGAAACCGAACATACTGGCTACACAAAAAACGATGCCTATTACCAATTGAATAGAAACGAGCAGGTCGTGATCTTCAGACTTCGCTCTGGCCAAAATAGACTCATGTACCACCTATTTAACAAATTGAAGATAGGTGGCACCGACGAATGCCCGTGTGATACCGGCAAAATGACCGCTGAGCATTTGCTGCAAAACTGCCCGACATACGAGGATCAGAGAGAGCAGAAGTGGCCATCACCAGTGGAAACACTAGACACGCTCTATGGCAGTGTCGACAGCCTCAGGATGAAGGTTGCTTTTTTCGAAAAAAATTATTGTTACTATATGACTGTGTGCGAAGAAGAAGAAGAAGAAGAAGAAGAAGAAGAAGAAGAAGAAGAAAAAGAAGAAGAAACGACATTAAGATTGCATTATTAACATTTAGCATGTGCATTAAACACGGAGCATATTTTGATCTCGGTGATGAATCTCCGGATCCTCCCCCTGATACAGAAACCAACATCGACCCCCTCTCCCCCTATTATAGTTGCTATTTGGAAACTCAGAGATAGACGAGCGCAGGCCTAGATCACATCCCACCAGAGATGTTGAAATACGGCTACGATCCGTTCAGCTCTGTCGTTTATCAATTATTCATGCAATTATAGAGGACTCAATACGTCCCAGCATACTGGCGCGATGAAATCGTCGTCTCCCTGTGCAAAGACAAAGGACTACGCAAAGACTGCAGTGATTACTATAACACTACTCTAGGTACCGGGAAATGTTTTTACCCTCGTGCTACTGGCTAGACTCAAGCATCTCTTGAACACAAAACGTCGCTCAGAACAGTCTGGCTTCACCCAAGATCGTTTTACAACCAACGTTGTCCTTGCTCTGCACCTCCTCGCCGTACTGCACCGGACCTTCAATCGCCTATTGTGCGCTACATACTTGGACTACATACGTCTGCCTTTGACTAAGTGTGTGGATATGTTGGTTTCGTGTGATTGTGTTGATTGCTATAAGAAAAGAATTCATTGCAAGCAGTCGCGAAACTGACATGACCACTATGTGTGTAAAGAATCACACTTCCACATTGACGTTTATAATTGAACATCTAGCCTAATGGTAACTTTATACAATTACATGTTTCTACACAGACAGTTGTGACCATACATAATCACCTTCGTCTGGAAGCTGCGTCACTGTAATGACGGTAGGGACGTTGATAACGTGTTGTGTTGCTTCTGTGAAGGAAACGTCATATCGCGGAAATTTGTTTGCCATTAAATCAGCTATGGGGCACGGGCGTGAACCTGGACAGACACAAATAATGCATACGATCTAAATCTCATTACGACAGTAGAACATGTGGAAGTGTGATTCTTTACACACATAATGGTCAGGTCAGTTTCGCGCCTGCTTGCAATGACTTCTTTTTTTATCGTAGAACTGTCGACTTGATAATGGTTTTTCTAAATGATATATTAACTGAAACAATATATTGCATTCTATCAATGTTTTTAGCAAATATCGAGGAGAATATGATTTATGAACGGTTTTTATTTTGAATACACTGAAACCAGAGGGGACGGCGTGGGCTAGTGGTTAAGTGACAACAGTCACAACGCAAAGTTGCTGGTTTCGATCCCCATCACAGCACCGACCGTTCCCCGGGAAAGCAAATCATTTTTTTAAATGCATGCCGAAGTCGATTGCACTGATCCGACAGGCGAAAAACCGCGATGGGGAATGCAGAAATAAGGCGGACAAGAAGTAACTGAAACCAGATCGAAGAATTCAAAGTATTGATTCAGGTTTGTATAGTATACTGTAATGAATAAGTTTACTTTTGTGTGCTCTCTGAAAATGACGTTAAGACGCAGGATATTGCTTTCCTCACATCCAGGTCATGCTGATGAAGATGGACTGCGGTCCTCCAGACGGTTGTCTATGCGTGGCTTCATCTGATTGGCGCTCACTGTTAACGGGGATCACATCGATCCACATCTCGTCAGCCAGACGACCTTAAAGACATCATGTTGTCAGGGACCGCTACATGGACGAGGCGTTGTGGTCTTGGTCCGTATATTGACCCTGAAGCGACGAGCTGGTCAGTATGTTCTGGCTGACTGGAATAGCGTCTCAGTTTACCGTGTGTATACTATAATAGGTTGAAATAGAAGCTTGGTCTTAATACAGAGAAACATACTGATCAATACTTCATTTGACCTCCACTCTTTTGGACAAGCAGTGTACAGCAACACGGGTAATGGTGTAGTGTTGGCAATGTGTTCCATAAAGTGGGTATCCCTCTCTATGAAATATATTATTAGATTGGAGCAAGGCTGGCTAATGTGCACCTTCTTCAGTATGGATCTTCATATACTACGAGACACTGTAACTGGCTACTTGAAAAGCGTATTCAAGATATATTATCTAGCACGATCAGCCGCTCACAATAAAAACATATATACAATACACGTTTGTACACTATAATAATGTGAGGTCTTGGCCAGAATAGCACAGACAATAGCGGCGCTTGCACGGCTTAACAAAATGTGGCATGATAAACGGTTATCACTATGGACGAAAATCAGATTAATGCGTACATTCGTCCTGTCAATATCCCTCTATGCTTCTAAGACATGCGCAGTTACAGCTGACCTTCAGCGAAGGATACCCACCTGGAAGATACGATGTTTCCGCTGACTTTTAAACGTCAAGTACAACGATCGAGTTACAAATGAGGAAATACGAGATAGAATTACAACAGCAATATGGACTTTTAAAGACCTCTTGGCAACTGTCAAAAGATGGAAACTTGATTGGTACAGTCAAATATCAAGATCAACTGGTCTTGCAAATACGATATTAAATTGAAAGGTGCAAGGGATACTACGACGATGCCATCGTAAAAGAGTTGAAAAGACAACATCAAATAATTGGAGCAATATCAGACCAGAAGAGACACAGGCTGCGGCCGCTGACAGAGACGGGTGGCATGGAATTTTGTGAGGATGTCTTCATGTGTGTACCAACGACCGCACTCGTTACGGGATGACCTGACCTGACACTAAAATATGAGAATATAGCCGGGTTGAACAAATTGGGTTATCATAGCAAAGCAGGTTATCATGTTTCAGCCAGTCCAACAATCGTGTAGTTCCTATGAAATGTGACATCCAATTCTACAAGGCAGTAATTTATATGGAACTATTTATATCGCTTTAATAATCTCTCTCTCTCTCTCTCTCTCTCTCTCTCTCTCTCTCTCTCTCTCTCTCTCTCTCTCTCGCTGTCTCTCTCTCTCTATTCTATGTAAATATATATATATATATATATATATATATATATATATATATATATATATATATATATATATATATATATAAATATTTCTTCATTTCTCTGTATGTCTATATTTCTCTCTCACCCACTCCATTTATTACACTAGTTATGTCTATTGGAAAAAAAAATGTATTCTTATGTTTGTGAAGATCGAAAACGATGTATTTCTGAACGGTACAAACTTCTTATTTTCGAATGTGCGCTTTTTTATATATGTTTTTCGTTTCTCCATTTCTACCAGTAATCGCTTGTTTGCCTCTAATTGTTTTGTGAAGATTTCATGTCATCGCACGCCTGCAGACTCGTGGAAATTCAGCCATATTTGCAAATGTATACGACTATATGCTGGAGTTTCAGTAGCCGGATGTTGAATAAACTTATGTTATCTATTCTCCGGCACATCCCTCCATGTATGTGAATTACCCGGTCGTGATTTGCCGGTTCGTGAATTGACGGCATCCACAATTATCAAAATGTATAGTTCTCCCTAGTGTTGCCTTTTCTTGCAATGATGTCAACGCTTTCACTAACACACAAAAAACCCATCATGACCAGGATGATGTACTCAAATAATACGATAACAGTTTGAGGCCTGAGATCGACATGACCGTAGCCAGCACAACGATGCCATCTGAAACAGTGAAACATCCGATACTGCGATGGTTCTTGAAAAATAAGTCTCAGAGCTGAAGTCTACAACTATATTCATATCATCAAAATGGTAATTGTTAACTGTTGCACATGTCTCGATTTGGCTGCAACATATTAGGCTGATTTAAAAGACGATTTTTTGCCCGCATAATGAGCATAGTCTGTGACTGACTGCGACCAGAATCGTCGTGATTTCCAGCTATGTCGACCGTACTGATTACTTCATTTAGTTCAGTTATATAGCAAACATTCAGACCTCTGACATGAGGAAAAACGCGACATTGTTCAAAGGATCGGTTTGGCAGTATGGTCTAATCAAAGAATCTGCCCAGAATCCAAACTACTTCTTAACAAAATATGCGTCATTGCAATCCTTGTTAATGGCTGCGAAACTTACAAAGTGCTGTGAAACGTGCATGGTGCTGTGAAACGTGCATGGTGCTGTGGAACGCGCATGCTACTGTGAAACTTGCATGTTGCCGTGAAACGTGCATGGTGTTGTGAAACGTGCATGATTTTGTACAAATTGCCATTTACAGTGAAACTTGAATGATGCTGTGAAATTGGCATGGTTTTGTGAAACTAGTATGTGCTGTGAAGAAATAAGGGGAGTCGGGGTCTTCGACATGCTCAGTCAGATGCCCGTCTTTGGTTTCGATCCCTGAGATCGTCCGACAAAACATTTCGAGATAGTTCTTTCAATAATCCACCGTCGCAGCCACATGGGAATGTAGGCCATCAAACAAACAATGCACCGGCCCGCCAGAACATACACCTTGCTGTGGAAATCAAGATGTACAAATACAGGGTACAACACGGCCCCCCTCCCCAAACCATTCCACCCCCTACCATCCCTCATGTCTTTACAACACTAATCCTGCCACAAATCGTTCGTAACTTAAAATATATGCTTAATATACTTCAGTCATCAGTTAGTCGTCTAGGCTGATTACTATTGTATATTACATTGTGAGAAGTCATATGGATTCATACATGATTGCTCCTTGAATTACACATTACTGGTTCTGCTACTATGTTTATGTTTATTAAAACTAATTTCACATCCTTGCGCAGTACCGGTTCTAACGTTCATACTTGTATTACTATGTTCATGTCTACCATTATGTTTGTGAATAAACTACATTACTGTCACTTCTACTGACTCTAAACTGCAACTTTGTTGATATATGTGTATATATGTGTATCCACAACAAAGTCACTGCACGTTCTAAGAAACAGAGACAGATCCATTTAGACAAATATTCGTTTCAGTCATGTGTAATATTTAACTATACTAGCAATAACCCGTAAATAATACCGGAAATGAAAAGTTGTTTTGATGGAATTTTAAGTGAATGTCAGTTGATTTATGTTTACCAATAATATTCTTAGATAAAAAAAAAAGCTTAACGAACTTTAGAACTTTCAATGCATTAATAAAGAGTTTGAATGAAACGAAACCACATATAGGGTGTAAAGTTTATTAACGTATACCTTAATATAAACAATTAGCAACACAATATATTTATTTACATATGAAACGCATATAATAACACCTTTAGAATATTAGATTCACACACGATTATCACTAACTTGTTGTTTTCAATTAATAGACCAAAATGGCATGGTAAAATAATGCTGTGTAGACCATTCAGTGTTTTTTTCCTTTTGTTTGCCTTATTTTTTTTCATTTCCTTAAGCCAGTGTGCGTTGAACTAAGTTTTTATTTTGTGCATGTCGACACAGTGCATCCGACTTCGGCATCCATGTTATGTAAGGATTGCTTCCTCCTGTATTGTGTAATGGTTTGCTTCCCTGGGGTAACAGTCGGTTCTGTGATGGGGAGGGAACCTAGCACCTTCGGATTGTGAGCCGTGTCACTTAAACAATAGCTCATGCCATCCTATCATTCAGTGTATACACATTCAATTCTGAAATTGAGAAATCAAAATCATTCTTCAATAAAATGTATACAAATTAAATATAACAAATCTGTAGTTATTATACATTTTTAAAAAGACATGAAATGTCGAGATCTGATCGTAACCAATGACGTTAGTATTTATACTCGTTCTGCAGTACTCCTCTTCTGTTAGCAATTGAGCTAATCGTTGCCATAATAGTTATCATGATTTTATGTGCTTATTTTGGGGTGCAATATCGGTATTTGAAGAAAATTGAACAACGAAATTGTAGTTATTTAGAAAATACAAAATAATAAATTAAATGATACAATTTGATAATTATAAAACAAACCATCGGCATTAATTCATTCTGATTGTAAAGAGTCGATACATACATTTGCCATTGTAATGTAAAATGAATAGTTAAAACATACATATATGATTGCGTCTGTAAATGTAGATCCGATATATACATATATGGTTGTAGATGCCTTGATTAATTCGCATTCATTAAAACATATTTTAATCTAATTTACCATTGATTTCTACATGCATATCAATTACTGCAGGTGGCATTTTAGTAACACGGAATCGTTTCCCTAGTCTGATGACATGTTTCATGTTTTTCACTGGGAAAAAAAAAATGTAATTCCTATCTCTTGTAGTTAGTCAAAAATAGAGTTGAGTTGTCAAATATTACAGCTTTCTAATCCAGGGCTCAACATAGATATAAGCCTCAATAAAAAAATCGCCAAAATAACATGGCACTATCATTTCTTACTGCAACATGAACTTGTGCAGGCAACATGTACTTTAGTTTTGTTTGTGAAAAAAGAATTCATACAGTAATCATTAATTGCCAATTTTTGTGTAGGCTATTGTTTTCTTTATATTTTGTTGCTGCGTTTACCTGACCATTTTTCCTTCGTAAACATACATATCACGTTGAATTAGTATTTGTGTTGCCATTAGTTCAACACCTTCTGCCTAGACATGAGACAATTATATTTTGCCATTATTTGATAAAAGCAATTCAATTTAATAATTTTCAAATGTTCTACATTGCATAAGTGATGAAGTGTTTGAACTCCTACAAATGGTTTAGCTTGTATGTTTAGATGAATTGACCATGTCCCTTCATATGCCGGTTTTAATCCTATGTCAGTAAATTACATTCAGGTAGATATTTAAATGCTGGGGCGTGTTGAGACTAGAAATTCATCTCAATGCATTTGCTGCGAGAAAATAATTATTATTATCACAAAGCCGACTAGTTGTTTTTAAAATAAAACACATGTGCTGGATATCCGGAAATCAAAATTGGAAGCGAATGTAACATGTGTCTGTGCTTTTCAAAGCTGCTTTACTGGGCTAATTGTAATTTTGAAGTACGTTTTGTTTAACACGGTTAAAAAGGACCTGTATCTTTTTCACGTGAGTCATATACGTATATCCTTAAAAACACACACACTAGCGGCAAGTGTGAGTTTACGTGTACTCTATCCACCACAATAATATTTATATCTATTTTTTGTTTTAAGTATAAAACAGCGACTATACGGGCACGTTTGAAAATATTACATGATACCCTCTGTTCTGAAATTAACATGATAAGAGAAGTAGAGAATGTTCGATGTACGCATGGAAGAGGAAGCTGGATGTCGATGTCCAGGTAGCAGGCAAAACATGGGCATGACTGGCTCAGATGCTAATGGAAGCAATACTTAACGGGCATATGTTGCTGACCTGTGCTTCGCATGAACCGAACACTGTTTTTGATTAACTGAATTGATATATATATATATATATATATATATATATATATATATATATATATATATATATATATTTATTTATATATATGTGCTTGTGTGTGTGTGAGTATGTGTGTGTGTGAGTGTGTGTGCGTGTGTGTGTGCGATTGTGTCTATGCGTGCTAACATGAGTCGTGGGTGTGTGTGTGTGGGTGTACACACGATCAAATGAAAGAAAAACACATATACCAGAGTAGTTTAGGAAGAACAGTCATAGACTTATATTTCATAGCTGAAAAATGTAGTTGGTAATTTCTTAAAGGTGTAAATGCGTAACGCCAAAATACATGGATGTGATAATTGTAGCCAGCAGACACTAGGTGTTTCATGAACGTACGCAGATTACATACACCGATTACGCCATCTCTCAAATAGTGTCCAATCAAAGAAAAGCGTACAATGCGTACATTGATAGGGCAAAATAAAATTGTGAGGATTATATTCATAAGAAAATCCTTCTTTGTTAAGACGAGAAGTGTTTTCACCTAAAGTGCGCCCTAACTGGTGTAGTACATTTGATCAAGGACGCTACACTTTGCTGATGAAAACATTAAAGGTATATATGTTCATATTGCATCAGAGATGCATGCGGCCTGAGGATGGCTCTAGCAGACGGGCTAGTAACGATAAACAGTGTAGTAACTGCAGTAGGCAGTTCACTTGGTTCAACGGTACACACACAAATGCACACACACACACACACAAACACACACACACACACACACACACACGCATAAATTTACACACACACACATAGAAGTTTGTATTGACTGATTTAATTTAGACACATAACACAAACACACACACATACAGACACACATATACACATTCTAGAGAAGGCATTTGACAAAGTGTGGAAAGAGGGACTTAAAGTAAAGCTACGAAGAAGTGAAGTATCTGGAAAGAAGTACAGATGGATCAGCCACTACCTCGAAAACAGAAGAGCGAGAGTACAAGTACACGGGCAGATGAGCAAACAATTGATACTGGAGTAAGGAGTACCCCAAGGGCTAGTACTGTCACCCATATTCTGTCTGGTGTATATAAACAACATCATAGAGAATACACCAAGAAGAGTCCACAGCTCCATGTTTGCAGACGATCTGGCTATGTGGACCTCTGACAAAAATATCACTGTAGTTAATAATCGGGTGCAGCAGGCCCTAACATCGCTGGAGGATTGGGCGAACTCATGGCTGGTCAAAATAAATGAGTAAAAAACAACATGTACGGTATTCTCGCTTTAAAAAAAAACGACAGAACATCAAAATAAGTCTTAACGGCAAATATCTGCGACCAAACGCCAACCAAAACTACTTAGGCGTCACATTTGATCGGCGCATGACATGGAATAGTCAGATCGAGAGAAACCGAATGAAAGCCAGACAAAGAATGGCAATCATGAGGAAACGTGCTGGCACAAGCTGGGAAGCAGACGAAAGTATACTAAAGAAACTGTACACTGCAAGAGTGAGACCAGTTCTCGAGTATGGCATTGCGGCATGGGCAACAACAAGAAAGGAGAATTTTGATAAAATTAGCAAACTTCAAAACCAAGGCATGAGAGTTATAACAGGAGTCAACGCCCATTGTAGTACCTCACCATGGCTGTCCATATGCTGGAGATGTCCGCGTTGGAGCTGACCAGAAAAGACTCTCACGAATTTAGAAGATTTTTCAATGAGGCTTTGTATTGTCTGATGTTTTTCATAATAATCAATTATTTCATTGTTTTGTTAAACGAAGTCCATTTAGAATTAAAACGTCTTCGACGTCTCGTGAATTTGACAAAACACTAAATCGGTATGCGTTCCACGTGCCAATGTCAGTGAATACGTTCCGAAAAAAGTCTTGGTTACAGTGTGTGTGGGTGTGTGTGTTTGTGTGTGTGTGTGTGTTTAATGTATTGCAGGTGGCATTATGTTCATGCAGAAAACATAATATTGAGTAATATCAACAATAACGTATGTCCCTAAATAACCATATGGATTATTTAGATGAAGTATTATTAGTGCCCCAAAATATAAACTGTTTTACCTAAAGCAGCATATCGATAGTTTTTGTTGAAACTAACACATTTTATACGAGTGTATTGGTTGATTCTGTTAGGTTGATGAAATGTGTGTGTATTTCAGAAATAATCACTACATCGATTAGCCCATCAACTGCGCTCCATCTACCATACTGTAACATGTATAAATTAACTGTCTAATAACATATTCTAACGCTAACTAACATCATAATTCACCTACGTGACTAATATCGCTATTAACAGTGTGTATACCAATCATAACTCTACTACTACTAGAGCTGTGAGTTTCCAGGTCAAGCAAACAATATCATTTCTAACAATTTCAGAAGAACACATTACGTTTAGACACGTTGATGAAACTGTTAAACTAGTATATGCTTAGATCCTTAGAGAACACCGTGTATATTAAGATATCCGTGTGGGGACGTTGCAAGTAATGATGTGAGAGGATATACGTATGTAAATAAGTTAAGACTAGTGATGTTTAAGGAGTTATGTCTGCAAAGAATCTGTTATAATCGATGTGAGAATAGATATAGGTTATGTAAAGAAACTGATGTGAGAATGATATGTATGTAAGCTGAGAGTAGGGATGTGATAAGAACTATGTATGTAAGTAAGCTGAGAGTAGGGATGTGATAAGAACTATGTATGTAAGTAAGCTGAGAGTAGGGATGTGATAAGAACTATGCATGTAAGTAAGCTGAGAGTAGGGATGTGATAAGAACTATGTATGCAAGAAAGCTGAGAGTAGGGATGTGATAAGAACTATGTATGCAAGAAAGCTGAGAGTAGGGATGTGATAAGAACTATGTATGCAAGAAAGCTGAGAGTAGGGATGTGATAAGAACTATGTATGTAAGTAAGCTGAGAGTAGGGATGTGATAAGAACTATGTATGCAAGAAAGCTGAGAGTAGGGATGTGATAAGAACTATGTATGCAAGAAAGCTGAGAGTAGGGATGTGATAAGAACTATGTATGTAAGTAAGCTGAGAGTAGGGATGTGATAAGAACTATGTATGTAAGTAAGCTGAGAGTAGAGATGTTAGAAAATATGTGCATGTAAGGAAGCTGAGAGAAGTGATGTGAGAAGATATGTATATATAAATATGCTGAGAGAAATGATGTCAGGAGATATGTGTATGGAAGGAAGCTGGGAGACGTAATGTTAACAGATATGTGTATGTGAGGAAGCTGAGAGATATGATGTTAGGAGATATGTGTATGTAAGAAAGCTGAGAGATATGATGTTATGAGATATGTGTAAGGAAGGAAGCTGAGGAAACGAATGTGAGGAAATATATTGTCATTGAGAAATATGAAGAAAAAAAAACAGTGAGGACAAATTTATGACTCAACAACTTGTGAGAAGTAATGCGTAGAAATATATGGTTGTAAGAAACACGAGCGAAGTAATTAGTGGAGATATATGGTTGTAAGAGATCTGAGAGAAGTAATGTGTGAATACATATGGTTGAAAGAGACATGAGCGAAATAATTTTTTGAGATATTTTGATGTAAGCGACCTGAGAGAATTAATGTGTTTAGATATATGGTTGTAAGACGCCTTAGAAAAGTAATGTATGGTTATGTATTGTTGTAAAACAGCTGAAAGAAGTAATGTGTGGATATATGGTTGTAAAAACTAGAAATCAGTGATGTGTAGAGATGTATGGTTGTAAGAAACATGAAAGCAGTAATGTATTAATATATTTGGTAGTAAGACACCTGCGAAAATTAATGTGCAGAGATATATAGTTGTAAGATACCTGAGAGAAGTAATATGTGGAGATAAATGGCTGTAAGACACCTGAGAGAAGTAATGTGTGTATATATATGGTTCGATGAGACATGAGAGAAGTAACGTTTGATATATATGGTTTTTTGAGACCTGAGAGAAGCAATGTGTGGATACACATGGTTGCATGAGACCTCAGAGAAGTAAAGCGTGGATATATATATATATATATATGCTTGTATACGCTATACGAGAAGAAATGTGTACATCTACGTATAGTGTTGTGAAAAAGAACCGAAATTATAAATAAACACCAGCAAAAAGATACAAGCGAAGGTATCCGAAAGAAGAAGATAACGAAAGAAAAGTTATTGTAAGTGCATGACAATGCATTCAAAAGGGTAGAGATAAAGTTCGACATGTAATATCATGAATACAATCGAGAAATAAAAGGAACCGTCATAAAATCATAAATACTATCATTAAATTACAGATTTAAGGAGTAAATAATACGATCAATATTTCAGGATCATAAAATCAAAACGACGTCCATAACAGCAACAACAAAAAATCGATTATATTATCGGCAAACGACCATTAACTCAGAAATGCGTGCATGCACTTAGACGAAAGGAGATAAAACCGGAAAGTAGCATTCAAAATTAGAAATTTGGTAAAATAGAAAAAAAACAGAAGATGAAATCCCCAAAAATATAATAGAAAATACGAAAATGGATTATTAAATACCAAAACATAAAATAACTTGGGACAATAATAACATATTGTAAGAAACAAGAATATAGGAAATCAAAGATGAAGGTAGCAAAGGTAAACGCACATTAAGCTAATACCATAAATATAAGACAAGGAATAAATAACGTTAGAAAAAGAAGCTGGGACACACATACACACATACACATACACACACACGCACACACATATATATATATATATATATATACATATATATATATATATATATATATATATACATATATATATATATATATATATATATATATATATATATATATATATATAAATATAATAATAAAAGTATTAGGGAAGCATAAAATACATAATAGCACAATAATAAAGACATATATTACATTTGAAATTTAACGTTGCAATAAGAATAGCATTATTACAATGGAGAGTTATTTTATTTTATGTACACGCCAATTCATCGGAATGTGCGTTTTCTGGACGGAATGTCAAGTCGAGTGCAAGCGGTACCATTTTAAAAGGATTATAATGAAACTGTGACTGGCCTACAGAACCGACAGTGGATTTTAATTTTATTCTCGTCTTGCTCATAGAATGTTGAAAATATGTCCAGAACAACATGTAAACATACAATGACCGCTAAATTAAAAATTTGCACAATGAATATATGTTGCTTGAACAATGATGCTGGATATAATAGAAGACATAACGATTAGGACTATAACAATAATGGGTGTAGCAGATAATAGGATAACATATATAAGGTCCAAACAAATTTATCAAGATCACACATTTCTATACAGGTGTTGACACATTCGCAAATACAAAACTTGGAGTAGGATGTATTATAAATCCAAGTATAGTAGAGAGTGTTCTAGATGTAAATTATTTGTATGAGCGGATTTTAACGGTTAAAATACAAGAAAATGGTGATACTACCACATATATGCAAGTATATACTCCCGGCAATGTAGTCCATTATGCAGATGTCTGTTGACATCAATGTGGTTTGCTCTGGCATAATGTTTCATAACGCCGTTTGCTGCATTTTTTCCAGTAAACATGTTGTCGTTCTGCTTGATGGTAATTTGTTTATTTGATGATGTTTCGTCATTCATGACTCTGGCTAAATTCAATAGTTTGTTCCCTTCTTTATATAAATTGAGGCTTTCTGTTTTGTTTTTTCCAGCTGTCTCTTTTTATTTGGTTTAGTGTTCTTTTGAATTTAGCCGTAATGGCCTTGAGGGCGATATTTGCCTCCATAGATTGCTCTCTCTCTGCAATATTCCTAGCATTTGAGACTTAATTCTCCGCTTTCTGCAGTTCATCATTGCAATATGGCTTGTAGTTTTTCCTTGCCCCTCTTGGGATGGTTTCGGTAGCTGCTTGCATTATTGCTTTGCTTAGGATTTCCACCATAGGTTTCATATTGTTATTCCGTGTGTTGATTGTTTCAAACAGTCCATCTGTCGGCATTTCAAATCTGTCCCAGTCGGCTCGTTTATATTTCCAACGTGGGAGTGGTTTTATTTCCTGTGTGCCTACTTACATATCAATTTCTAGCCTAATTGGCCTGTGGTCGCTACCTGCCAACTGCTTGATCACCTGGCGGTCTTTTTTGTGGTGAATATCCCCCGTGGAAAAGGCCACGTCTGGAGTGGAGGTGGTAGGACATGTTCTAGAATAGAAGCTAGGGCTATTTCCCGGCCTATTGATAGAGGGTTTTTCCCCTTATCACCTTGTGCCTTGACTACACAGCACATGGGTGGGTGACAACCAATAGCATTGGGTGGGCTTCTTCGAGGCGTGGGGCCCGGCACTCTCACTGCCTTGCGGGACTCCACAGGATGAGAACCATACGTGTTTCTGTTAGGCTGTTACGTCATCATACAGCGATACACGTTACACTGTTCCGTTTAGCCTGTGGCCCAGTGCATCCGATTTCAACAGGCGTTTCTGTAAGGTTGCTTTTCTTAGCCTTTGGCTGTCCCCAGCCTATCTGCAAGGCAGCAGTTGTGTGTGGTCAAAGGTGTCTCTATTAGGGAAGTTGTCTTGCAGGACTATCGAGTCTTCACTACGCTTGTCTATAGGGTGTGATGATGATAGTATATGATGAACTGTATGTACTAGTTTTTCAAGTATCCCGGAAGAGAGGCAGTCCAGTGTGTCTGTGTCCCAGGATCGTGTCGTCCTGCCATAGACGTAGCAAATGCATGTGAGTGAGGTATTTGTTTTGCTCCCTTTATTTTCTCGGCTTCTCTGCAGTGATGATACGCCTAGCATTCCCCGCCTGCTGATAGGTTGACACAATAGGGCAGTGGTGCGATGTCGGATGGCCTGCATCTCTTCTGCGTCGATTGGGAAAACTGAAAGCAGACAGAGGTAAAGAACGAGGCAGGAGTGCATTTAACCAGGGAACAAACCTGGTCATGGCACGGAGATGTTGTTCGCCTGGTGTGCGGACATATCTCATGATCAAGGGCTGAGTAACAACAGTTCGCAGTGAGGTGGCTGATCTTCTGCTTACGACACCCCGACCGAGAACTAAGTCTTCTACTAGTGGAATCACACATAAACGCCGTATGGGGTGAATATAGAGCAGCCCCCCACCCGCTTTGATCGGCGAGACGGCATAGACCTCTTTCTGCGGCTCGACTGGGTCGAGCTGAGACGCGAGCCCCAGGTCCCAACCATATCGTTGTCTCCCGTCGCAGTGGTGCTGAAATCCAGGGCGGGATTGCGGCTTAGATGCGTTCGGTCGTAGTAGCTCAGATGGTAGCCTCGCACCACTAGCTTATCAGCCAAGCAGCTGGACCAAGTTTCTGAGACCTGCGATTCCTCTCGTCACAGCAGGATTACCGTAGCAACGTCCTGTCATTAGTAGGGTAAAACTGACCTGTCTTCCAAGGGTCTAATACCAGCACCCGTTCCCTATTAGTTTTAATGAATCAAGAGAGAGCTATTAGTCAGTCAATGACCAAATGTCTGAAACATGCGATTCCTCTCGAATTGAGCAGGATTACCGTAGCAACGCCCTGTCATTAGTAGAGTAAAACTGACCCGTCTTCTGAGGGTCTAAATCAAGCAAACGTTCACTATTAGACACAACTAAAGTGTTATCGGCCTGTCAATCATTACAGTGTTGGCGTGTTGAGACAAATTAAGCCGCAGGCTTCACTCCTAGTGGTGCCCTTCCATCAATTCCTTTAAGTTTCAGCTTTGCAACCATACTTCCCCCCAAACCCAAACACTTTGGTTTCCCGGAAGCTGCCCGCAGAGTCATCGAAGCAACTCATGCGGATCGCTAATAGGCATCGTTTATGGTCAGAACTACTACGGTATATGATCGTCTTCGCGCCTCTGACTTTCGTTCTAATTAATGAAAACATTCTTTACAAATGCTTTTGCAGTAGCTCATCTTGCGAAGATCCAAGAATGTGACCTCTAACGTCGCAAAACGAATGCCCCCGTTTGTCCCTTTTAATCATTACCTCCAGTTCCGAAAACCAACATAATAGAAACGAGGTCCTATTCCATTATTCCATGCACCATTATTGAGGCAGACGAGGCCTGCTTTGAATCCTCTATTGTTATTCAAAGTAAACGCGCCGGCCACCCGGGGCACTCAGCGAAGAGCACCTGCGGGAGAGAGCCGACAGACGGTAGTGCTGGAGACAACAGGTAGTGAACAAAAACGATCCGAACCGCCCGCCTGCGCCTGAGATCCAACTACAAGCTTTTTAACTGAACAACTATAATATATGATATTGGAGCTGGAATTACGGCGGCTGCTGGTACCATAATTGCCCTCCAAAAGATCCTCGTTAAAAAGTTAAAAGTGTAATCATTCCATTTACGGGACCTCAAAAGAATCCCGCATTGTTATTTTTCGTCACTATCTCTCCGTACTTGGAGTCTGTAAGTTGCGCACATGCAGCCTTCCTTAGATGCGGTAGCCATTTCTCATGCTCCCTCTCCAGAATCGAAATATAATTCCCCGTTATACGTTACACACATGGTAGGCATGTCACGTACCATCGACATTTGATAGGTCAGATATTTGAAAGATGCGTCGCCGGCACATGAGACCATGCGATCAGCACAAACTTATCCAGAGTCACCAATGGGGACGCCGCAACACCTCGACGGGAAACGACGATTGGTTTTGAACTAATAAAAGCACTCTTTCTGTGAGGGTCGCAGCTTGGAAAGTATGTATTAGCTATAGAAATGCCACAGTTATCTAAGTAGCATCGTGTTATCTAAGGAACCTCTAATGTTTTAATGAGCCATTCGCGGTTTCACCGTGAGACAGTGTGAATTTAGACATGCATGGCTTAATCTTTGAGACAAGCCTATGACTCCTGGAAAGATAAAACCAGATAGCTGTCGGACACGAACCGTATGTTTGCCACATATACACACACATAGATATATGTTGGAGACGGACGAACCACACACACATGTCGGGGATGGATGGAAGTGTAAAAAGCATCAAGAGGACGGCCGCAAGGACTGACTGACAGACGGAAGGATATTCCGTCCCTCACTCCGTCGACCTAGGACCGCCTGGCAGAGGCCCGTACACACACCAACTGACCGACCAACCTGTCTCATTCGGGGAGGGATAGCAGCGCTCTGTGCAGAACGGATCCGAACGGCCCCGGCAATGATTTTCACTCCGACTGGAGACGATTTTTGACTGCCGGTCTGCCCTTCTCCAACCAAGTTGGTCGGGCGAGGACAGGGCCCTTATGCACGATTCCTGCTTTCCAATTGCCGGTCCAAAGCTCATTGCGAGAGAAGGACCTCTAGCAAGACGAACTGTCGAGATTGGCTATACGCGCTAGCCTTCGACGAACCTCACGGACTGACAAAGCTTCTCGATACGGACTACAGTAACGCACGCTATCAGCGGTACGCTGCCACCAATTTAATCCCGCTCGATAGCCGGGGAGACGCGGGCGAACTTGGTAGGCAAGCCGCTCTTCACTCCGCCTGGCGGGACTGAGATCGCAGTACGAACACTTGATGCCCGCCAATCTAGCCACCAAGAGACTCGCCCTAGATTGATAACCATTCAATACTAAAGACATGAATCAATACGAAAAATAAAGACACAATAAGAAAGGTAAATATTAATAGGAAAGATAATGATTTAATACAACACATAGTGATTCAATACGAAAGATAATTCAATATGAAAGAGAGTGATTCAATAGGAATGAAAAGGATACAATTGGACAGTACGTACGATAATAATTCAATGAGAATAACAATGGTTCAAAACGAAGGTTAATGATTCAATTAGAAATATGACCATGCAATACGAAAGATAATGGTTCTATTCAAACGTTTTTGATTAAATAATTTAGAGACACTAGTTAAACAAAGAATGAAAAGGATACGATGAGAAAGATACTGATTAAATGCAAACTTTAATGATTAAATAATAAAGATAATGATTGAATAAAAAATAAGATGATATAATACGATACATGAAGATTACATGAGGAAGATAGTGGCACAATAATAAAAATGATAATTACATAAGTAAGAGAATGATACTATAAGAAAGATAAGAAAGTGTATATATGAAAAACAATGATATAATAATCCAATTGGTGATTACAAATAAAGATTTTGATACAATACAAAAGATGATCAATAAAAAGGACAACACTGATACAAAAAGAAATATGAATATTGAACAGGAACGTCAACAATTCGAAACGAAAAAAATGATTAAATAGGAAATATAATGATACAATAAGAAAGATAATGATTACAAAAGACACATGGTGATTAAATAAAAAGGATAATGATTTAAAAGAAATATGATAATTGCATTATCAAATGATCTAATTAGAAAGATGATCATGCAATAAAAAATATGATGATACGATTAGAAAGATCACCATGGATAAAGAAATAGTATAATGTAATTAGAAAGATGATCATGCAATAGGTAAGATGATAAATTAAGGAGGATAATAACCCAATCAAACAATTCAATTCCGTCGATTCTGTCGCTGGACAGACCATTGACAACATCAAGCTAGCATACACGCTCCTGTGCAGATCTGTCTGTTTGTTTCCAGGCTATTAACACAATATCAAATGGCCAACGTTCTTTTAGCTTGGACTAATCTTACGATTAAACGCGTGCTGAAAATACATTAGCGCCTGACAGTCGTCCCTTCCTGCCATGCAGCTACCTATGACATTCATGCTCTTCGCCTACTAATGGATTTGTAACGGGAGTTCGACCGTCCTCTCCACATTGCTAGCATTTACCTAAGCGCTTTCTTTGACTCCGTGGACACTTGAGCATTTTGGAGAGCATTAAAACACGTTGGAGCGATAAGCGAGCAGAGGAAACTAATAGAGGATCTTCAATGCATCACTGATGAATTTTTTGACATTGGCAGCAAACAATACTCCGATGTACGAATTAACACATATATCATTCGAAGGGCCGGTATGGCTGCTGTTTCCATTATCATTGGATCTGAAGCCAGCAGATATTTTCTCTGGCAAGAAATCTACACATTTACATAACCTGTGTCGTCACTTACCTTCTGTTCGGATCCAACCGGAAAACAATCTGACGAGCATTAAAAAGTCTAAACAGGCAGGCAACGGCGCATCCTTGCAATTCACTGGGAAGGCAAGGACTCAAACGACAAAGATGCAGTACAAACATATTTCGAAACGACACCATTTACCATGCTAAACCGTCGAGGTTTGGACTTATTTAAACATGTGACCCGTTTTTCAGGGAATGTTATTTATTTTCACGCGAGCTCTTTAAAGCAACGCTATCAATTTTAAAGGTTGGATGTGAACTACTATGTTATGGTCACGCTCCTTCGGCTATTCACGCATTCCCTAGTTGGGTCAAATTTGGCCAGCTCCATCCTCGTTGAGTGCAGTCTGTGGCTCGGGAACTCATTGACGTTTGAAACGATGTGTATTTGCCGTCTACAGTGGTCTACCGACCTGTCTACAAACTTAGAGGGTAAAGTGTATGTTAAATACTGTTTCGTTTATCGAAAACATATTTTTTAGTTAATTATGGATACATTTTTTTTTAATACACTGTTTCATGAGCAATAATTTGTTTCTGTTTTTAACAGGGTAACCTAGCTAGTCTAGTACACAGCATTCGCTTTCTCTACCCAAATTACTATGAATACTATTTGCATACTCTATATTCTATCAACATGGCTCATTTTTATTTGTGGCTCTCGCCGATACCATAATTCCATTGAAATGGACACGATTTGAGGCACATGCAGACGATATGCAGAATGTGTCGACGCAACTGCATTGCAGTCCCTAAAAACAGCCGTCGTGAATTGCTTCCAAAAATGGCGGGGCCGATGTGAGAAGTGTGTGGAGTCCAAAGACGAGTACTTTGAAGTAGATTACGGTTTCGAACCTCCAGGTGAGTTTTTTGATTAGCTGGCCATATACGTTTTCAATTCACCTCGTACGATCTGCTTTACATACAATCAATCGATGTCCACCAATACCTTGCCATCTCATTGCAAAGCATTGATTGATTGATTGTCATCCTGTCGGTCTGAAGAGACAATGGACCACGCTGGTTATGTGACAGTCAGTTATTGCCCTAGCATACGCCTAAAACGTTAGTAGTCTGCATCTTGACTCATCCTGTCTTCCAATGCATGTAGACCAACAAACAAAGCCTTCCTTCAGCCTGGTCTATACTTGACAAGTTCCTCCCAGTTGCAGGTGTTAATATCAAACGCTATCAGGGCACGATTGCACACATCTTTGGAGCGGAAGAAGGCTCTACTATGTTTTCGCTTGCCCGTAAATAGCTCTTCGTGTAGGATATATTACGGAATTCGCATATCGTCCATTCTGCACACGTGACCAAGCCACGCAAGACGCGTTTGCGGTGGATCGTAACTAAGCTGGAAATCTTTGCACAGTCCAATACGACGTTATCACTCTGTACTACATGACATTTCATGTTTGCGTTTCAGACATCGCATTTGAAGAACATTTAGCCTTTTTTCATGTGAGGCATACATAGTCCACGTCTCTCTGCCATTGAGTGGGGTACTAATCAGACATGATCTGTACACAACGATATTTGTAGAGATGGTCAGTATGTTATTATTCCACATTCTGTGAGAGCCTGGCAAGTGCTTATAGGGCCATTGCTAATCGTTTCTGCAGCTTTGCGTCCAGTGAAAGATTGCCGGTGATGATAGATCCGAAGTAGTTGACGTGATTATTATCGTTTGAAATATGCTTGGATGATCTGCAATCTGCGTGACCCATCACTTTCGTCTTCCTTACGCTGATGGCGAGACCAATCAGATCACATGATTTTGGAAACCTATTAATAGGCATATGTAATGCGGCTTCGGTGTCGGCGACAAGGGCATCATCTTCTGCGAAGGTTAATTCCTGAAAAGCAGTCTCTCATCTCTTACGTGTTGCTTGCAGTCTGGTTAGATTGAACAGTCTCCCATCTTTCCTAATATGCAAAAAGACCATATATGTTGGAGTTTCAAATGCACGTCTACGAACGTTGGAAAAGTACATGCAGAATAGAGTCGGGGCCGGGACACACGTATGTGAAACTCCACTGTTAATGTCAAAGGCATCAGATTACAGACCGTCATGCAGCACTCTGCCCACATGAATGAGCTGTATCATGCTCAGGTTTTGTGTTAATGGGCAGCCAGCTTTAGACAATACTTTAATTATACCCTCTTTGTTTATCAGGTCGAATATCTTGGTGAGGTCGATGAAATCAAGAAATAGTGGCATGTGTTGTTCTCTACTTTTATCTTTCAATTGTCTCAGTGAAAAGATTATATAAACGAAAAAATCTTTCTGCATGAAAACCACACTGAGACTCCGGATGCGCTATGTCGGCCATCATGAGCAACCTGCTCTGGATGACGCGAGCGTACACTTTACCAACGGTGTTGAGGAGGGGTATTCCCCTGTAATTATTTCAGTCTCATCGGTTTCCCGTGTCTTGTGTAGTGTGATTATGTTGGCGTCTCTCATGTCCTGTGATAACGCCCCCTTATCCACCACTATCGGATATATTTGTAACAGTATTGAAGAAGAACGTTCTTCCCGCATTTGATGATTTCTGCTGGAATGTCTTCTCTTCCGTTTGCCTTTCATACAGGCATGTCCTCGATGGCTTTTAACAAATCGTGTATGCTCGGTTTATCGTCAAGTTCCTGCAAATACCTGCATAATCTCAATTTCGTTGATAACAGAATCCACAACTAGATTATTACAGGTGTACAATACTATATATTTTTCGGCCGATCTCTTCATTTGCATATCCCTGCCCAGAATAATCGCACAAATAGTATCACCATAAAAATCTTTGGATTGTGTATCGATGAACATAGAGTACAATTTCAGCAACATTTTCGGTTTCGGCGTTGTAGAATTCACCTATGTAGTAAACGTATTCGCCATTTCTGTAATTCATATCATAGTGTGCCATAACCAGAACAACCTCAACGTGTTTGTTTATGTTGTAAAAAGTGCACTCACAATTGCGTACTTGCATTGTCCGGCATACTAGAACATGTAGCCATGGCGAGTAACGTGTTGGTCGTTGGAGGATATTGCACAATATTTCAATTGTAAAAGTTCCCGTTTTGGCACATGTTGCTTAATTGAGACAAACATATTTGTTAAGTTTAGTAGACGAAAAGAGGATTATCATTGATAACCCGTACTAGAAAAACATTATGTAAATTATTGAACAAAAGTATATGCCTAAGTACGTTATGGAGTATATAAAATTTGACCAAATTATGTAAAAGTTGTTATGTGACTATCCAATGTACAATAAGGAGCAAATGCAGAATATTTCCAAAAATGTAATATAAGGACCTGTGTACGGCAAGGTTTTGTACTATTCCCTTTACTGTTTTCCCATATATAGAAGCAATATGTAGGAAAGTCAACATTAGTGCCGGAAATAGCTGCAGTGATCTCTTGTAAATGAACTCCTGTTTACTGATGACCAAGCAATAATAGCAACCACAGGAAAAGAAATGCAGGAACATATGAACAATATTGATGAGACCTGTGCGGATTACAGTATACAAATGAACATAGAGAACAACGTAGTTGTGAGGATTGCAAGAAAAGAAATAAAAACACATATATTTAAACAAAACCAACAAATAAAAGTTGTAATGCAACACAGAGGTAATAAAGTAAATGAAAGCATTGGGCAAATATCCCAGTGTCACAAATGCAAACACGTAACAATGGATGCAAAACGAACACTACAAAACAGGATAGGTCTACCAACATTGTGCAAATAGTGCCAATATTGGACATTGACAATCAACGATAAAAGAGACATTGTAATAAAAGAGATGAAATGTCTTCGCAGAATGCTTGGAGTAACAATAATGGATAGAATCAGATACGAAGATATTAGGAAACAAGATGGTACAGTACCACTGCTTAACTTCATCGACAGACAACAAAGCAACTGGTTCTGGAACGTGACACGTCAAACACCAGATAATGTATAGGGGTTTGGAATTGAACTGGACTATTTTAGAAAGACTGACATTGATCAAGCAAAATCAGTTGAGGAACGATCAAGCAGGTTTTTACAAAATATATTCTGTGTTGACCAGATAACTGTACTTGCGACTGGTTGTCGAAGCTTATCTCACATCCCGAGCGTGCTGATGAAGGTGCACCGAGGTCCTACAGGCGGATGTGCTGTTCTTAGCTTCATCTGCGGGGATCGAGTCTAACATTACTTTGTTAACCAGACTGTTGTCTTTGACACCAGCCCGTTTCCAGGACGACCAACGAAGAAGTAAGGTGAGGGTATTGGCCAGTATGTTTATCATATCAAAGAAATACAAATGGTGACCATCACTATGACGGTAAGTAATCATAACATAATATATTATTGTTTTTGACCTTCAAATACTGCACGGCGCCGAACTTTCAAAAAACGAAACACATACTTCATAAATACGAAATGACGTGATAATCAACAGCTCAACTCTTTGTACCTCTGTCAGAATTAGAGAACGGTATCACCTTGCTATATCCGATACGCCGTCGTGCAATTGTGCTACTGTCATTACAGGAAATCCGTAAATTGTATATACACACACATATGCATATATATATATATATATATATAAATATATATATATATATATATATATATATATATATATATATATATGTATATATACATACATATATATATATATATATATATATATATATATACACACACATATATATATATATATATATATATATATATATATATATATATATATATACATATATATATATATATATATATATATATATATATATATATATATATATGTGTGTATATATTTATCTTGATGACCCGTTCCTAACCGTAGTTGCGGGTCTCAAGCGAACAATGTCTTGGGCCACAAAAGTCGAGTGCATGGTAATTGCTCCTTTAGAGGAATCTCTTATGTTGCAGCGTACAGAAAGGGAGTCTAACCAACGCATTGGAGGTTTTCCCCATTTTCTCTTTTTACTTTGGGGATACTAGACTGCTGTCAATGTGCTCCATCGACCATCGTTTCGTTGCAACATGTAATCTGCACATCTGTTTAGCCACGCCTGCTAAAATAATCATCCTTCACCATGGACAATCGTCTTATTTCAGAATGTTGGCGATTTTGCATAGAATGGATCCGGAGAGTGACTCCGACCAATCGTTTCTCAATAAAGGTCAGGGTTACTCTCAATTTGTCCTCCACATTACGCCACCACATCACATCGCTGGGAGTACATTGTAATTGAAAGGGGAGGCTTCGTAGGTCTTTGTCATGACAGCCGTCAAGGCCGGTGTAATAGACGAGAAGACTGCCAAACACACGCAGCGACGTCTTATCAGTTCAGGTTCCAGGTTATTCTCTAAATTGAAAATACGTTGAAGATAAATACCATCGTTGACATCCTCTAATCGTACCTCGCCAGGAAAGGCAAGTGGCGAAGCGGTTGCGCAACATTTTGGTCTACGAGTCGTTTCTCTCCAGACCCGCTATCTTGCCCTTTTAATCGAGTTTAAATATATGCATATATTGATATGGATGTACTCATAACTAAGGAGAAGGGAGACGACGTGAACTAGTGGTTAAGTGACCAGGCCCACAACCCGAAGATGCTGTGTTGAATCCCAATCACAGCACCGGACGTTATCCCGATGAAGCAAACCCTTAGAAAATGCAGAAGGAACCAGACCATTACTTTAAATGCATGCCGAAGTCAGATGCACTGGGCCGACCGAGGCAAAATTAAAACCTCAGTTCAAAACAAACCACCTTTTATAATTGAGAAATAAGGTAGTACCAAAAAAAAACTGAGGACGAAGTCAACAGGGCCTTCAGTGCACTACCTATATGGAAGCTTAGAAGCTGATGCACTACCAGCTGAGGTATACAATTATTCTGGCTCCTCCACCACAAGAATCACTGATCTCTATGAACAAGGAATAATTCCGCGAGATCTGAAGGACGCTTCAATCGAACATATATGCAAGATAAAATGCAACCGACAGGAATGCGGCACTCGTCGTGGAACATCGCTTCTCTTCGCAGTAGGCAAGAGACTTGCGCGCTTGCTGCTCAACCGGCTCAACAAACACTTGAACAAAGCCACCACATCCCAGAAACTCAATGTGGATTCAGAGACCGAAGAAGAACGGGGGCATGCTATTTTCCGCTCGCCAATTACAAGAGAAGTGCCGGGAACAATACCAGGCTCTGTACACTACATTTTTTGATTGTACACAGGCATTTGATACAGTAAACAGAGGAGGGATATCGATGATTATGTGCAAGTTTAGCTGCCCTAACAAGTTCTTAACTATGGTGAAACAGTTACACGAAGACATGTGCGCTAGTGTACTGGACAACGGGGATATCTCTAAAACTTTTAAAGTAACAAACTGAGTAAAACAATGATGTACACTCGCCCCAAATATGTTTAGCATGATGGTCGCAGATACGATGGCAGACGACTTCAGCTCGCTGGAGCTTCATACACCTATACAGTGCATTACGGACGGTTAGCTACTCAATCCCAGAAGAATGTTTTCTGACGACTTCTCTCAGAACAGGAGCTCAGAACTCAGGATGTAGGTGGGAAGGGATTTTGGTCTGACAATAAGTGCCAAGAAAAGATAGATCATGTCACAACCAATACCAGTCACCCCGTACACAAATTAAAAAAAACTGCACTCAGTGGGTAGTCTCTGACTGTCGTAGATAAATTCACGTATCTGGGCAGCACGCGGCTACATCGATGATGAGGTTGCAAGCAGAAAAGCAAGGACCAACATATTCTTTGGTAGAAGACGGTCGATGGTGCGGGAAAGTAGTACCATCAAAGACAAGAACACATTCAAAGTCTACCATGTCACCATCATTCCTACCATACTCTTCGCCAGCGAAAGCTGGACTGTATACTCAATTCATGCGAGGAGGTTAAACCACGTCAACACCTGTTCCCTGGGTTGATATTTCCACATTCCATTTGACGATTGTGTAACTGACATCAAGGTTATATCGAGGGCAGACATGCCCAGCATTTAAGCACTGCTTTAAAAATCACAACTACGATGGGAGGTATACCGCATTCATATGCCAGACGAATGACTCACACAGAAGCTCATCTACGGTGAGCTGAGAGATGGAATGACGCGAGAAAGGGCGCCGCCGACAGAAACGGTTTTAAGACAGTCTGAGGGAATCATTGGAAAGTATTTAGATATATTTCACCACCTAGAAATGTCATGCGCAAAACAGATCTGCCAGTAGAATCGCAGTCACAGAGGGTGTACCTACCATAGAAGACCCACGTATTATGATAGGCAAGAGCAGAAGCGAGAACCGGAAATCCCGAACAGCGGGAACACCATCACCTTCTACTGACCTCGTGTACCCTTGTGCATTAGATGTTTTGGTGTCCGCATTAGTCTGTTCAGCCTCATGCGCACCCACACCCAACAATAACATATGTGACAAGGATAATGTATGCCACCCTCACCGACAAAGATGGGTAGCTATTATTATTATATATACACATGGTCTTAGTCGCTCCACTTCTGCACAACTCCCCCCCCCCCTTTTGGTTTTGCTAGACAATGCATCAGCCCGTCTCATCCGCTGCGTTCAGGCTGGCGTTGTTCTAGTCCATTATTTCTTATTTATTGCCTTTTATTGTGATTCCATCCGACACTCGGGTCTACTTCTCGTCTAGATCCCTGATTCTTTGCTAACATGATCGCCGCGGTGGTCGATATTCGTTCATCCTACTGACCCGGCCAGACCACCAAAGTTGAATTACTTCTCTCGAGTCTCCAAGGACTGGGCTTAGAAATCGTGTATTTCTGAAATTGTCTCTTCCTGATACTTGGACACGCTCCCATACATATCACATTTCTAGGGTTTGCAACTATTTTCTTTTGTTTTTTATTATTGGTCAAAACTCATGTATAAACAATCAAAAACGTTTGCATTTATGTAGTGGTATTCAGTCATGCTTGTTTTCTTTCTTATATCTGTTTTTGTTTCTGTGGAATCTATGAATAGCTTAAAAAATGTACCAGTCGTTGTCCTTCGTGCCGCAAACATTTTATGCAAAAATAGGTCCTTTCTGGTTTATTACAGGTGCATTTATTTGTAGATTAACTTAACTTAAATTAAAGTCTTTATACTGGTTTAGAAGACTGTCAGAGTCTGTATACAACCAGTTTCATTTGAATTACCTTACCCTAAAAGCTATACGCATCCAATCGTTTCTTAAATGCATCTATTGTCCCTGCCTCCAGTACTTCATGTTGCAATGCATTTCAAGCATTCACCACTTTATGACTAAACAAATATGTTATAATATCTAATCTGGACCGTTCTGTAGTTAATGTGTAGCTATGCCCTCTTGTTCTTGTAGGTGGTTGTATTTTGAAAAAAAGCTATTATAGTCAAATTTATCCGTTACTTTGAATATATCATAAGGTTGTATTAAGTCACCTGCAATTATTTTCATTCCTAGACACTGTGGGCTGTTTTCTGCGAGTCTTTCCTCTTAACTGTAATTATGGAATACCACTATCAGCTGACGATCTGTTGTCGGTCTTTTTTTATATATTAGCATAAAGCGTTACATCACATTAATGTAATCGTGAAAATACTAATTACATTTATTTATACTTGTTTACCACATGTATTAATACATTATTGCATCATCGTATCAGTGATATGTTCATATTCACTTGTATCTGGGTTAAAGTCAAATTATCTAAATCGGACGTGTATCTATCTACCTGTAATCCTGCTGAATATTATTGGTCAGGTCTCATAAGGCGTTATTTATTGAAGTTAAAATTACATCTTGAAAATTGTCATTCATTTGATGGTTTACTAGAAACGAAAATGACGTAAGAAAATAATTAAACCTTCATTATTCGAACGCTACACATATACTGGAAATTCGTTATACTTACGGTTATTCAAAAGAAATGTAAAGTTCGTCGCTATGCGACAGAATGGAAAACACGCTTTATATGTCGATTTTTATTAAACAGTACGAAACTATACGTTTTGACCGCTATCGATTTTGAACCAATGAGAATGTGAAGGGTAATTTATAGCACAAGGGCATAGTGTATATACATATACCCTTACAACGGTATATGAATATATGTTCATACATATATGTAGTTTCATGCATATGAGTGCACGTGTACCCTGATGTGCCTATAACGAATTGGGTATGCATGATATATGTATTGAACTGTAAAATAACATGGCAATCAGCATGTCAGATTTTGTAACACAAACCGTTTTTACTTTAAGAGTTAGAAACATACGAGATTTGAAATACATATGTTACAATTCACATTTTGCAATTTCTTCATTGTGTTCATTTAAGTTTCTGTTCAGTACTTTCCTTATAAGTATGCTCTGCTCAATACCAATGTGTCTCGACTTCGCAGATTGTATTCTAGCTCTGGAGGCGTTTCTGTAATTGGTATTCTGAATAAGCTTCGTTGAGTATTACGATAAAAAAGTTGAGTATTATGTAGAACATCACACTATACATGGTCAAAATATAGAGTTCTCCAATATAAGAAATCGTAGCCGTTGGGACAATAGCAGAAGGTTCCAACATTGAAACAGTGACTGTCATAGATGCAGCATTAACAGATTTGTAATATGCTAAATACGATTGAAACAGCAGATATCCTAGTAATCCAAATGCGCTTATTACGATACACGGAAGGAATAATGTTTGAACCGCTGGTTTTATCATATTTACAAATGTGGCCATCTGTTTATAATCTCTGTTGAAAAAGAAAATAATTCATCGTTTAGTGGTATGTAAACTTACAAAATATAATTGTCCGTAAATCTCATAATAAGAAATAAGAGACTGAGGTAACATCACAACATGATAATATGGCTTGAGGAAGTATGTGCACTTATGTTACAGTGAACTAATGCTATAAAAAAAAGCAACAACTAACAATAGTTAAAGCAACAATCACAATAATGTATTTTGGTGAAGTGATCAATATTATATCATCATTATATCAATATAGATCAAAATATAAAATGTTTCTTTAACAACGTCATTCAATTCTTTATCTTATTATTCTGAAATATTGCTGTCCCTGGTTGTAGGGTTGTAGGCTGAAAAAGCTGTAATGTTTGGGCACATGCATTATCCTGTTACAAAATCAATGTATCACCTTTAAATGTTATTGTTTTCACCTTCTGTTTGATTTCTTCAAGTATAACTATTCATCTTTAGTAATGAGGACCACTTTTCAAAAGCATGTTATTTTGTATAGTGGGATCATTAGCTTTCCGATCCTGATCATGAGCAATGTCTGACACGTGTATGCATATACTGTTAACTAGTTGTCTTGTTCTCTCGGTTCAAATATGTTGATATATTAGTAATGATACCATATAGCATGTCACCGGGTAAATTTGCTGATCAGTATATGAGATGTAGATGCTAGCTACCTAAAGATGTATGCTAATGTTGGGACCAGCGTCCTAGAGCTGACAATGCCCGTATCCACCTCAAGTGGTGTTCCTGGTAAGTAGGCTGCAACAGAGCAGACTGGTTAAGGAAAAAAGAGAGAAGATGGAAGGATAGCCTGGTACTCAGAAACGTCTCGCTGAAGTTGGCGTTTGTCGAAACAAAAGGTGCGTATATCTTAGTTAAGATGTAAACTACAACACAGTTATTTGGACTATATCCTACTTCCATTTTAGATGTTTGTATTTATGTTCATATAATCCATCTTACAAATGTGATTAATAATGCACTAATCTAATTTTGAAATGGGGTTTATCAAATGGGCCAGCTGGTTTGCCCCATGTATTATTCTGCACTTATCAATAACGAACAAAATAAGGGATAGTGAACATACCTGTTAAAAACTGATAGTACATGACATCAATGTGTACATCAGTATGGCGTCATCAACTAGTTTTGGTTGTTATTAATATAATAGTTAGTGTAATCGGCTTTGCCATAATAAATTATGAAAGTAGGTAAGTGTTTAAACACTTAACCGTCTTAATCTTATCGTACTGGTAACCTGTCCTAAATTACGCCATGTTTTGGACCCTCATTCAACAAATTACTTCGTCCTTTTCTTTACTTCTCAATATGTCAATCTCTTCCACATAACCGACCCATCTGCCTCCCCAAGTCTCTTCCACTACAATATAGCTTCCACCTTAATTCGTTTTGTCTTCCTTTAACGTTCTTCCCTCTCTACACCCCCCCCCTATGTTCATCTCACCTAATCAACCCCTTGTTGTTGTTATTTAATGCCCACAAAGAGTAAGTTTACTCTTTTGTGCGTCTGAAAAGGACGTTAAGTGGCAGGTTGTAGTAGCTTCCCTCATATCCCGATCATGTTGATGAAGGTGGACAGCGGTCCTCCAGGCGGGTGTACTATGATCTACGTCATCTGTGTGGCACTCACTACTACATAGACCATATCACGTCAGCCAGGCTGCCTTAAAAACAGTATGTTCCCCTGGAGGGCTACATAGAAGAGCTATTGTGATCTTGGTCAATGTATTGTTCATGAACCTAACGCAACGTCCTGGTCAGCAGTTGAGCCTGTTCAGACTAACGTCTCAGTTCCTCAAAAACCCCTTATAAGTGTACAGTTATTTAAACTAAAATTGTGTCTAGAAGAAACATTAACAGCTGTACATTTTGCCGTCGAAGAAGCGTACATATACGCATGCGCCGTATTGGTTTTACGGCCTCGCAAATTTAAAGATTACATGGTATCTCACGGTTGTACAATTTGGTGATGACCTACTTTACATAGGCCTTCTGACTAACTGAAAAAATCATTAGAAACATAATATTCTACAGCAGTCTAAATAACTGAACTCATATTGTGCCAACGTATATAATCAATCCGTACTTCATATTGAGAAATTAAAAGCAAATTGACGGTAAAAAGCCTAACAAATAATTGTTGATAGGGATGCTTTCACATAATGCTGCTCTAAAACCAACTGCACATATAGTTATGTTTCACGAACACGCTATTATAGTTGCATTTATAGTTGGCACATACACGTTCCGTTATTTAGTCAACCGTATGATGTAACGTTTACACGAGATTTCTCCGTGAGCTAGAAGGCATTTATATGCAGTGGGATGTGATTTATTAAGCAAATAAGGTATGAAGTAACGATTTGCCGGTAAACAATAGTGTTCTGTACACAATCATATACACAAAACTCTTACATGAACCGATCTAGTGACTTTAACATTCAAACTCGATATATCATCTCGTCTCTTCAACTAAACTCCCTCTTCCCCAACTCAAATCAGCCAGTCTCTCCCACCTTTCCTAAAATTTATAATTTCTTTCTTCTTTTCTACCAACCGACAATCTCTTTGCTCTTCAATATGAACGTCTCTTTTTTTGTTAGCGTTAATACGCAGCTTAGTAATTGTTATATATGGTGTTATCTATTAGCACATGTTCGCAAGCATTGTGACACAACATACATGAATGCATCGATGGGAAAAATAATTGTGGAAAAACTACGTCAAATATTAACGTATACGTACCTTAACCTAAAGAAAACTTTCAGTAAACACATGGTTATAAGGACACAACTTGCAAGTACGAAAGTGTCTGTAGCCTTTGCGTATCTCACAAAGTCAATATAGAGTGAGTTATCGGTCTCACTGATATATGCCTCTTTAACCTGACTTAACTGGTAATGATTAACAATGATAAAACAGATTAATGACATAATTAAAAATATCAAAAGAACAGAGGTAACAACAAACGTATAACACGACACAATTGAACATAAGTATCACCATTGAAGTAAATAAGTAATTTTCCTTTTGCAAGAAGGGCCAACAAACTCTCAATAAATAGCAGAGGAGAGGTGTCTATACGTTTCAGCTTGGAGCTGCACGGTCGGTGGTTATTTCCAGGAACAAATTTCAAGCTGTGTCCTTCTGATAACCTTGGTGACTAAGTCATGCTTGCGGACTACAACGATACGTCGTTGTTTGCTTACGTGGAAGGGCTTGAACCACTTATAATCGTCCTGTAAGACCATCCAGGTTTCGGAGATATGCAATTGATTGGGACGGTCCACGATCGATAGAGGCGGAGCTGGATTACTAAGAACAGTCTCTACCTGGACCTGACAATGTGCATATAGTTCATGGATGACACATTATAGATGATCCTCAGATAAAAGTTGTGTTTCTGCGTACATCATATGCCATGCTTCTCTACGTGTAGATTAGATCATCGGTAAGATGGTCATGATACCATTCTTCGCTGACTTTCGTTTTATCCATTTGTGGAAAGGGCTTTTGGAGTTAACTCAGAGAACAAACCATGAGGTAGAGTGTCTTAGGCAGTCATGTATTGCACTCACAGCTAGTCCGACAATTCTTGAAACGCCTCCTTCTATGAGTTTCCTTGAATATATGAGGTGCGTTAAGGTTGGAGATCTGGTCCCTGGGTAACATCGATCATCGCTTGAATGTGAACATGCATGCATTAGAGACCAAGTTAGATATCAACCCATAACAAAAAGCCTACAGTGAAGCTTGGCTGCTGGAACGTTCGCACCATGCCAAATGAATAACATAAAACATTGATGCGATAAACGATTATCGCACCATGGCCATAGTTAAAAAAGAAAACCTTCTTGCGATAAACGATGGTCTCACTAGTGTCACAGATATAACAGACGATTTTCAGGCGATACACAATGTTCGCAAGGTCTAATGATAAACGAGAAGCTCAAAAAAAATTTCGCTCAACATATTTTCCCTCTAGGAAACGTGACTGGCTGAGAATGTGACCCTCCGAGAAATAGATTACACGTTCTTCTGGCAAGGAAAAGGAGTTGAGGACATACGATAACACGCTATCAATTGTGTCAATAAAAACTCGCTTCTAAGAATTGAAGAGCTATGTCAAATTAGAAAGAAGAGATTACTATCTCTTCATCTCTATGTATACGATGCCCCAGTTATTCTGATCAGTGTGTATGCTCCTTCACTTCGCGTTACTAATCATTCCAATGACGAGTTCTATCACCAACAGAACTCAGACATTACGAGGATTTCTGATGAGTAGCACCTGATTTACAAGAAAGTCCACAACGCAGCTGAAATCTGCAACTGGTGAGACTATTCTGGACAATCCTATGCAAATGAAGAAATGGGTTGAACACGATTCAGTCTTGTACACCTGTAATAGCGTTGTAGCAGACTCAGATCTCAATAACATTTAGCGACTGCAGATACTACTGGAACTTGACGATACACAGAGCATACACGATTTGGGAAACACTTTTGGGGGCATGACAAAGGGAATTGACCACCCCGGTAGGGATGGCATTCTAGCAGAAAACATCAAATGCCGTGGAAACGTTTTTACTAATATACGTATGAATGTGTATGCCAGTGTCTGGATGAGGGCTCCATATCACATGCCATGAGAGACGCGGTGTACTTAGTGTCTCAGTGTGGTTTTCGCGAAGAGCGGTTCTCTCACTGAGACACCTACACGAGGAATGTAAAGAAAAATGTAAACCAGTTTGTCTTGTTTTCATAGATTTCACCAAAACATTATACTTTGTCAATAGAGATGGTCTCTTCAAAGTACTGTCCACAGTTGGCTACCCACCTAAACTACTGAGCATGAGTAGCTCATCACACGTAAACATGAAAGGTGCAGTGTTGCACGACAGTCAGGATTCTGAGCCTTTGGACATTAACAGTGGTTGTGCCCAGGCGACAGCTCTATTCGGAATTATGTTTGCCATCGTGCTATAAAACGCTCTCGGAACTGCTACATAAGTGGTCTTCCTGCAATATAGGTAATATAATATATTATTCAATCTAACTACACGGCGTGCAAATTGTAAGAGAATAGAGAATACCGCTCGAGATGTTCTCTTCGGACACTGTGCAGCCATGGCCACCCCCACTGAAGCCAAGTTTCATATCATCATTAATAAGTTAGCAAAATCGTGTAATCTGTTTTGACTCACCCCCAGTTTACACACGACAAATGCAATGGCTCAGGGGGAAGTTACTACAGGTATTATCTAAAGTGGTCCTAATCTGTTATAAGTAAACAATGTTATCTTCCACAGATCTACCATCACCGGCAAACTTTCACTGGAATCAGAGATGCAACAGAGATTAGGAATGAGCTGAACAGCATTCATCAGGCTCTCACAGAGAGTGGGGAATAACCACATGCTAACCATCTTCACAAAGATTGCCGTGTACAGATTATGTGTGCTTAGAACCCTGCTCTGAGTCAGCTAAACGTCGATGCTGTACTCTTCACATTAAAACCAGTTAGATGTTTATCATATGCGCTGCTCGGGGCACACACTTGTAATTTCATCAAGAACAAACAGCTATGCATTGGGCCGTGTAAAGATTGCCAGTTAAGTTACCATCCTCCGCCATTGACGCTTGCTGTGGCTTGATCACGTGTGCAGAATAGAGAACGGGTCTTTCTTTCGATACAAAGACGAATAGAAGCGTGACCTGAAAACGTTGAATATGAGCATATGTAACTGGGATGAACTTTCCAAAACATACCCATTTGGAAGCAAGCGCTGTGTACTGGTCTGCCGACAGAGAAAGCCACAATGTGCGGCGAAAGCAAGAGAAACTACTGACTAACGCCGTACTCTATCGTGAAGTTCATCGTCTTTCGAGACTGACATGATGCCAATCATAAATATAGTGTTTCCAATTGGGGATTATTTCCGTTGAGCATCACCGAATTATCTTCTCTGTTAGCTGGGTGTACTTCCCATCGAAACCTAGCTCTTTCATGGCATTTATTACTGCAACTCTTTCAACACTTTAACATACGTTATTATATTCCACACACACATGGCGTCGGGGCATGTTCTTAGTTCTTAGTCTACATGTACTTATAAAGACGCAGATACCCCTGTACAGATCCCACTAAGTCGACCATTATTTCTACAGGCGCAGATACCCCTGTGCAGGTCCCAGCTCTGGTATGAGCTGGATGAGCCGGTATGAGGATTTCCTGTTGAGCGCACTAGACTCCAGCTTCCTATTACTCCGCTACTTTGGGACAAGTGCCGCGAAGGTTGGTTAACCGATGTTAGAATCCATCTTAATAGACTCAAACACTAGAGAAAAGTAGACAAGCAGTCATTTTAGGCACCATCTTTTTTGCTCTTAGCAAGCCACCTAACCATGGCCGGCGTTATGCCATGTCACACAGTTAGTCACCTTTTACGACATGCTCTGTTATGGGGAGGCGGTTCTATTCTTGGCCTTGTCATACACAAAGACCCCGACGGACCTCGAGACATGTATGCTTATCATGTTCTTGCCACCAGTTGGTTTATTTTCGGGAACATGCTAGTAGTTGAGTGGCCTCTCTTGTAGAATACCTTTTCAAGCGGTTGATTTCCCGTCTCTCTAGTGTATATGTAGATGATAATAAACAGATTTGGCGATAGTTCGTCAGTTTTTAATATTTATTTATAATAGATATGGGATGAGTTTTGAAGTCTTCCACTGGTTCAGAATGTGACATGCTTAAAGGCAAATGTTAAATAGTAGGGACAATTGACGAACACGTGTAATGTCTCCAGCATGCAGAAGTTATACATCTATCCAATCTAGTCCATATGCTTTGCTTGCTTTCAAATATTGATCACCGTGACTAATCTTGTCGCTGCCAATATCATACCGAGCTGTTCAAGATACGTATATTTTTTTAATGTACTACTG